>OX424574.1:6565943-6813443 GCA_949152435.1 Gastracanthus pulcherrimus | reverse complement strand
TTTCATAAAAACCGAAACGGATGTCAAAGTGTAGGCAACTACAAGATGATGTCTTAGAAAATTATCAAGCAATCTTTTTACGGTAAATATATATGTGAAATTAGATGAAAATTCAAGCAGAGCAGAGGTGTTATTTATTATATTTCGATAAGCGTAAAATAGTATATTGTGTACCATGAGGGAAAAGTAGGCTCTTTTCGCCCGCGTGTGAAGTTCGCAATACGAGTCAAGTGCATGCTGAAGATTAGAATTGCAAACACACAAGGGGCAGAAAGGCCTTTCCCACATGGTGCACACCGTATTTTTTGTCAAACATGTATTGATAACGTGTTTTTTTATGCCTATGAAGCGAAACTAAATTTTGCCGTTCTTCGACACGGTGCAAACACAAGCTTGCTAGACTATAAAATCAGCCTACTAGAGTGTTTATGGCACCTAAACATGTGGTATCATCCGGATAATACTTCATGTTCAGGGGGGGCATAAACCTAGTTAGAGCTGATTTTCAAAACTTTACTTTTGTGCCCGCCGGTCGGAAAACTTCTACTTTAGTCTCCTATATGGGCATAATAAAACGCGTTTTCGTGCCAGTGTGACAAAAAGAAATTTTATGTTTCTGAAAAGTGGTAAAATACAGATATTCGACCAAAAACTAGAAGCTAGTAAGGTGTATTCCAAACTTTTATTCGCGAATTTCTAAACCGCATTTTTGGTTTTACATTTGAAATATCATAAATAATCTCTCGTTGAAATTTTTATTCGCCATTTATATATAACAGTCAAACGTAAATTATTAACTTACCAATGCTTGACTTTCATTTAAAATCTACAGTTTCTATTCGTACCAGAGTAAAAATAAAACTCTTTTTAAAACTTTGACACGCAATAATCTTTGATTTAAAATTTTGTTCGTTTAATGCTACATATAAAATATGCGTGTAAAACATAAGTAATAAAACTGAGCGCGAATTCTGAAAATTCATCTCGCTGACACGTATATTAAAAAACTTATATTGGCATCCAAAATATCAAACTCTTTACGATCTTGTCGCCCGTATCGTCGTTAAATAATTCACATTAAAATATGCGCTATTCGCGTACCGTTCTCACAAAATCAGGTATAACTCGCGGTGCCAATATGTAAAATCCTTTTCACGGCGATTATGGTAAAAAAAGCTGAATTGTTTCTCAGTACTCACGCGAACACACACATTCCATTACCATAATAATTCAGGGCAACCGCGTGAGCGCGCGACATTTCCCTTCCTCATGCAAATGCGATTAATTGCATTATTTCGCGAGCGCTCGCGTCGAATTACCGCACACGTATAACTCGAACGTATCCCACACATTTCTCCCTTCGCCTCTTTCATATAAATTTTTCATAAAAGAAAGTCTCTTTACGCGCGAATTACGTATGAAAATTCATACTTTCTATAGGCGACACTTTTCGGATGTTATCGATACAGATAGGCAGCCGGTCACCCTTCGATATAATGGTACATGATAGACAGTTATGAGCAGAAGCCGAAGCAGCGCCGATCTCTGAAGCTGATAATCCTTTTCCCTTGACTATCCTTTCCTCTGCCACTCTTCGCAGAGATACACTTTTTTGAACACTCAAATAGATGCCCATACTAAGGTACTCTCTCCTATCCTTCGTTAAATTTTTATTTATTATTGTTCTTGAGAAAACGATTTCCTTAATGACGACAACAAGTGATAGTATTGTTTGTAAACTTGTTTATACTGTTACTTATTTTGCCAATTCAAAAATTTCGTATATTTTGTAATATAAGAAAATCAAGTTCCACAACACTACATAAGTAAAAAAATAATATTCGATGAATACTTTTTTTGAATACTTTTCTAACTGGTCCATATTGCACTTATTTGTCACGTAAGACCTGTCTTACTCGAATTTTCCTCTGAAGGTTTCATTGGAAAATTAAAAAAAGTATTCGAAATCATGTTGAGGTCGTATGCTTGCCTATCTCTGCTTAGTACAAGCGTGTATTTGCGCTGAGGCTCAAGATGGTGCGAGGGTGTCGGAGTACGATCGATCGGTTTTGACTCCTGGTAAAACTCGCGACTATACGAATGCACCCTTAACCTCGATGTCGAAGATAACGACGACGATGTCGAGGACGATGATGACGAGTCATGGATATCAGCACCCTGGGGAATCGTTGCGATCCTACGATCCTCTCTTTCTTGGCGATGACATTATTCTTGAAACTACCACCGCTATCCCTCACTCTGTACATACAGTACGGGCATGTATAATATACTCCTCGACATCGTTTTTCCATTCGCGCGCTCCACGCAGGTGACCAACACGACTCCGGGAACTATCTAGGACTCGCTTACTCACGTCTCTCTCGCTCATGATCGCTTGACGCTTTCTCTCTATATTTTCCTTTGGGGCTGCGAGCGACTCCATTTTCTCGCGTCAGCAAATTTACGAGCCACGGCGACGTCTGCGCCGCGAGGCCATTTTTCCGCTTGGAGTGCCGGACTTTATTTCCTAACGCTCGGCAATCGCTGGCTATATAGCCCGAGCTGGCTTTAGTGGCTCCGCTTTGGGAGAAGGAGTGCTGCCCTCGCAGCATTAAAGACTCCTCGTAGGATATATAGGGGTGACTGGGGTAGGTCGGGCCGAAGAACCTTGAAGTCGGTTAGATTAAAAAAGTAATTGAATTGAAAAAAAGCTTAAAATCGTAATTTACTTGTTATTCTTTTCAGAAAAGTAGTCCGTAAACCCGTAAAAGTACTTACAATTGCTTCCTTAAAAAAAGCTTTGTCATAGAAAAAAAAAAGTTTTGCTAAAAACATGTTAGAAACATGTTTTGAGATATATGGAATCAAAATACACTATTTTAAAAAAATGTCCGTATTTATGTGTGGGTGGGTGTGCATGTGTGTGTGCATGTGCGTGTGCGTTTGTGTATACATCTATATCTCGAGTAATCCACGGTAAAATGTAATGTTTCATGGCTCATTTTGTTTGTTCTTTTTTAAACGGGGGCATAATAATAATTTTTTAGTTTTTCAGATAATTTCATATTGGAACATTTCTTAATATTTAAGGAAGCTAAGTGCCAATGGAATAGCAGCGTCTTTTTTTATACATTACAAAATTAAAGTACCGAACGTACCCCATCTATTCCATTAGCGAAGCAATACTGGCATACGGGTGGGGCGTGTTTGTCACGAACTTGCAGTAGAAATTTCAACCAGGTATAATAGATTAGGTTTTAGATATTTGTTTGTCAATTCCAAAAACCTCTTATAATTCAATAATTTTGATTAATTTGAGTCAATTTAAATTGTTACATTCTTCGCGCATTCTCTGTAATCGCATAGTATAGAGATTCCAGAATACACCTACACATAACGGCAATGCACTGCAGCAATAGGTATGATACGTGATAGGACTGGCGGGAAACTTTAAAACTCTTAGGACGCGATTTTCTCGAAGTGTCACCCGCCGTACCACAAATCCGCTTCCCGCGATAATCGTCTCCTTCCTTCTGTCTCTTCAACAACTTCTGCTCTCTATCAGTCTAAATATACGTTGTACTCACGAAGTACGTACGTATAGCTTGGTATACTCGGTGTGTGAACAAGCTGCTGCTGTTGCGCTTTGCAAGTCGGAAACTAAAGGCAGACTTCCCGCGTGGCGTTTATGCGCGCTGCTCGCCACTACTGCCATCGAAACCGAAAGCAAAAGCAACAGTATAACAGCAGTATAGTGCGGGGATGCGATGTGTAACGTCATTTAATTTTCCGAATTTCCGGCACACCGAATATCTAATTTCAACTTTTTTAGTGATCCGATCTTTAATTTTCCGAAACCTATCTTTCCGCTTTTTGATATATCCGAATTTTAAATTTCCGAATTTTTAACACTCAATAAAAATATTTTCCGAATTTTTTAAATCCTTTTTTTTAACTTTCCGATTTTTTGATTATCCGAAGTTTGAATATTCCGATATTTTGGCATTCCGAATAAATAGCTTTCCGATATTTTAAGTGGGCCCGTCAAACTGCGGGACCGGTCTTTCTTCGAGGTCCGCGGTCCGCGAGAGCGCTCCCTTCAAGAACGGCGGTCGGAGAAGCTCTCTCCCCGCCTACGAGGGTGGTTCGATAAGTAACTTGGTTCGAATCCGAATCTTGGCACTTTTCTAAAAGGTGAATAAACACGAATAAAATCTATTTAGACGAATTTTTAACAACCATTGTAAATGGTTTTTAAAAATAATATGTTTCTATAGAAACAGCATTTGGTTCATCTATATATGTATAATCATCATAGTAATTTATAAATTTTGAATGTCTTATTTTGCTTATAAGATGATTATTTTGTAATAGAAATAACATCAATTACTTTCGGTAACAACCGATTTTTAAATTATCTTACTAAAACATTTGACATATTTTTTCATCACCAGGTGGATGCAAGTTTTGTGTATCCATGTACAAATTTATCATTTCTATTCTATATATATGGCCAACTCTGGAGTATCACTTAGCGTCTGTAATAAGTACTTGCTAGCATTGCACTGACGATGGCTCACTGGCAAAGTACTGGAGCTGAAACGCTATTATATAATTTTATAATTATTTCTTAATAAAAACTTATGCTTAACTTTTATTTACATTCAAAATACATATTCATTTTCTTTTTGCTCAAACTCTCATCTCTTCCGGATGTTATTTTCGCATTAATTCTCTTGCGGAGGGCAAAAGACTGTTATAATACAGTCACCTATCCGAATTGGAGAAAGCGGAATGACAAAAGCCCGTTTGAGTAGTATAAGGATTTATAGCTCGTAGAGTCCATTAGATTCTCTTTAAAATAATTAAATACCCAACGAGCAATCAGTATGCATTTTATACTTTGTTGCCTATTGTCGAGAAAGTCTAAAATGGAAATTTCTGTTCATAAAAATCCATAGTGCCCAATCACGCGCTAGTGTACCGCGCTCGGCAAGTTCGTAGCGACAAAAGTGTTTCCCGCGCAGAGGCAAAAAAATAAAGAAAGACACAATGACGATACGTATCCACGCGGAATTTGATAATTTTTAATGAATAATAATTGTTCCGTTTAAAAATATTTTGGTGGCCCTGAAAAGGGCCAATTGTTTCTGTGGTCCTAACAAGGACCGTTTCGTTACTGTGGCCCTGAAAAGGACCGATTAATTTTCAAACTTAAGTTTTCTTCGGATGTTTCGCCGCGGTGAAGAGTCCTTTTCATCGTCTCCGTCGCTGCCGCTGTCACTCCTTCGTCGTTTGATGGAAGGAGTGACACAGATGATGGGCGAAGATTCCGCTAAGGAAATGTCGATGCACAGCGGTAAGGACGAGAGCTTAACGACTTCGGATTACTCTGCCTCCTCGACCAGCATCGACTTTCTGATCGGCTCCACCTCCTTAACTGCTGCCGATGCCACCACGACCGGCTCTGGTGTTACAATTTCCTCGACAACCGCAACGTAACTTTGGTGGAATAGATTATATAGAAGAGCCGGCTCTTCCATTTCCTCCAAAGATATGTCGATCCGTGGTGGTGTCGGTGGCGGTGACGGTGACGGTGGTGGTGATGGAGACCACAAATCAAACCCCTTGAAAGGCCAATCGTCAATGTCTCTGAATTATATCTAACTCCTCGTCGTGTACCGGTAACGTCGCAGCAACTTGTTCATCGCACCACTCCATGATGATGAATGTGCTCTTGTCACGAAAACACCGTCCTTTTATCCTTGCAATAATAATTCTGCTCGCATATTATTGGCTAGCTGCCGCGTGGAGGGGGAAATATTTATGCACAAAGCGCTGATTGGTCGACTGTCACGTGGAGGGGTAGATCAATGCGCGCGAGCTCTGCGCGAAAGATCGCCATATTCTCTACATACAGGTCACTTATTATAGTTCTATATTTCATGAAATATATGTGAACTATTTATGCTAAAATCAAGTAGGAATATCATACATTATTCAAAATGTCAAACATTCAATCATAAATTATTTTATCATTTAAAAATCGTATATTTTAATATTTATAGAGGAGAATTTTAATCAAGATACATTTATTAAATCCAAAAAAAATCACCATGTCTGCTATAAAACTTTTCTTAAATATTTGATGGTTGTAAATATATATTTAAACTTTTAAATTTATTAAATATTTACTTTATTTAAGTAAATAATTTTTTTAATATTATTGCAAGAAATATATCTGTTTTGTCTCTACCGCGAATTATGGAAAATCTGAAACATTTCGAGTTTCTGGTACTTTTAACTAATATTCTACAATAAATATTGCTACACAGTTAAATCTTATCTGAATTAATATGTATCATTATTCGTGAAACAAAATATTATAGTAACATCAATATTAAATTATTTAAAAGCACTTACGTGAGCAATAATGATACTGTAATAATATGAAGCAATATTTTATACGAATTAACCATATGTTCATGCATTCCATCTTTCTGTTAGTTTTTTACAATAATAATCTAGGGAATTCTAATACTGCTGCTTGAAAATTTCACTGTTCAGTAAAGTAAGATTGTTACCCCACGAACCTCGAGACTGTCTTGCGCAGCTTAAAAAAACAAAATAGTCAAAGCGCCTGCATTGTGCGCGAATGAGGTTTTGCGAATTTACGACATCGCAGGGTCCTTTTCAGTGGCCAATTGGAGTTTTGGAATTCGAGACTCTTCGCGCAGCACAACATCATGATGTATTGAATGATTATTACACTAGTTGAAGCTTTGAAATGCATTAGCAGATACTTAAGTGGTTGTTTGTTGCTCTTTAGCAG
Source organism: Gastracanthus pulcherrimus (assembly GCA_949152435.1). Classification (NCBI taxonomy): domain Eukaryota; kingdom Metazoa; phylum Arthropoda; class Insecta; order Hymenoptera; family Pteromalidae; genus Gastracanthus; species Gastracanthus pulcherrimus. The sequence continues at coordinate 6,806,611 of OX424574.1, read as the reverse complement.
TCTTTTTAGCAGTATCGTTGTGATTTGAAGTTTAATTTACATTTAAATTTAAACTTTAGTTTGGTTTGAGTATACTTAGTACATGTATACTACTTAACAGATTACTGTTGGATACATTCTTTGGTCCCATTATAAACTCTCTGTAGGGTCTCAGAAATGTCTTTGTAATATTACGTGCTTGTTAGTGTCAATTAAAATGAACATAAAACGTTTATATTTGTCTAGATTTATTCAAGGAATGCAGTATTAATCTTTATATATTTAAAAGAACATATCCTGACTGACTGATTGACTCATAAGCGTAAAATTTACAAATGATCAATGTTATTTTAAAGTTTTATTCAGAATCTTTTAGACCCTATGTCATATCTAGCGAATTTAACGATTTATTTAACGCCGTTAAAGATACATTTTATGACGTGGACACCTAATATATAGAGATTTACAAAATTTCTGAAATTATTTTAATAGTACATTATGTAACAAGAACAAAAAGTTGTATATTTTTCCCGCGGATGAGCTTACTGCCCGAACGAGCGAAGCGAGGAAAATATCACCCGATGGAAAAATCGACTTTTTTCTCGAGTTATAAATAGTAATTTATGCCCATTTCAACTGTGGCCACATTTTGACTTGGAAAGTGGGTTTAATGAACTGTTAAAAGACAATATTGTTAAAAGACAATCGAAAATCAGGGTTATTGATAGAACTTGATGAAATATAGGAATTTGGACTAGTTTCTAGTGAAGTCACTTTTTTCCCACCCAAAAAGTGGCCATTTTCGTTCAGATGGTCATAAATTAAATTAATAATCTAAAATCAAATTATGTATATATAACTTATAGTTTCATATTTTGAATTGCGACGATTGGTTAAATAAACAAAATACAATCTTGAAAAATGAAAATAAAATTGTTTATTTTAACATTTTCGGAAAAAGTCGTCGTTTCAGTAAGCTTAAAATGTTTGGTAGCGACCCGATTTATAGACTAAATATTTATATAATATGGCTATAAATATATATGTTCTAAGATTATTTTCGAATGTTTTTTGTCATTAATAAATTTCACACGCGTTTCACCGATATTCTGAACACTCCTTTCCTAACATTGAACTAAGAACAAACAACATGATTTGCTTTGCAAATTTTAATTTGTAATTTATAAATATATAGTTCCATTCTTTACCTACATATATTTTACCACCCATCTAGCAGCGCATCGTTCTAGCGATCATTAATCTCTCATCATATTAATACAGACTCTGCACAAAAGTCCTTACACGCATATACTTACGTATACCATGTGTCTACGAAAGCAACGACCTCGTTTTTCGCTCTCGCTTCAGCGCTACTCTGCGCCTTTACGCCGGAGGAGTATAATAGGAACGCTCTGGAGAGACCAGTTATAAGGATCGACTGCGGAGTGTATTGGTCTTACTTCTTTCTCTCCTAGCCTTTTCGTCTCTTGGCGGAGGAGATGCTTAACTCGATGTTCTCGAGGGGTCTTCCGAGAGACGTTCGAAAAATTTCCAGGTCGCTACATACCTGTACCTTCGCTGTGTCTCGGCGAAGTGTAACCCGCACTCGTAAAAGTGCCGACCCGCTTGACGTACACATCAATTTTGTGTCCTCCAACAAAGGACGAAGCGCGTGAGTAGATATATGTGGCGGCCTGCTTCACCTATACTGGCCATTATTGTGTGACCCTCGGAAGCTATAACTCCAGCTTTCTGGTGTAGAATGAATTTCTTTCGTCGTTGTTCGAAGTTATTGTGTTCCCTGTAGCTACAATGCAGAGTTTGAAAGTTATTTTTTTATTTTTAATGGTGTGATTTCTTGCTTTTTGAAATCTTGAATGTTTATATTACTTAGGTAGTAGATATAGTTTGAAAATCTAATAAATTCAAAATAACGTTTAATGACTCGTATAACTGTTTTTTATGTGATGAAGCGATTTGAAACATTGTAAATACATTTTTAATATATATTACTGGATTCAAAATATTTACATATAATTCACTGCTTCTTCGAAATAAATATTTTTGTCCTGGTCCTTTTACGAAAATCTAGCGCTCATCACGTTATACATCGTTTCCTTTCTTTTCACTTTATTTCACTTCATACTTTTAGGTTTCCGGTCCTTACTCTGTCACTTCATTTATATTTAATTATTTTACCTAAATTAGATTTCTATGAACGTTCTTGGAATGAGTGTATTTAGAAAATTCGCGAATTTTTCAAAGTTATAAATACATAATTTATTTTTATAAATAATTTAATGTTTCATAATTATCTATCCAAATTTTCAAATTTTCTTTATTATTTTGTTCGATAATACTTATTATACAATCACGCATACAATAGAAAATATATTACTAATATATCTTGGAAAACTGAATATACAATTATAAAACTATAATGTATGTTTGTAAAGATGAAGGAAAGTTAAAAAATCACACAACTTTTTCGTATGCGTACAGGTTGTACAGCATAGGAACTATAGACACGCATATATATGTCGATATTCCTAACCCGAGTCTAGTTACGATTTTGAGTAAAATTAATTTAAGAGGACTTTCCATATAATAGATTATATTAAAGATTTGTAGATTTATATAGAAAAATACGCAGAATTTATTTCTCTAAAGGATTTAGTGGGATCAAGATATTACTTAAGATAATATTGAAGATTTCGTTGGTATGTGCACCGTTTCTGATAACAAAAATCACTTTCCGCGGTATAAAATTAGATGCAAAAGATCAAGTACATCTATTAGATTATGTGGAATCGATTATATAGAGCATTAGCGGGTTCAGAGTTTTATATTAAAACAATAAAAATTAAGAATCACCAAAATTTAGGGTTTTTTGGATCTTTAAATACCTTCCACATGATAAATACTGATGAAACTTGGCTAGTATATCAATTAAAATATTGCCGATGTAATGCATAATACGTTTTCCGTTATTTTATGTTATTTTTATACTAGCCATAGGATAAATTTTGCTAAAACTCCGCACAACAGATGCTTTAATCATTTTGAGTCTATTGGTACCGTAATTAGTCAGTTCGCACTTCTAAAACACCTATAATACAAAGTTGTACTTAGTTCCAAGAACGTTCCAAACTTCAACGACATAAAAATTTGGTTTGTATATATTTTTAAAACTTTCAATTATTCAAAATTTTCAGAATTTGCAAAACATTTAAAAAGATTGAAACATTTTTACAATTTTGATTTGGTTTTATTGACGTGGCGGACGATTCAAAATGTCTGATTCTCCAACCGCCTTGCATGTATAAAAAGGAGCCGATTCATGCATGCACTAATAAAAAAAAGAAAAATTAATATTAGGAAATATAATGTGCTTAATCAAATATTATTCATTGTTATAACACTTGTAAACCTGTAAAAAAAGTCTTTTATGAAACTTATCCAAAAATTTGTGCCCCACCCTGTGCCCATTTTGTCCTACGGGTGGAGCACGGCGTCCAGTTTAAGGAAAATATGTAAATTGTTTTTTATGCAGGATATATTTTATCAAAAAAAATTTAGTATTTTTTGTTTTGCATATTAAGTGTAAAATAAATTATCTATACGCCTTTGAATGTACGGGTGCCCATAGTTCCCCGCCCTTCCTTACTTAGCAAATGCCCGACAAGTGAGCACACGTCTTACAATTACACCACCGTTCTAGAGCTGTCGACTTCGCCTACTTGTAACCTACTAAGGCAGGAGGAAGAGGGTCGAGCAAAGCAAATAGAAGGCAACTCGAACCTCTTTAAAGACTTTCTCGTTCCTTAGGTCCACTCGAACAATCGACCTCTTGCGCGCAGCTTGCATGTGTGCAGCAACGTTCAGCAAGCGCTAAATTTTCGCGAACAGTTCGTGAAAAGTCTCTGTTCCTGGAAGAAGAAAAGAAGAGAAGAGCTTGGGACTGCAAGTCATCCGCCTTACCGCACAGGAAGAAAAAGCGTTTTACGGGCAGTTTAATAGCACGCGCTGAGTAAACAGCCACTGATGCTTCAAATAAAAATACCTCCGAGAAAGCGAAGTAGTAATAATTAACTTCAGCTAGTCGATCTGTAACTTTGTAAGAGGATAGGAAAGAAAAAGACTTCGGGGCAAGCTTGACAGTGAGTTTATTAGATGAGCATAAAAAGAGGGTTTGCGACAGCAATGATTGGTTGAATATTTATTAATATACTATAAATATAATAATTTAGTAATATTAATTACGAGATTTTACTTTGATTGAATACATTTAAAGTACGTGTCGGCAAGGTCGACAGTGAGTTCATTGGGTGGGTATAAAAGGAGGGTTTGCGACAGCAACGATGGGTTGAATTTGTATACTACATACGAAATTTTACTTTAATTAAATACATTCAAATAGCTAGTAGTTATAATACCACAATTTTTATTCTGTTTAAAAATGTCAAAGCTAGTTATATATTGACTGCAAAAAATAATTCAATACTAATTCTTTAAGAAAAAATTATTTTTATATAACTTTGACATGATTTTTAGGCTCTCGTGGTATAAAATATTGCTCGACATTGGTAGGTAAGATTAATGTTTAACGCATGGGACTTTTTTCTCCCCCTCTTCGCTCGGCCGAAAAATGACCCATGCGCTAAAAAGCCAACGTACCCACAAGTGTCCAAAAGTACTATTTTTGAATGATCAACTTTCGTATTTGTAAAATGTGTAAAATCCTAAATTTTAAATTATAGATACGTTTTAAGATATTATATTTAAATTAATCAGGTGTTAAGTTAAATATTAAAATTGACGTTCGCACGCCACGACCTTTATTAAAAAGATTATATCATTTTTATAAACAAGAGCCGCGACGCACGACGTTTCTAAAAATTCCCGACTTTCTCTGTCAAACGCAAAAAGCATAGGAACGCACACGGACATGTAGTGCAAAGTATCGCTCACGTAGACAAAAGAGGCGAAAACGCGAGACAAGCCAACGGACTTGCCATAAAAATACGACCACGTGTAGGCCCCCGCGCGCGCAGGCCATGCCATAAAACTTTGTCCCGAAGAGGCAATGGCTTTCCGCCGTCGGCGCGGACGTGCCTTCGTCAAAGTTAAATATTCCTTATAAATATACTGTTTTATAACTTATACATATGTTTTTACTACCATTTTTAAGCTTTTAGAAGAAGAAACTCTACTAAACGTTAAGTTTATCTATACTGGAAGACACTCTTTTAACCCATTTCTTCCCAAGCGGCCATTTTATAGTCGATTGGTTTTTTGCCTAAAAAATTGTCGAAGAAAAAAATAATAATAACCAATAGCACTTTTCTGAAGTAAAATTGTCCGCTCTTTCCGATTCTGAAGTCACAATTTTGAAATTTCCGTTGGAAAATTTCAAAATGGTGGTTTTAGGCAAAAAACCAATTGACTATAAAATGGCCGCTTGGGAAGAAATGGGTTAAAAGCCCAAAATCATAGTTTTTCGTCTTTCATTATTACTTCGTTCAAGTAATTAAGTTTGATAAAAAGTATTACTTCAAAACGGTCCGTTCATACGATAAATTCCATTTGGAAATTTTCATCTTCACCGAGGTTATCAAATATTACAGCCAAAATAACTATGGGTGTCCGTACTGGGATACTCTCCCCTATATACCGAGACTGAAACACCAGCAGTGCTGGTGATGAGAGGGGGGAGTGAGCAAGAAAAGGGAGAGAAAAAGACAGAGGCAGCTTTTTCCTTCTGAAAGAGAAAGGGTTAGACGAGGTGATAGATACTAATAATACAGCACGAATGCAGAAATAATAGGAGCAGCGGGGCGCGCTCGAGCATTAAACGCGACCTGCCGCCGCAGGGTTACTTCTACTGTATACGTGTACCTACACACCGAAGCATACGACTCTGGACATGATCACAAGGTACGGGCGATTGTTTATGAGCTATATAGTGCAATGCTGCAAAAAAATCTGTACAGATATATAATTATATGCATAGGTATGCATTCATGTTATTCTATGTCATTAAATATATTCATTTTTGTAAATCATGTCATAATAAGTCCACGTGTAATATTATGTAAATATATATAATTGGCAATGATCAGATTCCTAAAAGGACCTAAATATTCATACTAGTTGGAAAGAGTGCCCATGATGCTAATGTTAGCCGATAACGAGGTCTATCTTGTGACGTTATGCAGGTGATTGCCTATGATAAGGTCAAGATTGTGCGCTCTGCAGTCTTAGGTATAAAAACATTCATATTTGTTAGAGATGGTATTCAGGAGGTTACAATGACCGATGACGAGGTCAAAGTTATACACTATGTAGTTTTGTGTCTCTAGGTATACATACTAGCTGAATACGGTGTCTAAGTATTAGTACGAATAGCTAAAAACCACAAAGATTGAAAACTACGGAGCACACAAGATAGACCTCGTCATCGTCCACCATAACTACTTAGATACCTTTACGACCAGCACGTACATTTAGATACCAAAAACTACGGAGCGCAAGATCTAGGCCTCATCATTGGCTACCATAACCACCAGACATCATCATCGACGTGTTCGTATGTACACTTGGTTACAACCGCCACACGACACCACTTAAAACTTGTCATCGGCGACGAGATGTACGCAGACATTGACTGCGTATGGCAGGTCTCATGTATTCACTATGTGCAGAACTTTGACGCCCCGCGTATTTTACATGATTACATGGCAGATTTCTAAACTATTGGGTCGCTCAAATACATTGACTTACATGGGAGGTTATCGAAAAATATTTTTTTACAGATCGCTATTATTTCACACATCAACCAAACCTTTTCGTGCGGTGATCATAAGTATATCTAAATGTAAAAGAAATTTCAATGTTTCAACCAGCTACTGATTAAAAATATATTTCTTTTTTTGATAATCTGACATATTAGGGGGCAGTCCTGGATTAAACCCGCAAAAATAATTTCTTTTTACTAGTCCAGGAAACTTTTTATTTTTAAAAGCAATCATTCTGAAAATTTGTATGCTATAAACACTTAGTAATAACTCAAATTTGACCGTTGTATAACCTCAAAACCTTAATCTTCCACGTCACAAGAAATCAGTATTTTTAATACCATATTTATTAAAGTTGATAACCGTCGAAAGAAAAATTTTCAGTAACTTTAATAGATATAGTATTGAAAATAGTGATTTATTGTGACGTGTAGGATCAAGATTTTGAAGCTTTTCAATGACAAAATATAAGATATTACTAAGTACATATAGCACAAATATTTGCATAGTACTCCATGTTTAGGAGGGTCTAGAAAAATTTTAGACCTCTTTTAGACATTCTAAAAAAAGAAAAGTATCCGTCGGATACTTTTTTTGGATATTCAGTATCTGTCCCTATATCGGCTCAACCCCATCGTACAATTAACGATGCTTCGTACGGATAAAAGGGTTTAAATCTAAAATGTAAATTCTTCCCCGTTGATCCTGCTGTCACGCGTATGTCAACGCATACATTTAGTCCAGCAGCCTCTAATACATCCGCCCATCACGTAGAGTGCCATGGTATTAATGGAGGACGATTAGAGGTGCGGAGAGGATCCTATATATTATACGTAGCCCGAGAAGTTATCGTCGCCCTTTTTTAGCAGCCGCTGTGGCATCGCCTCTTTAAACAACGCGACGCGAGGTAGAATCAAAGGTCCTCCTAATGGCAAATCGATATATTCATGGAACCATTGCGGCTCATGATGTAGTGGCTTCATTTTCGCCACCGTAAAGCGAGCAGCGTCATATCTATATATATAGCAAGCGATCTAGAACATACTTACTTCCGACTCCTCGATAATCGAGTCGGAAAGTACTTTTCGCCCACGTTTTTGCAGCGCTGCGCTAGGGGTAAAAATATGTATATGAGAAATAGTCTGAGAGTGCTGCGAAATGAAAAGGAACGGGGTGGAGGAGGAGGAGGAGAACGACAATCCGAGCTGGATTCTCTTTTTTCTCTTGGTTACTTTCTCGTTTTTTTCAGGCAGCTTCGTAGTTAGTTTTAATCGACGATGTTTCCACGAGAAGAATCGAGTCGTATAATACAAGGATTGCCGGGTCATACGCAGGGGGTAAAGATAATTCGAGGGTTGAGGAGTTTAAAGTGAGACAATCGGAGATTAGCGTTAGTACTCGAGAGAGTGAAATGAAAGATTGCACTTTGACATTTCGAACGATCGTAATAAAATGATTGTTATGTATGAAATTGTAAATATTTCATATATATGTACATATGGAAGACATAATTCGGCTTATTAGGAGATATATCAAATGAAAGTAAATTAACGATAATAACAGTTTCAATTTATTAATCACAATGTTAATTAACATTCGGAACGCTCTATTTCGCAAACGATCGACACGTGACTATTACTCTAAATATGAATCGCACTATTAACTATAAACCCGACAATTATTCAATTTTCATCACCACAAATTTTCAGCATACTAATTATAAATAAAACCGAAATCAAGAAATACGGGTCGCGCGAGCGCAGACTTAACTTGCGTTTGGAGCGACGGCAGGCGAGATCGTTGGCTCTTTTCACTCGGGCCGCGTAAATCTGTTTTTCGCCACTGGACGCTGGTTGCTGCTGTCCAGGATATCAAGTAATGATAAGCCTTGAATTGGCATTAAGATCGCCTCGTTGGTTGACGGTATGGCTGGACAGGACTACGATGCAAGCAGTGGTCGAGGAGATGGTCTCGATGAGGTCCGGCGGGCGGTTCCCGAGCGAAAGAGAGTGAGCCCGCATGCGTGTCGAACATGACGCTTTTCTCTCAATTTTCGGAGCGCTAGTGTGGCTCCTTTGATTACCGAGTCATTTTCCTTTGATACGCAAGGCATAATCGATGGAGCGCGGACTATTTAAAATTAGACCCGCTACAAAATAACGGAACTTGAATCGAGTTATGTTAATGCGAATGTATTTTAGAACAAGGTGCACTTTTCGCGGGATAATACTATATAAAAAAATTCAACTACATATCTATATTAGATTATGTAAAATAAAGTATTTAAAAATTCAGCGAGATCAGAGTTTTAGAGTCTGTGAAGATTCTGTGTTCACCAAAAGTCTAAAACTTGGAGTTTTATATTAGTAAATTTAACTAATATATCATTAAAAATGTTATAAATGAAATGCAGGAATATTTTTCGGGATCATTAAGGCTCAACTTTAGCAATAATTGAAAATATTTAATTATTTTAGGTTATTTCCGTACTATTCACATGATGGTTTTTGCTAAAACTTTCCACAATTGATTTTTTTTATTGATTTATAAAGTTTATAAAGTTTATAAAATTCATTTTTAAAATTTATCGGAACCTGAATTTGTAGAATCACACTGGAGATGACACTGGGATCATATAAATGCGCAAAAGATCTGCTTTAATATAAAGTTCTGTTTTTCGAAATATTAGAAACAACTTGAAAAATAATCGAATACCGTATTGTTGAGATGAAATAAACAAAACAAAACGTGCCATTCTTTAATTTCGATATGGATTGCGCCATAAACTTTATAATCTAACATTTATCTATGAGCAATCAAGAAGATTCTTTCTTTATTACACCGAGCGCTGGAGCGTTCAAACAAATCACAAAAAATACCTTTTTGCAGTAAAAGTTTAAAAATTAAAAGTAAAATTGTTGGTTTTTTATCTTTACTGGCTAATGATATCGCCTCTTTATTATTCATAAAAATTGTTATTCTTTTTGCTCTTATAAAACTACTACAAAAATTTGAAAAAATGACCAGCTGCTTAAAACTTTTAAAATTACAAAAAAACACTGCTTTTTAATAAGTAGGTATTCAAATGCGTACAATGAATAAAATCGCTTTCATAAGTTAAAATGCTTTTTAAAATGATTTTAAGTCATATTTTAATACCCACACACGTAATTTAAGATATTACACTTAATCTATTTAATATCTGAAAATAAACCAAAACAATCTACTGCCTGCTTTTCTCTTATTTCTTAGCTGTTTATTTTTTTCCTTAGTTATTTTTAGTTTATCTCTTTTGTTTTTCTTTCTTATTTTTTTACATTCCTTTTAAGCAAATTAATATAAACTACGAAAAAATGCATGTGAATGTAATATTTTGTAAACATAATGTAGAATGTAATGGTATATTTCATTTCATTAAACTCTTTTTCTTAGAGCTGTCTAATAAGGTAAAGACCCACTTTTACAAAATAGCGTGAAAATTCATAAGCAAAGCACTGTCCACGAATAACAAATATGTATGTATGAACAGTACTTGGAACTCTTGATACAGAGATTGACTTATGAATTGAACGGACTTCTTTGTAAAAATGTGCGATAGCCCTAATTACTTCTGAGTGCATTATAGGATTTTTTCTCATGCCCGGCGGACAGTTGTTTGTGTTTAATCCTCGATTTCAGGGTCAAAAGCATTACATAACCTCACTTCTAGAAACTGCGATGCGTATGCTGATCTCCACTTTTACTCCCGACTAGCACCGGCTGCGTAATTTGCGGACCGAACAAAGCCAGGCGTTTGTGTTGCTTTATTCACTGGAATCGGAAAATAAATACAGTAGTTTACGACAGGATATGAGAAAAATATAATATGCTGTAAAATAATCTCTTAACGAGATTGAAATTGCAGAAATAAAAAAAATGTATACAATATGCTTTATAATGATGATTCATCACTAGACTCACAGTAGATTTTATAAACCCTAATACTTTTAAAACCCTTTAATATATATATATATATATATATATATATATATATATATATATATATATATATATATATATATATATATATATATATATATATATATATATATATATATATATATATATATATATATATATAATTATACCTGTTTTAATCTATGCACCCTCTATTTTAACTCCGCCATATTATACATATTCTAAGTAAATTAATAGAATATAATATCGTTTTATTAGAACACTGGCGTATATAATGGGAAAACCAATTTCTCACAGTGACAACGATTATTCCAAAATCAACGGTTGAGTGGAAGAAAAGACTAACTCGGCGTTCGCTTAAAGAAGAGGCTAACTCGGAATTCGCGTAATGAAGGGCTACTTTAACTAATTATCTCTCGCGTTTAATTTTGTAAATAGTACTAATAAAAAATAGGAAAATTAATTTTTTCGCTACCATGCGTATTGATATTTTTTATTGTTGCTTTTTACAAAATTAAATACGAGCATAATTAGTTAAAGTAGCCCTTCATTATGTGATTTCCGTGTTCGTCTCTTCTTCAAGTGAATGCCGAGTTAGCCTCTTCTTCATGCAGAATCTGAGTTAGCCCCTTCTTCAAGCGAACGCCGAGTTAGCCGCATCATCCACTCAAGCGTCGAAATACCCTCGACTGTTAACTTATGTTCATTCAAATCTTAATGTGGATGAAGTTTATTACATCGATGTTGCATTGATTTTTTTTATTACGTAACTATTTAGAAAATTGTCTGGAAAAAGCGTTCTGATACATACAAAATTGCCCTGATCCCTTAATAAGGTTAATAAATGCACTGAAAGAGGAAAACATTTGTCTTGTGAAAGTGCAAAGATAACATACAAATGCGTATTCCTAATTTTTTAATAACGGAATATTCATAAATGGCCAAAAATGTTCAAAAATTGATTTTACATTTATATTCGTACAGACAACAGTATGACAACGATCTGTAAAAAATAATTTGTTGTATTCATTTCTTTTTTGTAAAAGTATTTACGAAAGTATTTTCATCTAAAAAGCATGTCATAAAATCACGTGAGTCATCAGCGATTCACACCGCAGAAGTGCAAACATGAAATGAACATTTGAACTGAACATAACATCACAACAACCTTAACTCCTGATGTGCATACGCGTGAGCGAAAAAGCAAAGTAGATCACGGAGAAGACGACGACGCGGCGATTTTCAACTACAGCTCGCGGTGCCTGGGCTAATTTCCACAACGTGGCACCGCCGCTGCTCTAAATATCGGAATAAATTATGCGCGCAGGGTATCAGCCACCGCTGCATCTCTTCCTATGTCTCTGCCTCCGAGAAAGGGATCTCCGAGTGAAAAAGCAACGGTAGCAAGCACCCAATGAGCTTGTGGGCTGGCCCTTATCGCGTGTCCGCTTCACTGCTCATCCAAGTGAAGGCGCCGAGCGAGCGAGGACCGCAGTAGAAGGTTATATAGGTAGAGAGCTCTCTCGTCGTAGCCGTCGTCGTCTTCTTCTTCTTCCTATTCCGCTCCTCCCTTCTTTACAGTTAGGGCTGCCATATTAAAGCTGAACCACTCCGATCGCTTCCCGTACTTCGCCGATCGATTAACACCACGCCTGGTATTGCATTGAAACTGATTACATAATATATTCCGGTGTAGATTTTGTCCCTATAATTAATAATGCTTAATTGATGTGCATCGATATCGATATGTGCATTACTTATTTCTATAAGCGATACAACATGTATGCACGACGACTGGTCCTACAATTTTAGATGCTAGTTCCGAACCATCAGAACGGCTAATGCGACACATGAACTATTATTATTCTTTCAAAAAAAGACAGTGGTGCTAGCGGGAATTTGAACCCTTCTGATTGTAATACCGAGTACAATCCACTGAGCCATCGCGGCTCTATTCAGCTTGATTAAAATCAGTGAAGTACTTTTTGCATAATACGGTAACAAACAATCGAGGGAATGGTTGGAATAACGACATAAGTCGAACGGTATAACTCAAAAAAAGAAAAGTACGATTTTCAAATGATTACTCTAAAAGGCAACATTTCCAATCTGGAAATGTTATATATTCTTTGGGTTAGATTACTTTTCTTCATGGCTAATTAGAAGCATGGTAATTCTCACAGATGCTTAGCCTTTAGAGTAAGTCTCGATAAACAATTTTTGTAAAATCTTGATATTTTTTCCAGACGCAATTGAGCTTTATGCGACACTCCGGTGGAATATCTTGAATGAGCTTACTATTATTTAAGTTTGGTGAACTTAAATAAGTTTAGGGTTATTCAAACGTTGAGAAACGTTCCGGTTGTTTCTAATGTAACAAGGTGGTCGGAATGTTCATATTTGTATATATATTAGTACTACGACGTTAGTCATACACGTAACTATTGAAAGTTCGAGAGTGTTCTCCGAACTGCGCAAGTCAAAAGTCGCGCGCGTATATAGCCGATAAGATTTCCGGGACGCGCCAGTCTCTCCGTGGATCATCCGGCGCACAGTCGCGCCCACCTCATGCTCGTATTTTGGAGTAATAAAACTTTACACATCGAAGTCCTGTATCGTGTCTACTCCTCATTCATTTACCTCTCAACTTAACAGTAAAAGAATTTGGTTAGTACAAGAAGAATTCGACATTTTTCTGAAAAAGTAATGCAATATGAGACTAGGCATACTATGTACATTCAAACTTTATACTGTGCTGTTATTCTACACAGATTCAAAATATATTAATTGTAAAGCTGTTCGCGTAGATTTTGTTAGAATTGTGTCAATAGGAAAACTACGAATCACTCACAATTCCATCAAAAAATACATTCAAGTTTTGTTAAGATCAGTGCAGTAGTTTTACGTGAATAAATAACAAAGAAATAAAGTTTTACATTTAAATTTTCCTATGGACATCATTTAAATGTATAATTATATATCGAAATAGGAAAAAATAAATCCGAAGAATGATATAAAGTTTCTATCAATAGTCAGAAAAACAATCTATTTTTCAAAACCATAAAGTACGTGCAGTCGTCAAGAAAGACTGTAGTAACCTTTACGATTCAACAACCCTATACAAACAAAGGTCGAAAATTAGCGACGCTCTTAAAGTCGGAATCGCGTTTAGTCCGCTAAGTATACACTACCATCCGTTAGAGAAGAGAGTTCTCTCTTCCTCTAGTCGACCTCGTAAATTCGATTTACGCTTTTTCATCTCTCTCTCTCTCTAACGTTCAGCGTTTATTCTGTAAATCCGGCCTGCGTTTAGCTCGCTCACATGCTTCCTCCCTTACACACACAGTTCTATGTAGAGCAAAGAGCAGCAGCAGCGACAAAGAAAAGAGGACTCCTAATGAAAATTTTTTATAAGATCTTATATAAGATCGTACGTCAGATCCAACTAACGAAATTCAACCCAGAACTAGTATAAGTTCATACATAAGAGTATATGTAAAATCTTATGTAATAAACATTGAGTAAATTTCTGAAAATTATTAAAATTTTGTTAATATTCATTACTCATATAAATAATGCTTTTATTGGACGTACCATATGGATGATACCTGAAGTTTACCGGTACCTAGACATATTTTGAGCCGATGTACCATCATTTACACATTTTTGCATTAACAACGTAAGAACTTATTTAAGAATTTACATAAGAATTTGCATAAGAACTTACGTAAGAACTTATATAAGAACTTACGTAAGAATTTATACTAGTTCTTACGTAAGTTCATATGTAAGTTTTTCTGCAAATTCTTATGTAAATTCTTAAATAAAATCTTACGTAACGTAAGTGCAAATTGTTTTAAAAAGTATTAAGAACGGCTTAAAACATGTCTAGGCACCCCTAAACTTGGGGTATCATTCAGATGGTACGTCCAAAAAGACAATATTTATATGAATAATGAATATTTACAAAATTTTAAAAATTTTCAGAAATGTATTCAATTTGTCTTATATAAGATCTTGCATAAGATTCCATATACGATCTTATGGAAGATCTTATAAAAAATTTTCAGTATGGAAGAGAACCGGAAGCCTGCAAGAAGATGCTCATCGTATCTAGAATCCGGTTTAGATATATAAGGACATATACCTTCGAGAAATCGAACGGAAAGGTACGAGCAAATACGTGAAGCATTTTGCTCAATTTTGTATATGTAAAATTTATCTTGCTTTCAAACTCTAAGGGTTACATGGGTGCTAATGTGATTACATACTACTGTATATGGATATATTTAATGACATATAATTACATATAAGTACATGTCAAGACTATTTTCATCTGGGTACCTATTAAACTAACTTTTTACGTTGATTGTCTAGCCAATACTACCTTCAATTCCGTGATCGCATTTTTCTCGCTGTCTCTGTCATTCGATTGTACGCACTCAAACCTCGAACCTGTTACTATTTTATATCCTTTCTGCTTTGCTCGCAAATAGTGTATATTGTCGGATGGGGCGATGCAGAGAAAGATCTTTGAGGAATAAGAGAGATAGGGGATGAGTGTCTGTGATGTCTTTTTGCATTCACAACGTCTGCTGTTGGCGATCTCTTTTCTTTCTTTTGATAAGCTGGCTTATCTCTCTCTCACTCCCTCTGCTTCGGTAGAAAAATGCGCGTGTGTCAAAAATTATGATATTTCACTTGTTGTAAATGTTAAGAAAAGACGAAGAACTCTGCTTCTCACCTTCGTCTCTTTCATCATCCTCTTCTCTTATTCGACTAGGCAGACTACTACCAGCACCTTTACTTTCTTTTACTCCTTTGAGTACCGAAACACCTTCTTCTTTTTTTACGTCCTCTTCTTCTTCTTCAGCTTATAGTTTCTACTGCCTCTGGTTTTGGGTATATATAATTGCGCTCAAAATTCGATACGCTGACTGCAACCGCGCATCATCGATTTTGTCGTTATACCCATTTATGTTAACAAGAAAACAATTTTTTATATGACAAAATATATGATTATTGGTACAAAAATTTTGTGTAAGATGAGAAAAGAAATGTCTAAGAAATAAGTGGGTTTATATGGGAGGCTATGCGAGATGTTTAGAGCGTATGATGGAACTGGCACGCTAAGCAAGAAATAGAAAAATAAATTGCAATGCACCGTTCCGCGTTATTTTTGAAGAGTTTTGTAAAAACGCGCACGTATACCGGCGTCTGTTTGTAATGCATATTTGACTGATGAAAAAGTGTATTGTCAAATTTCACTTTCTTAAAAAGGAAGTTAGTGATAGTAAAAATAAAAGTTTTGCTAAAAACATGTTAGAAACATAAGGAATTAAAATGTATTATTTTTAGAAAATGTCTTTCGGCTAAATTGCAACTCAACGGAGGAGGATCCCCTTGAGGTCGGATGCCGATCCGTTATCATATTTAATGCCACGTGCCGCGTAATAATGAATTTAATACTTCCGTATTCTGCGCACGCAGGACTTACTCGTTTTGCTCCCCACACCGCCGCAATTTTTACTTTTATGCTTGATACCCAGTGAAGCGGAAGCGTACGAGGGAATAAATGAATGCGTACATAGGAGCATTACATATGTGTTTGCGTGCTGCTGTTGCATGGTGCATCCGAGATTTCGCGGCTCATATTCATCTCTGTCAATGTCGCGCATTTGAATAATTATACACCTGGGAAAATTAAGAGAGACAGTGTATAGTAGCAAGAGCGGCGAGGGCACTACTTTTAAACTAACTTACGTTAGGCGGTGAGGTGTACAAATTTAATGTTGATGTGCGTTATATGAGGCGGATGAAGGTTTAATTTAAGAAGCGGAGTAAAGTTTTACCATAACAAACCGAATTAAATTTCTAGGGGAAGAGGGGGGGGGGGGGGTATATCGGAAGATTTCATCCGAAATAATGTAGACCAAGTTTGGATGGAATTTTTACTGATTTATGTTGACTTTCCTTTTTAATGCCATAATCACGTCATTCGTGTGTAACCAGATCATTACGGCCTATTAAATATTATTTGCGCGAATTTTTTCAGTTTCTTTGCTCTTAAAATTGGTATAGCTGTGCTATAATAGTATATTACGCTACATGTGACCTAAGTGGCTCATAATTGCACGGCGCGTAGTTAGCGCCCGAGCGTAGCGAGGGCGATACCGTCGCGCCGTGCAATTATGGACACTTAGGTCACGAGTATCGTATACTATTTTGTAGCACGAGTGACATAAACCCGCCACCGACATCGGGGAGGGTGTATGGTGCGGGGGTGGGCCGGGCGGGGGAGGAGGGGGGGGTTTCGGGGGGGCGAAGCCCCCCCGCATAAAAAAAAATAAAAATATAATCCAAAAAACATAAAAAATAAATTAAAGAAATTAGAAATCGTATAAACAAATTATTATTTAACCAAAATTCATTAGTTAATTAATAATCAATGTCAACTTTTATACATTGTTTGAATAGAACCTTATATAAATAAGATATTTTGTTTTTTGAAAAGATAATAAATGTTTATTATTACCAGTTAATTAGAATATATTTATTTACCCTATCTTGAAATTTTTTAAATTACATTTTAATAAATTTATAATATTAATCATGAAAAAAAATTAATACTGAATTTTAAATTGAATTTCAGATTGAATATTCAAAATACGCGCCAAATTGTCATATACAATCAGTTGAACTAACCTCTAAATTTGAAGCATTATTTTAAGGATTTATAATTATTCTCTGATTCTTGACATGCGTATTTACCAGGTTTACTACTTCTTCTTTCTATTATTATGAACGAAAACGTTTATTTTGAGTGTTTTTAGTTTTTATTATAGGATAGTAGGGATCTGTGGCCTATGTGAATTCATTATTACACTGTGTAATAAAGCGCCACTTAGGTCACGGATAAGCGTGACCTAAGTGCGGGTTTAGGTCACACAGTGCTATAAATATATATAAATATTCAAATCTGAAATATCAAAGTCAAAGGTTCATGCGGTCGAAAAAAGGGAGAGAAACATACTTTTGTTGTTCCTTTGTTAAACGTACGCTACGTTTACGTAGCCTCTTTCATCTCATCATACAATTAAAGACCCGGATCGTATGAACTCTTAAAACAAATAAAAGTTACTAAGGTATAACAGAAATCTGTCAAAATAATAAATATAAATTACATTCTTATAGATACATCTGGACAGTATAAACATTTTCACATTAACATTATTTTTTGTTTACACCTCAGTTCGACTGATTATACTATAAATTCTTTTACTAGTGTTCGAGTACTTGGCGAGTTATTCAATCCGGAACAACAATTTGTATATAATGTTTGCATGAACTTTGTGGGAGAAAAGTAACTCGGAAATTTCACTTTCATTTGTCGGTTAATATCATTTCGGCCTAGTCTTTTTGCTATTAGAAAATCGATTAACTGACACTCGTTTGCCCGTTCGCAAATCGTTCGTATAACCTAATTGTGCATTTTCGGATTTTCCAGTGCTTGTACGTATGTTAAAGGGCAATTTTTTTCTTGCTGCGCAAATTTTTTTTCTTGAACTTGTTGACTTTTGATTGCTCCACCCCACTGGTGTATTTTGTAGTCGCCTTTATATATTCACGCGTGATTGGTAGATTTTACTGTAGCACATTGACTAACATAAATAAATTTTAATTTGTGTTAAAATTTTCACATGTAGGTTACTGTGCACATTTTGAACGGGGAAAGTTTCTTTCGTAAAAAAGAATTTATGGTCATTGATATGCCGTGTACTAGTTTTTATTTTCATTTTAACTAAGTACTATGCAGCAGAATTGTAACAGAGAATTAAGTAAAGGAAACTTTTATCGGAAACAAACATTTCAATGACAAAAGCAATAGAGTATAATACTAAATTCTGACTCCTGTCGTTATTTACAGATAATTTAAATTTATCGTTCGTTCTTTTTACTCCGTGTTGGGTAGAAACAGTACTTTGTCAATATCCGAGATTCCTAGTTCTTTTATTGTATCTCAGAATGCTGAATTGATAAACGTTATGGTTTGTTGAAATTCCATTGTAGTCCAGTCGGCAGAGCCATCCAAAGGGGGCTTTTCTATAAATCGTATATGTTTTTTGATTTGAGTGATTCCTATTTCAAATTTCCCGTAGACTCCGAATTTGATATTGCTGAGTGCGTAAAAAGTGCTCTTCAAAAGTTATAAACAAATTAAGGTCGGGAACAAACATTTTTTTAGTTTTCTTTAAATAACTTGTCCGTATTGAGTCGTACAGAAAACCCGCTGATAATTCATTGGCACTTAGCTTCCTCAAATTTAAAAAAATGTTCCAATATGAATCTATTTATTCTATTTAATACTGAGGTGAAAAATAAAAATGACAAATATATTACTTTTTAATATGTCGACATATATATATATATATATATATATATATATATATATATATATATATATATATATATATATATATGTGCAGTGAAACCAATGAAAATTAACGTCAACCAAATTCTCTCCTATTTTATATACATGTAAATAAAAATTTAGTGTAATGTTTGTTTCAAGTTGTTATAAGTACAGAGTTTAAGAAGTCAGTTAAAAAAATTTAAATATGTTAAATGTTGAAAAATTAATAATATTTTATTTATTATCTTATATACTCGTGGCGGGCGAGCGGACCGAGCAAGGGGCGAAGCCCCCCGTATATATACATTTACATTTAGTAATTTAGTAATTTAAACTTATGCATAAATATAGCATAAATTATGAAAAAGCATTGTTGTTCATAATATTTTTTAATATATATAATATATACCAGTTTCACAAATAAATTTAAGATAAGATAATAAATAGTGACTAAGACCATCTTAAAAATGTTCATTACGTGTATTATTTCTTCCGAAATTTTTAAAAAATGTAGCTTTTTACCATCTCTCGGATAAGTTCTTTGCCCAGATCATGAGGACTTTTATTTTTCAGTTAATGTTAAGTACCCAGCTTGTAGCAAACTAATTCTTTTCACAAATATGATATTTGAAATGAATTTGATTTTGAATTTGATATTTGAAAACTTTTGGGAATTTTGAATCACCCTAATACTCATACCTCAACAATAACGAATTCATCGCAGGCAGGAGCTGCTGCTGCGTAGATCCTAAAATTCAGCAACAGGCCTCATTCTAGACTAGGTCTCTTGACCCTTTATGCAGTCCAGCGCTTCTCCATTTTCTCTCTCCTGCATTATTTGCCCCGTATCCCAAAATTATATTGGTAGCGGCCGGGCAAATTGTCGGAGTGCCATTGCGCTTTTAATTGGATTCGTACACTTATGCAATATATACTCTATCCACTCAGCTCTATGCTATAGCTGGAGATTCAATCATCGAATCGACGTCCCTAAGAAGGCTAGCATATTTTAGATTTCGCGAAAAATACAAATTCTTTTCAGGAGCTTGCTACGAAAAATAGCAATGCTCAGTTTCTCTAACAAAAATTATAAGTTTTTTAAAAGTTCTAAAAACTGTTAGTCTTTATAAGAGAATCTAACAGGTGTTAAATTTGGTAAGAGACCTCATTGAAAAACTAGCAGTTTTTGAGAAATCTGAAATGTGTTAGTCTTTGTATGAAGCGTAGGTATATTACACCACTTTTGAACCCTGCGAGCATGCTTCATATGGCATACATACTAATGCTTTATTTACTGACTGGCTTATGTGGTGTTGTGCTCAGTGCTATAGCGAGAATCACTGGGACTTTGCAGAGTTGACCAGTGGGTTCGGGTAATATAACGTATACCTACGTGCGTGTGGGAATGATTGCGGGGTGCCGAGCTGCGGAAAGTTTTCTGGATTAGGGTGGACGGAGGGAGGAACAGCGCGGCGCTGTGATAAATCCCGGAGTTCGTTAATTAATGTCAAAAGTTCTAGTTTGAACGTTGCTACTAGACAGCATCAGTACCAGCAGTAATGCTGTAGATGAAACGTATGTATTACATAGTTGATTATTGTGAAATAGAGCTGTTAAAACACACCTATAATACTTTCTTAACATTTATAATAATATATTATTAAATACATTTGACGTTCATATATATTTACTTAATATCTGATCAGAAATACCGTCATTGTTCACTATGACTATGATTGAAAATCTCATTAGTTAAAAATCCATTCAATTTCTTTCAAACCTCGATTATTGCACTAAATTCTAGAATTCTTTTGTATTTTTAAGCACGACTAAATTTCAATATTTCGAATACCCCGTAGTTATTTTACTCGTCAATTTATAAAAGATCGCTATTTTGACTTTTTAAAGCACAAGAAACGCCATTTTTGCTCACGACATGAAATTGAAACAACCTAATATCGATACATACAGTATATACTATTGTATACAGTTTTGATGTATTGTGGAACGCATGAATGCATACATGGTATGTATTGTGCATGTCGCGACCAGGCTTTCGTACATTTTCCTGCAGATCGTACTCGCAGCGCATCACGAGGCTGTCGCTGCGAGGGTCGACGATCGACGGGGCGCAGTGCCACCGCATAGTTCGCGCTACCTGAGAGCATACAAAAAATGATTATTTTAGTATTTTCATAATCAATTGACATTATTAATAGTTGAATTAACTTGAATAAGTGCAGTACTCTGAAAAACTAAAATAACGATACATAGTACGAATTGCGTCTTCGATAATTTATTATAAATAGCTTAAGGGGGTGTCAAAGTCAATTTTTATCCTTCCTACCTTACCGACCCGAGAATTATAAAATATTGGCTTTAATTAAAAGAATAAGTATAATTATGAAAAACTAAGAGGTCATTGCCCTCCGTAATACAATTATCTATCACTGTGCGAAGTTTCAAACAAAAACTTCAAAACCTCTACGAATGACTTTTGAACGAAATTTGAAGGTTCGAGTCTAGACTGATAGACTAATATAAATTTCGTTCGAATGGGATTCGTAGAGGTTTTGAAGTTTTTGTTTGAAACTTCGCACAGTGGTAGATAATTGTATTATGGAGGGCAATGATGTCTTGGTTTTTCATAATTTAGTTTATTTATTAATTGTAATCAATTGTTAAAGAATTTAAGGTTAGGAATTTCGACGGGAAATTTAAATGGTTTGACACCCCCTTAACACATACAAAACCTAACAACAGTGCATAACATCACAGAATTGTCATTCATACGTATCTGAATACACTATATATCACGCCCAGGCCTCTGCGGTCGCCTAAGAATCATGCAACTTCACGAACAATGTTGCCTATCACACTCGCAGCGCAATATTGCAGTGAATTACCACAGCTTACAATCGCACCGCGCCAAAGCAAACATGCGCTCGCGGCAGAAGTCACCCGCGGTAACAACAGGACTGCGAGGCACAGCGCCACTGCCGCGATTCATAACGGTATGAAATTAACGATCGTTCCGCGATTGTACGCCCACTGCCGCTGCTGCTGAATTATTTATTTACCTGCAAACATCTGTAGCTCGACTAATTGAAAGTATTCGATTAACAAGTTCAACGCGGACTGCGAAGGGAAGCACAGCGTGCGTTTAATAATCATTGGCTGCTGCTGCCGCGTCGCAATCATAAATTTTAGAGTATACTTGCAGGCTTGTGTGTACACGTACAGCCCCACCGGTACGGCAGGAGCCGAGTAAGGGGTCTATTAAACGCGAGGAGGTCAACTACGTTGCGCAGAGGCCCATAGGCCAGTATAATAAGCAAATCGACGATTGCTTCGGCGAATAAATTACTAGCAGCTTCGGCGTGCGTACGAATATATACGTTGTCGATCGGACGGAGCAAAAAATCGAATTTTGCCTAATGTTATTTAAAGGTTCGCGAAAGCTGCGCTGGCAAGTTAATTGGATTTGTGGTCTATAGCGTCCGGCTGCGTTGATAGTGCGAAGCTGACTGTATTTTTTCACGAGTCACCAGTTGAAATTGCGTCCGTAGAGGGAAAGAATAGCCGCCGAAGAGCAATTAGAGAGGCTTCTGCGATAATCACATCTACGAGCGTATAGTGCACTGGGTTACACGTGTACTCGCGCAGTCAAAGTAGTTCGAGGGCCTATAACGGTTTTGTAAAAGGAATTAAGATGTAATTGTTAAAAGTTAAAAGAGTTTTTATAGTTTGATTGTGTTTGATATAATTTAGTTGTTTATATCCGTTGCGGTAGATATTATTGGAATAATTAGTGGAGTGAACTTTTCACAGTGATTGCAGTAAAGAGAAGGCAAATATCAGTATTTATGCAAATGAAATGAATTCGTTATAATATTAATTCTGGAAATGAATAAATTTTAATTTTAACCACTCGAACATAGAAACTGAGTTGTGAAAGTTATTTCATAGTTATTTTTTTTTTTCATGAATTGTCTAAATAGTTCAATGGTGCCTCAATGATTTTATTAATTATTTAATGGACTAGCAGTGACTACAACTTTTAATCATTTCTCTGATATTATGTAAGATCTCTGTCTAACATTCTGAAATCTATCCCACTACTTCTGGTAATTCAGAAGCTTAATGTATGAAGAATTTTACAAAAAATAGCCGATAAGTGGTTCGAACAGTGACGAAAAATAAATGATGAGGCACGCCTCTGTAACTCAAGTTTTCTCATTATATAGGCCCTAAAATGTATGAGAAAAATTTCCAACAAACGAAAATGACCTTGTGACACACTTTTTTGTATATCAATTTTTCTTATCGGAATTTAACATGAGAATTATGGACTAAAAACGATCATTGATATAACAATCACTTAAATTCTAAGACTGCTAAAAATTTTGCACCTAATGTAATGCCTCATCTTCACTGTCAGTTTATTAGAGACTCGCTTTAACTTTCAATATCGAATAACATTTACGTTGTTTAGAAAAGCAAAACTTTTTTAGTATGAAAAAATAGAAGAAATAAATCTCTACACAATACAACTCTTTAAAACTTACTAACAATTATCACTGTAATGTTATTTAATAGTAACAGTTAAAGGGTGACGCTATTAAAGTACCAATGAAGACGAGGCATAGTGCAAAATAGAGAAAAAAAACTTTGATTTGAGACATACCGTGTTAAAAAAGATGAACAATATCAAAAGTTATGAACGATCAATGATAGTGAATAAACACGAAAAAATAGTCAAAAATGAGAAAACGTGAAATTTAGTGGTTTTTTCGTGTTTATTCACTATCTTTGATCATTCATATCTTTTGATATTGTTAATCTTCTTTAATGCGGTACATCTCCAATTAAATCTTTTTTTCTCTACTTTGCATTTTTAGTCCATAATTCCCATGTAAAATTCCCATAAGAATAATAGATGTACATAAAAGAGGTTACAAGGTCTTTTTTGCTTGTTGAAAATTTTTCTCGTACATTTTACGACCTATATAATAAGAAAACTTGAGTTACAGAGGCGTGCCTTAACATTTATTTTTCGTCACTTTTCGAACCACTTATCGGACGATTTTTTGTAGAATTTCTCATGTGTTTCAACACAATTTTAAAACAAGGTTTTATACAATTCTTCCAAAAGAAATTAAATATTAATGATTCTATTATATTTTTTAATAACCAATATGTGGCAACCTGTCAACATTAATATAGGTACTCTCTGTGAATGAGAAATTAACCAACCTATATTTGAAACGTTGTTTAAGAATCTATTCTGACGCAATAACAAAATTTGCATCTTTATTGGTACTCACTTATTCTTAACTACTATTCTGAGCCTTTTTTTAGCTGGCGTCTTGAAGAAAAACAAAGCTAAAGAAATGAAGTCAGTTAATTCGATTTGATCCATCCCCGCGATATGAGCATCTTCCATATAACGATGAATTTCCGCCAATTCCCGTCTTTTACGAGAAGATGCATCTAAATTCTTACATTCATATTCCTTGAACGCACAAAAAAAGCAGTGCAAAATATAGATGAGCCCGCATGACGCAAATAAAATAGACTTAGAGCTGTAAGGAGAAGAAGAAAGTCGAATAAAAGTCGTTAACCACGTAAATATCACGAAACGCGCGTATTTGTCAATTGAAACCATCCGCTGTTTGCCATGCACAGAGCGTGTTTCTGCTGTATTTGGGCAGCTCGGTATGCACGCAGAGCGACAACAGAAGTGAGAACGCGTATTGCGAAAAACCCGCGCGAGCGTGCTTTCCTTCGCCGGCGACTGTATTCACATGTCCAAGCAAAAGTAGCACACCTAGCGACAAGTGCCAAAAGCGCTGAAACGTATAATAACATAAGGCAGTGTTAACCTAAAAGTAACAGATAAAAAAATTAGATATGTGTATATATTCATAAAATAGAGTAACTAATGGCAGAAATTGAAGAAAAAGTGATGAATTTGAATAGAAGTGTTGAATAAAAGAATGCAAAACGTATTTGCATGTTTTTCGAAAAGCGTGTTTATACGGATCACATGACGTTATTATACTTTTCAGCCCTAACAACAGCGCCCTCCAGCGGGACTTGGACATGCGAATAACGCATGATTGTGGAACGAGAATGCCAGAGTTTGTGGTCGCACGTCGATTATTACTTGCTAATGAGCATATGATGTGAATTTGCCTAAATGCGAGTACTCCCTTCTTGCGGGCAAATCATGTTCAATTCATTGTTTGTCGTCTGCAAAGATTACAGGTATATAGAAAGTAAAAAATCGTTTTCTTTGCGAAAGCCAAAAAGCATCATTACACCACATACCAAATGAACGGAATGTTACTTAACAGGTCCATAGAATTTTCTTAGTTCTATTTCCTTTCCTCACTATCGCCCTTCGCCTTAACTTTCCTATACAAAATAGTCCACTACAATATCTAGTACCGTAATATTGCAACACCGAGCTGAAGCGTGTTCACAAAGTCGGCGCGTTTAATGGCAAAATCGACGCTTCGATAAACTCACGGGGCGGTGTAGTATATATAAAGCACGCTGGTAAGCCAGTGGTGGCGGCAAGAAAGCACCTTGGTATACGGACTTCGCTCCTTACTCTCCTGCCCCCATTGTATCTCATCTCGCTCATGCAGCAGCAGCAGCAGTAGCTACGGTCCAAGGTATATTAATTAATCCGCTAATTATCAAGGCAATTGCTGGCTTAATTGGCCCGCCGGAATCTCTTCTGTCTGCTCATCTGCGTAAGCCACCGTCGTCGACGACCCCACAAATCTGGACATTAGACATGTGATATTTATTCAAAATTAGTTATAAGTAACACCAAGAGAAACAATCGGTAAAACTTGTGTCTTAATACTAGTCTGCTTCCAAGAAAAAAATCCTTTTTGATAACTGCAGCAATCGATCTGAAAATTTTCGAAAAGATAGTTTTTTATAATCTCTTGGCTGAGTTTTTTGCCCACATCATTAGAACTTTTAGATTTCAAGAAATTTTTGATTGTTTATTTCTTGGATATTATACGGTAATTCGTTTCTATTCAAAGCTCATTTCTTTAAATTCATCAATTCGTATTTGTTTTATAACAATAATTCATTTTTATGATTTTTTCTTAAATACTTTTTTATCAACTCTTTGTAGGGTATTATTACGCGGTAATTTTTTACCAATTTTTTACCTAAAGCTAATTTTTTCCTGGATTTAATGAAGATTTTAAACCAAAATTGTATATTGTGTACCAAGGGTGAGAATTAGGCTTCTTCAGCCCTCGTGTGAGTTTGCTGTACGAGTCGAAGGCGTGTACGGGTTGCGAGTCAAGACAAGTACTGCAAACACACAAGGACAGAAAAGAGCCTTCGCCCGTGTTGCACACCGTATTTTTTGTAACACATGTATTGATTTCCTCGATTTTTCGTTTCTATCGAGTGGAACCAAATCTACACGTACATTGAATTATACACAGATACACACACACGCACATATATATATACATAGAGATATACACACATAGAAATATACATACATGCACATATAGAGATAACTATTATTGTATATTAGAGTTCTTCAAGTAAATCAAAGACAAGATAATTTCATGTTATTTATCTTTTATTTGAAATAGAAATTAAATTACTACACACGCATTTATCAACGCGAACGCGCATGCATATGCAAAATATATGTATAAATAAGTTGAAATTTGATTATTGAAGCCATTCCCACGTCTTTTGAGCTAGTGTATGATAGGGTCATTGACGGAATGGGAAAACTAAATTGAACTCATTATTAATAAATAAAGATAAATTCAAGTTCATTAAAATGAATTTATTAAATCACACATTTGTTCGCGCATTTAGCGTTTTTTCTCTTTATAAAGCCAATTACGGTTTTGAACTTCGCGCTTTAAACTTCGAATTTAGAGAGTTGTTATACATATATGTTAAAAGTAATATAATATACTGTGAAAAGTCAAAATTGCTGCTTTATTATTTTCCTATAAATTTTCTCAATAAATTTAAAATATACCTTAAAAATAAATGCGCGGCTAAATCGGAAAAGTACTATAAAATGGCCAAAACTTGTATATGAAATAGCCTCGTATATAACTTTCGGAAAATTCACTGTACCATTCCTTTGGATATCGCTGCGTATGAGCTATAGGATGCATTTCGCGTTCGAATCATCGTAAGCGCGAAGAGGCTTGATAATGATTTGTCTCTTTGCGCTGTGTCGACTGCTGCACGATTATCAGCCCACGTGCTGCCCTCAGTTCAATGACTCGTGAAACAGGGATGTAGGTAGTCATAATATCATTTGTAGAATTATGTGCACAGAATTAATTTTTTTTTATGAGCGTGGGTGTTTTACAATGGATGAGTGATGAAACATTTTACAGGGATTCAAGTGGGCACCATTTTCTCATCTCTTTTGTGAATTCAACCCGAAAAATTTTCATAAAGATTACATAA
The DNA here is from genome assembly GCA_949152435.1 of Gastracanthus pulcherrimus. Taxonomy (NCBI): domain Eukaryota; kingdom Metazoa; phylum Arthropoda; class Insecta; order Hymenoptera; family Pteromalidae; genus Gastracanthus; species Gastracanthus pulcherrimus. The sequence continues at coordinate 6,778,978 of OX424574.1, read as the reverse complement.
AGATATTTCAACGTTAGTGGAAAATTTTAATGCAGTTCTCGAGTGTCTCGCTGTAGTTTTCTCCTCGTATTTGTGCATGCGAGTATGCCTAGGTAGTCAAATCTCAGCAAATGGAGAAACTTGTAAGCTTATATTAACTAATTTTACTGCAAACTAATCTCGTAATGCCTACAAAACGTATTATTTTAAATAGTAATCCTCTTTTCTCAAGAATTTTATTTAAATTCAACTGTTTTACTTAGTGAAATATTTTGATTTCCAATTTCTCTTTTATTTTTTTCATACCCAAACAATAAATAATAGAGTTCTGTAAACTCACTTTGAACTATATTAATTTACTTTTCTACATTTTTCATCATATATTATTATTTAATGCCATTTCTCGAGTTATACCGTTTTACCGTATATCCCCTGAATTGTAATAGAAATTTGACTCAATTTGAATTTCGGTGTTAAAAATAAATTTTATTCTGAAGTTTCGAAACATGTTATATTTTTAAACCTATATTACATATTATTTAAGTATTAAATCGTTAGAAAAAATAATTTTTTAAGTGTAATCGATGTATCATTTTACCAAAATAAAATAACCGTATATATTATAAAAAATGAGACCCGTGTGCATACATCGATGCATTCTCTATACTCACTGCCCAACTTTAAATGTAGCGAGCACGCGCAGAGAGATCACTCACCCCATCCTCCCGACGCTAATATTGCACTACTCAACTTGGTTGCGCCCGTAGGTAGGTAAGAAAACGACGCGACTCTACTCGCGCATGCAGCAACAGTAGCACGTGCTCGAAAGATCTAACAGGAGATTATCGGGGATGCGAGTACCGAAATTTTCTGAAACTTTCAGGATCATTTACTGGTAGCTAGAAATGAAGCATAGCACCGGTAGATTTTGCGAATGGGCCATTTTTCGAAAGTATCAGCTATTCTGCTCCGAATATTCTCTATTTCGTTAAAAAATGTAGTAAAAGTAGTTAAAAAGAGCTTGAATTTGATATCTGGAACGTGAAAAAATAGTAATCTGAGCCAAAGTTATAAATAATTGAAGATATCAACTAAAAATGCATGAATATTCGTAGAAATTGAAGTATTTTAAATCCGTTGATTTGTCATGCATTTTTGTTGATAACTGCAATTGTTAGTAACTTTGGCTCAGATTAATATTTTTTAACGTTCCAGGTCTCAAATTGAAGCTCTATTTGACTACTTTGAGTTTTGGGGGTTAAGATTAGAAATTTATTAGAGTTTGGATGGGCGAGGGTGGTGCTGTTTGCGCTAGTTAATGGATTGAGCTTTTAAATGGTTTTTTAGAATTCGGGATTGATTAGCTCTCCACTGACTAACGGCACATTTATAGACTCTGAAATATGCAGATTTTAAAGCACAATCACATTTATTTAATATTAACAGTGAATTCACACAATTGCAAAGAAATTACGCCTTCTTCATAAATAAATTATTACTTATCGCATAAGAACATGAACCCCTAGAACAAGACTATGAAAACTCAAAATTCTTTCTTTTTGTATACGAAGTAAGTTTCGTAAATTTTTCATGAAATACATTTTTTACCGAAATTTTAATGTATTACAGTTACTGAACATTTTTTAATAAATTTTCAAAACGTATGTAGGGTGATTATTTCCATATGGCTTATCTATGGACAAAAATCAAACTGAAAATTTTTTGAGTTGTATGTCTTATTCTGGGGGTGCGTTATCTAATATATACATTAAAATATATTTTCTTCCCATTTTTCAAAATTTACAATTCTGTAGCAGAAATAACATTAAAATAATCAAAGAATATAATATTAAATCGAAACGAAATTACGCCTACTTTACAGATGTAGACATATTTTAAAATATCTAACGTATAAAATGAAAATAAAATTAATTTTTACAAATTCTCAAAATTCAAAATAGAATTTCTTTATATACATAGTCGATACGCTAATCTAAACGAAATTAAGTCAGCATTGAGAATGTATGTATTATTTTGACATATCTAGCTAAAATTACAGAAATAATTTTTTTTTTTTTTACAAATTTAAGAAATTCAAAATTGCATTTCTTTAACAAGAACAAATTTCAAGTAGCAGGTACCCAGTAACTACTATTTGAGGAAGAGCAGTGTTTTCTCGAAACAGCATTTTTCAAATTTGCTCCAGTCATAACTCACGAACAAATTAATGAATCGACTTCAAATTTTGAGGGCATACTCAGTACATGATTTGTCATACAATGAACAATAATATTTTTAAACCGTTAAAAAATGTAATTTTGTTATTTTACAATATTTTTTCATAATCCTAATTGATGGTATATGTAGCCCTAAAATTACAATGCATTTTGACTCAATAGTTTTTTTTTATTTAAATCCCAGAAAATTCACCTCATTTTCATGTGGAGATTACACTAGACAAGCCCCATAAATTAATGCAATTCTCAATAATAAAATAATATTAGCGCCCTGGAGCTATGTAATAGCATTCATTTCAAAAGAGATCGCACCGCAAGGCTGCATGAAGGTACGCAGGTGGATACGAGTGTTATACGAGATTAATCTTATTACGTAAGGCTGATAGAGGTGCTTCGAGCATACACTAGTGCCATCGAGAGCCTAGTATACATCAGCGCTGTCGCTATTATGAAGATGTCCTAAGTAAATTTAGAACGTCTCTCAATAATTTCCATTTCAGTATCCTAATTTACTTAATAATACTTTACCCAATAACCCAATTCCATCCAACTTATACAAAAATTGTCACAGGCTCCACTTTAATTAAATCCGAACGTTCCTCCAAATCCACAAACATATCCCCTATAAATTAGCTCTATTCGACCCTCATGTCAATACACATCATCTCTAATACGTATGCGCGCATATAAGTATGTACAGAGTGAGTAATTACAGAGTACACTCGCTGCACGTATATACAGTGACATGCTGCTGCTCCCCATACCAAGACACACGGTGAGAGCTCAATACACTCTTATGTGCCGCTGGACTTCTCCTTCTCGTGGCTTCCTTATACGCTCCGACCATAAACCAATTAATTCGAGCAATAGGAGAGGGAGGATGAAATGGAACGAAGAACAAACAAGGTACGGGCGAGTAACTTTTGCGCTCACCTTTCATTGACCAGCCAACAGCTTCGTCATTGTATGGGTGGGACAATCATACACTAGAGCGACTTAATTTCGAAGATTGATGCCGGATATAAAGCATGTGGTAACTAGCATCGATGTTGCGGGTGATTGTGCTTATGAGGAACTTAGGAAAGAAACTTGCATGATATTTGTTAACATTTTTTCGCATAATGTAACTAAGGGATTTTTATGGTTAATTTAATGTAGAGGTGAATTATCGTAAATTTTGAAATCATAAGATTCATTACTTACCGAGAAAAAAAAATTCAATGTCAAAACAATACATTTTTTGGACAATGATTACTTGAAGAGGTTTATAAAGTTTTATAAAGAAGGTTCTCGGGCATCGCAATGGTCAAATCTAAAGCTACGTTCACATAGTTGAACTTAAAACAAATATATATGATTTGTTTATTCTACCGGTGATAAACACGCCAATGATAGTAAATAGTCCTCTCCGTAGCCTTTTGGGTCTAGGTATCGTTCCTTATCGTACTATTGTCCAGGTGTTTAACATCGTCGATGACGAGGTCCAGGTAATCCTCCCCGTATTTTTTTGGGTCTAGGTATCGTTTCAGCCGGTTTTGGTCTTCAGAGGTATAGGGGTGCCGATGACGAGGTCTAGGTTTCCGATCTTACAGGTGTTCAGGTATGTAGAGGCACCGACTGCGACGTTTATGTAGTCCTCTACGTAGTGTTGCATGTCTAGGTATTGTTTCTGATCGTTCTGATGTCCAGCTGTATAGAGGCGCCGATGACTAGGTCCAGGTAGTATTCCTGAAAGATCCTGAAAGATCTAAATACCCGTAAGATCGAAAACGTGAGCCTCATCATCGGCGTTCCTATACACCTGAAGACTAAAACCAGCGAGAACGACACCGAAACACAAAAAATTTCGGAGAGAAGTACCTAGACTATATATCTGAACGCCAGTAAGATTGGAAATATCACCTACATACGGAAAACTACGGTATGGACTACCTGGAGCTCGTCAGCATTACTCTTAAATACCTAATACGTCAAATGTGGCAGCTAGATATATAAACATATTCACTAATAACATAATACACACTCGCTGTTGTGTACGTTCCTTACGGTAAACTTTCAGTGTTCGGCGGACAGATATTTCAACGCCCGGGCTTTATATGCCTGTATACCGACTGGCTAATGATTTATTGGCATAAATTTAGATATTAATAACAAATTTATGAAAAAAAATGATACGTTTGTTTTTTAAGTTTGGAGACACTTTTTTCTCCTGCTCAGGTTTTGCAAAGGACATTAAATTCGATATAACTGCTATGCGTACAAACGTGCTCTTAGGTGTCGAATGCCGATGACTGGAATAGTGCACAAGCTTTCATGTATGCCATAAGCAGTGGTTACAAAGTTTGCGCAATATATTTAACAAAATCCACAATTGTAGAATTCAATTAAAAGTTTTACAACCATTTCGTAGTGTCGTATGACATCTACGTCTGATGTGCTAGGGCCTTGAGATAAAAATAAAAAGAATCAGAGAGGTACGTCCGCTTAGCGTAACAACAAACTATTGTCGCAATTTAAGCGCGGGACCCACCTATCTTTTCCTCGCTTCCGCGCACAACAACAAGTGTAAACACTGGTGGCCTGCCTCTCGATAAAGCGGCTGCATCACTGCGGCTACAGTGTCGTTATCGTTGTCGTCTCGAAACTTTTCCTATTAAAACTTTTGAGCTAGCCGCATGTTTTACGGCAGTGCAATGTCTGTGTTGTTTTTAGGACAAACCTGTTGCAGGATGTTCGGCGCGCATCGCGCTGTGTACATATGCTAACCGGTGCGCATACATTGCGCACCGCCGCTACTGCTGCTTCGGTTTATCGTCGAAATTTAGGTCAACGGAGCGTTAACGTTGCGAGGAAATTAGATGCAGTCATTTGATTACTGAGCGGACAACCGGTGACTGCTCGCGCAAGTATGAAATTCATTATTTGTTTTTTTGAGTGCAACGCTGCATGCAGGCTGGTAAAAATTCTGGACTGAATTTGATGTAAATTTAGCTGATTTATATATTCTAGCATGTACTGCTACTATATTAAATAATTCATGTGTTTTTATTTTAACGTACCTCTGAACAACTAAGGTGTAGTTCACATCGCAATCAATGACTTATTTTTGTGACATGTAGTTAGGAATATTGAGCTTGAAATCTTGTACTTTCGCTATATTTTAACAGTGCCAATGATATCTGGTACCGTAATTACCAATATAAAGAATGATTATAAAACCGAAGTACGAGTATTATCTTGATAGCAATGATATTTTATGATAGTAAGTATATTTTTAGAGAATTATAATAACTTTTTACATAGAATTAATTTTATAAAAATATTCTTTAATGTGTTATCCAGTATTTAATATTAATAATGCTGAAAAACGATGCTGGCTGTATCTCAAAATATGGAATTCTTCTTTGTTTTCCAACTGTTTTATATTAGCCGAATAAAAATACTGAGAAAAAAATGTTTAATAATGACTTGAAAGTAAATCGCTTAAAAGCGCGGCGTAGGAAGCAACTGTTTTCAAGACGTGCAATAGCAGCACAGAGAGTCTTCCTTCCCTCGGCCACTTCTCTTTCTCTCCTTCTTGCTGTTTTATTTAGTTTCCGGCCTCAGCAGCCCCTGGTGGGCTTGCTTTGCTAAGTGGTTGCGTGAAGAACGAAGGAACGTGCGTCGGCCAAAGGCTCCACGTACATTCTCTACAGTCTCAGCTCTGAAAGGAGAGAGAGTTGAATAGAGAGAGAGAGAGAGAGAGAGAGAGAGAGAAAGAGAGAGAGTTTAAAAAAAATTCATTATGAATGAACCCTTATTCTCTTCATATTTATAACTTTAGTCATACTCCAAACTTGAAGATTATTTACATACTCCTTCACTTTGATCGAACAATGAGAAGTGTCAATAAGAAAGAATTTGGTACCAATGTACGTATGGTTATTGGTCACGTCTTCTCAACCTCGCGTTCTATCTATAAATCTAGTTTTTGGCTTATATTTTGGAAAATATTTGCAGATTTTTAAAATGCATATTCTCAAATTTTTCTAAACACTAAAGTTCAAAACAGTGACAGATAATCAAATAGCTCTCTTTACCACAAGGCTCGCTTTACTCTGGTCTCCCGTACACTACTTTTAGTAAGTAAGTAACTTTTACTGTTAGTAAGAATTTATCTTTTGACAAGATTATTTTTATCTTTTGACAAATTTATCTTTTGTAATTCGATGATAAAAAAACTACCTTTAATTAATAAACTATTAATAAGAAAGAAATATATCAATTCGAAATGATGTATTAGAATAAAGAAATTCATATTAGAACCATTTATTTAGTTTAAGGAAGCGAAGTGCCAATGAATTGGCAGCGGTTTTTTTTTATTTTAACATTTTTTTAAAAAGCCATTATTTTATTAATAAGATGCTTCCCAGAAAGAGGTATGGTGGACACAAATTTTAGTTTATACATACATATACACACACACATATACATGCATTCATACATACATACATACATACATACATACAGACATTTTTTAAAAACATAAAAATTTATTAAAAATCTCTGATACAAAAATTTACATCGTACGAAGCTTTATCTTTGAGAAAGCAAAAAGAGCATCATTTTTATACAAATGTGCAGAATATAGCTAAATCAGAAGAGTTATTTGAAAGTATTTCTATGGACTTAAAACGTATTCTTGAAAGATCTGTAGACCCAGAATTATTACACCATGTTATAAAATAATTTGTTTTCTTCTTTATAACTTTATAGTGCGCTATTATTATTATCTATAATCAGAAAGGAATTATATATTTCAAAACATAGTCCCTCTAAATTTCAAACCAACTCCTGATTTCAGTGGGTAAAAAGGAAATGCAGCATAGCTTCGCGTAAGCCCGCACCTCGTCGCGCGATGGAGCCACCCTGGCATCTTCCAATTCTTACAGCCACTAAAACAAAATAACTGTAATATGGAAGAATGCAAACATTTTTTCATTAACTTCTTATTAAAGATTCTTTGATTAGTTTTACATCGGTCGAAGATATAAGTATGCCGGCCAATCTGTCATCACATTGGTTGTCTATAATTTCTTCAATTTTAAAAATATCGTAATAATTCTAAAAGTTTACAAAGTAACTATACCACGATCTACAAGAATACACTGTTAACTAAGTATATGTAGTCTTTTCTATTATTCTGCCTCTCCTCTCGTATCCTCTCTCATTTTCTATCCTCTTCTGCCTTCCGGCGATAACGACCCTTCTCAATTTAGCGATCAAACAATTTCCTCTACCTCTGACCTATCTCTCTGCGGTGCTCACTGCCCTCGGAGGCCGAAGCTCGTTACTCGTTAGCAGTTAAGTAAGCCTTTTGAAATCGAAGCCTCCCTTACAGTACCTGCCGCCGAAAAAAAAAGAATAATGCAATGAATGGGGACGGACGACGGGCCTCATCAACGCGTAATCGAAAAACTACTTTTCGGTTTATCTTGCGTCCCCCAGCTGTATGTACTTATAGCTAACAGGCTTTGCACTTTAAGCTGCCGCTGCCATCTCTTATGCCTCCTCTTGTCCTAGCTTTTTCAAAGACCTACTTGTCCCTCTTCGTGGAACGAATCTGCGTGAAGAAGCTGGGCAGAGCAAAAGCACCACGGCGGATAACGAGATAACTTAAGTTTTAAACTAAATGGTAGCAGCGTCCTCATACTCGCAACATTGTACGCGTGCATGGCTTTGTTCTTATAGGGAGAGTCAGTATTGTATCTGCGAAAAACGTAGTATTCGTAAAGTATTTCATAATTTTTAACGGGTGATGTGGGAAATATGAGCCTTGAAAAATTAATATTAAATCTAAAAAAGAGATTTGTTTACAGTGGCAACATAAGAGTTCCTTTACTTAACAATATATATGCTCGCCAAATATAAATTAATACGACATATCTTTTTGTAGATCGTAACATGTATATATTTATCGCACATATTTTTACCGGCCCTCACGGATCTTGAGAATACTATAAAAGAGTCTTTTTCGACGAGTTCGTATGACCCTGTGAGTGACATATAGGGTTAAAAAAAGAATCTTTTTTCTGGTCAGAAGTTCGAAGAATTTTTTTTTTAGATATAACAATAGTAGAAGAGATGCGGCTGATGTAGCACGGCGACTTGGTTGCTAAATTGGCTAAATTTATTTCATTCTATACAGTATTTTATGCCGTCATGCTGTTACGCACCGTACTTTTTTAACAAATTCACAGTGGCGCTGGCTTTGCGGTGTTCGACGCTTGTGTTGATGATATCTCGTGACATCGATTCAAATAGTGATCTAAAATGTTACTATTAAAAAAATAAATAAATAAGGCATTAAAAAAACTGTCTTGGGAAGTTTATTATTTTTAAGTATATTATCAAATAAAATTGAATTTAAAATTCATGCAAGTTCCCTATTCTCTATCTATTTAGTATAGCGCTGCAAGACTGAGTTAAACTTAAAAAAAGAATATTCTTTTCACGAGCTGATATAAATTTTTCATCTATAGGCCATTATTCTAAACATATTTTTGCTGTAATATCTGTAATTTTACCGTTATAAAACCTGAAAATATTGCTCTTACATCAAACTTCCCGAACCGTCTGATCCGGGACGGTTTGCTGCCATAATTTAGTCGTTAGTTAATATGTAAGTAGTAATGTTCCATATTGGTCAGACGCTCAATTCTACACATTAAACTCTTAAAATTTTTCGCTTTCTTTCAAGTACCTTATGCAAAGATATGGGGGCATAATATTAATTAAAAATTCTTCTTTTTTGCTCATACGAGAAGATATTATTATGTTACGCAAAAATCCTTTCGTAGTCAGAAGCTCTCTTTATCCCGTGGGTATTCTTTAACTCGGTATAATTTGCATATAAGAATATATATTTTCTGGAAAATGATTTCTTTTGCTAAAAATTAACATACCTTACGTTAAGTTTTGAGTTTTATTCTTTATTATTTTTTATATGTTTTTTACATGTACGGGCATTACTGCCCTTCTCAAGTAACGGATATATCGATTAGTTAAAGTTATATAACGATTTTTTTAGTAGTTTTAATATTATATAAATACTGCCTTTCCTTTTATTTATGCTGGATTAAAATATGCTTCTCGAATATGGTATACCTATATATGATATTTCAAATAATTATTTAAACAGGTTACACAAATTTCTAAGGATTAAAGCTGGCCAAGTTTCCTTCGTATTTCTTTAACGACGTTCATAGACTGACAGTACGGTTAGAAACATCAACAACCAAACTAAGTCATTAACTTTTGTATACACTGAAGCACGATATAACTATACCATAAACGTTGAAATATAACTTTAGAAAACGATTTTAAAAATTAGTATCGTTTGCTGTACTCAGAATTTTATGTATTACATCGATGCTTAGTTTTCGCTACATGCTAATTTTTCAGAACGATTTTAAGGGGGCCAGCCTGAGTTAAATTCTGAAAAAGAATTTTTTTTAGGAATTTATTTTACTATAAATAATTGGTAATATCTGTAATTTAACCCTTGTTAAACCTTAAAATCTTGCTTCTAGCGCAACACAATATATTACAATATTTATTCGGAAAACTTAGCGGCGTACACGTGACACATTCAACAATAAAGAATTTCCGACAGTGATTAGATACATTTTGACATGTACTAAATCTTATCTGTTTATTTTTTCGTTGAAAAAAATTGTTATCATTAATTTTCACGGAAAAAAATTTTTCAAACAAAATTCTGATACAAAATCTCTTTAAATAAGATTTGAACGTTTAAGAAAGTGTCCCAAAGGATTTTGTTGCGATTAATATAACTGGCTTCATCTGCGATTTACAAATAGCCGCGCTGCGTTGGACCGTGTAAATAAAAATCATGTGGCCATTCTCTCTCAAGCTGTAAAAGAAAATTCCTTTGTGAAACCTCGTAGACTTCATTATCATCCTCCTCTTTCCTATAAAAGAAGCGAAATAAAATGAATCGTGCCATCGGAAAACTATTTTTCTCTATTAACTTATTTTTCAGAGACATCGAAACTATTGCGTGCACGAACTGCATTTTTGATACTCTACTTCAGGAATATCCATTTATTTGCTCTAAACAGGTGCATAATTGGGTTAATGCACGAGCGCGTGGCTTTATAAGGCTATGTATACGTATAGTTCAGCGGTCGCTTTATTCTCTCTTTCTCTCTTTTCTTCCTTTTTCGTTCGTCGCGCAAGACACTCTCCATTTTACTGCCACTGACGTGATCCGATTTGAAAATTGCCCGGGGCTACCTTAGTTCCTCGCTTCTTCTTCTTCCCCACGTGCATACCTATACGCGTGTAGTAATTCTTGCTTTCCTCCCTCGAAGCTCTTTCGCCTTTTATGTAGGCGAATATATGGTGTACCTTGCCTTGTCCTCCCGCTAAAGTATCTCATTAAAAAAAGATCCGCTGCTGCTCGCCGGAGAAAACTATAGCAGAGCAGCTTCTCTCTGAGTAACTCGCTAATTTCAACTTTACGCAGGATGTAGTAGTCCCCGGCTAACTCCATCTTTCTGATATGTGCCTTACGTGTGACCTGCTTCCATAAACAAAATAAATGTGTATACGTGTAGGAATTGATGCAGTATGAGAATGCGTCGCGGCTTCTGAGCTTGAGATAAATTATTTCAGCATTGTACCGATAAGTCCATATTTCAGTGCATATATATATATATATATATATGTGCACTGAAATATTATATATATATATATATATATATATATATATATATATATATATATATATATATATATATATATATATAATATATATATATATATATATATATATATATATATATATATATATATATATATATATATATATATATATATATATATATATATATATATATATATATATATATATATATATATATATATATATATATATATATATATATATATATATATATATATATATATATATATATATATATATATATATATATATATATATATATATATATATATATATATTATATATATATGTGCACTGAAATATTATATATATATATATATATATATATATATATATATATATATATATATATATATATATATATATATATATATATATATATATATATATATATATATATATATATATATATATATATATATATATATATATATATATATATATATATATATATATATATATATATATATGTGCACTGAAATATTATGTATATATATATATTTCTGTTGTGAATAAAACGTTTATAAAAGTACGACTTACATATTTTGTTTTCTCAAAGAGAAACTCTGTAACATATATATATATATATATATATATATATATATATATATATATATATATATATATATATATATATATATATATATATATATATATATATATATATATATATATATATATATATATATATATATATATATATATATGTTACAGAGTTTCTCTTTGAGAAAACAAAATATGTAAGTCGTACTTTTATAAACGTTTTATTCACAACAGAAATATAAACTATACATACATACATATATATATATATATATATATATATGTATAGTTTATATTTCTGTTGTGAATAAAACGTTTTTAAAAGTACTACTTACATATTTTGTTTTCTCAAAGAGAAAACTCTGTAATAATAATATTTGTTTGTGTTATTTTTCAAAGAATAAACATGTTTTATGACTTAAGGTATCCGGATATACTTGTATTTAAAAAATGTGTGTGTGCGGGTGTGTATACGCATGCGTATGATTTTATATTGTCCTAAGCTTCGTCTTAGAAAGCAAGCACCTTACCGCCTAAGCAATGATTCAGCGGCGCTCAAATATTTAAAATTTTCTTATGTGCCAATTTCTTATCTGTAAAGAAGTTTCGTGTCATACGTGTAGTTTTGTTTTAATTTATATTCAATCTCGGTCATTGTCACATATATATATACAAAGCAAACTAAAAAATTCGAGCTGCACGATATCGCGATGAACAGAATGAAAGAAAATTTTAAATATTTGAGCGCCGCTGAATCATTGCTTAGGCGGTAAGGTGCTTGCTTTCTAAGACAAAGCTTAGGACAATATAAAATCATACGCATGCGTATACACACCCGCACACACACATTTTTTAAATACAAGTATATCCGGATACCTTAAGTCATAAAACATGTTTATTCTTTGAAAAATAACACAAACAAATATTATTATTGCAGAGTTTTCTCTTTGAGAAAACAAAATATGTAAGTAGTACTTTTATAAACGTTTTATTCACAACAGAAATATAAACTATACATATATATGACCGAGATTGAATATAAATTAAAACAAAACTACACGTATGACACGAAACTTCTTTACAGATAAGAAATTGGCATACAATTTATTCATAACGGTGCGCAAATCCAGAAAGTGCTCCATCAGCGGCAGCCAACCTACAATGAATCTTTAGTATCTTCAGGAAAAACGTCAAGATAAAAAAAAACCTCAGCCGCAGAGACTCCTTAGTTCTCCTTCTCGTAATCTATTATCCCATTTTCCATTCCTACTGTTTTCCCGGCGATTTTTCCCATTTCTCTCTCGCCGCCCCTCCCTAATTGTCGAGATCCTCGGTGGCGCGAAGACTCTTATTTCTGCGAACACCGCTGCAGCCAAGCGTGCCAGCGGAATAATACGAGGATCCTCAGCGCCGACAAGGTATAGATATATGTCACGCTCGCTTTCTCTCTCTCTCTCTCTCTCTCTTCGCCGTTTACCGCGCGAGTGCAGATGACGGTAAAAATCTGACGTTTGAAAGCGAAAATGAGAGGGAATAGCTCCCGCTCCCGTGTTTATTTTTATCTATGGCCCATTCAACTTTCAAATGCACGAGTGATTCTCTCTCCTTCATACCCTGATATGTCTCTCTTCTTGTGTGCGTGCAAGCGTCGACACGAAATACTATTTTCTATTCTAAAATCTCTTGGGTGGATTTCTGGATTTATTTTCCATTTCCTCTCTTTTTTTCTCTTTCTTGTTTTCGATAAATGCGCACTCATGGGTTTGAGTTAAAAATCAACTGGGCGAAATACCGGTCATTTGTCGCGAGTTGGGGAGAGATATAAACACGCTCTCCCATCCTCTGCCTCCGTAGTTGGTATGTGCATGTAGCGGTGAATCCGTTATATGCCAGGAAATTGCCGTTGCCGATAAAAATTGGAAAGAGAGAGTTTAAATAGGAGGACAGCTGAAGGAGAAAAAATCACACAGCCTCCCTTTATGACGGTCATAAAATGCAATTCTATCATATGTGTGTGTAACACTCTTTTTGCCTATACTAGCACTGTTTTTTACAGAGAAAGAATTTACAGTGGATTCTCCCGGCTCTCTGAAACTCTGAATTTGCTATCCCCCAGTAATGTGAATTGGCGCTAGCCAATCAGCGTCGAGCGCTAGGGCCGTATCTAAATCATAATATTTCCCAGTAACTTCTCCATAATCAAATATGCTGTGTAGAATTCATTTTCTTGCAGTTTTATTAAACAAAACCTTTTTATAAAAATGTATATAATATTATATAATTGTTATTTTATTAAATTTTCTATTACATTTTTTCGTTTGAACATGCCTGAACATTTTTTAAAACTTTTTTATTAAAATTTGTTGGCATAAACCGTTGTATAAAACATTATCTATCACGTTCTTGCGGTTTAACAATGTCAATGTTGAGTCGCGGGGCCATGTACAAATATATCACAGTGCCATGAGTCGCAATGCCGGGAGCTTCTACTGTAATTTAATTTTATCCCTAATTCGTTTATTTATTCAATATCATTCATGCTATGCTGCACTGAACCTTGTAATAGAATTTCAACCCTTAAACCAAAGACTGACGAGGCACGCTTGTATCTCCTTCTCTGCTGTCCCAAAAAATGTGAGAATTCAGGAGATGGGACGCGAATTATGCTAAGAATAGCTCCGTGCAGCGCAGAACAGTATATGTCAATAGATGGAATTCGTCGAGACAGTTAAAGGGCAGGTTTGCGAGCTCTGGTTCCTCGTTAACTCTCCGATGCTGCTGTTGCCGCTCGACTTCTCCGTGGGATTAGATTCGCCAATCGCAAGCCCTGCACGCTGCGGACTCTACGCTCGAGTCCTCTTACCTCTTCGCTTCTCCTCTGTCTCTGTCCATCGCGAGAGGTTATAGCATAGAGAGTTGCACCGCTGTGCCGTAGCCGCAGCCTGGCTTTCCAGATTTAATCATCGGCTCAGCGCCGACGCGTCGTAGCCGTCCGTAGTGCAAACGTGATGCGTGAGTGTTGTGGGCGAGGACAAATTTGCAGGGCAAAAAGACGCGCGAATTGCCGCGCGCGCTAAGCTGCTCGTAATTGGATCATTTGTATATAGAAGTACGAGAGCTTGCGAGTTACGTATACTGGTTGACTGAGCCGCGTTCAGCGTTTCTTGTTGTTGGCCTTGCGGACTGCAGGCTTGCACAAGCAATAGTAGTTTTGCACTGGGATGTTATTGTGTTTTCTTGCTTGTAGTAAGGAATTCAAAATTGATGGTACGAAAAATTTCTGAGGTTTTAAAAGGGCAGAGGAGGGGCATTTTTCTACTGTTCATTGCAGAAACAATAGATGTGTAAAATTTAATTCAATTACATTAAAGCTTTTGTGTTGTTCGCAAAATTAAAATTTTAAATGATACTAAATATACTGAAAACTGTTATCTATAGATATATCCGTTGTGTTGGGAAAATTTTAAAGGTAGGCAAACCTTTGCAACAATAAAAATTTTGTTTTAAAAAATTCAATACATATGCATTTATTAAGAATTGATGTATCGTAAAAGTAAACTTTCATTTTATAGTGAATAAAGGCGATTTATATCATTTATATCATTTATAACATTATAAAATTTAATGTTGTATAGATATCAACAAAGCTTGACATCCTACCCCTAAATGTAATAAGTTGTTACTGTAGTGTGAACAAATATGTGTCCTACAGTTTCTTCTAAATAGTAAATTACCCAACAAATAAGAAATCATGCTATGTGATTTCATGAATTTTACAGGTAATTTAATGCATTATCTCTGAACCAGCAATAATTAATTTTCAGAATCCAACAACGGAACAGCTACGCAAACGAATAATAACGTAATGACTATCCGTGAATCACAGTGCGCTGACTAATCCCCCTCATATTTTCTACGAAAATGTATTATTCTCATCTTCTTAGTGTCCGACCCCTTACACCTAATCGCGCGTCAAAAAAATAAAAAAAACAAACAAAAATACTACAAAAACAACAATATTATGTTATATCCACATTTTCCTCGTTCGTCCGGCTCAGCCATGTGCACTGCACCACGCAAATACAGCTGCAGCTCGGTACCCCGCGCGCACACACTTTTCCGCGTTATTCGTACATATTCCGTGTAAAAAAATTAGTCTGGCATTAGTCTGGGATTAATCTGGCTTAACAAGTCTGGCGAAAGTCTTGCAAAAGTCTGCGAGAAGTCTGGCTTAGGCCACTATGCCAGACTTTTTTTGGAATTATGTCAAGATAACTCATTTTTCACAAGTGAATAATTACAGTAGTACATTAATTATTAGTATCGACTAGAATAGTGAAAATACGTACTTTTCGATAAAATAGGAGAAAAGTTTTTTTACATATTGCAATCTTGTTTAAAATATGAATATTTGTAAAAAAGAGACAAAAATGTAGGTTACTGGCAATTTGACATGATGCGTTGCTTTTGTTTTGCACATTTTGTTTAAAGTCTGGCATAGTGTCCAAAGCCATACTTCTGCCGGACTTCTGCAAGACTTTCGCCAGACTATTGCCAGACTAATTTTTTTACACGGGTTGTTACTTTTTCTCTTACTCGCTCGCTCTAACCCTAGACATTACACACACATAGCCGGAGACAGAGAAACAAGCGAGCGAGGGATCAGCTGTGGGGGTCCGTTATAATCTGTCGCTCGGCGGCGCACCTTTCTCGTGTTTGCCGCAGCAGCAGTGGCAGTAGCTCCGGAGAGCGAGAAAGCAGATGACATCTCTGATGCAGCACGGAGAAGGAAGAGGAACAAATACGCGCGAGATTCGAAGCTATGCGCCGAAGAGTTAATATTACGCATGGCGCGAGAGCTATTACGAGTCTGTTTAATTTATTTCGACCGCTGCTCTACACCGTGGCCTATATCTACTGTCGTGAAGCTTTCGTACTCGCATTATACGACCTCGACTCAGCTACTGCTTCATTTTCGCTGAATGCATTTGTAAAATGAGGGAGAAGAGTGAGCTGCATTTTTCATTATGTGCTGCACTGCACTACACAGGGTCTCCACGAAAAAATGTGACTTTATATTTTATACTGTATCGTTTAAGTCTGCTTTTAAAAGTAAATAATTATTTAATAATTTCTTATAACCACAAATGCAAATTTATATATATTTGCTGGCATTTCGGGCGTCTTATACCCTCTGTCAAAACAGTGATTGATTATGCAATACTATCTATCGTAACATCATATCTTAAATTCCCGCAAAAATCAGGATTTCACGAAAGGAGACGACAATTGCATTAAAATACGATTTTCACTTTTAATAATAACTTAAATGAACAAATATATGTACCCTACAGGTACCAATCGGTGCTAAAAAATTAATGATACCTAATTAATGATCAAGGTTCTCTACCTATAAATTAATACATTGCAATTACTGAATTACCGCTGTAAGTTACTTGACCAACTCAGTCACTAGAAAATTTTTCAATATTAAATTCAATGTAAACCTTTCAAACTTGCTAAAACTGCTACATAATAAACCTGTAATGGTATTGTCTGCGATTATGTGCACGTTTGTGATATAGATACATAGATAGATATATTTATTTTAGTTTGCACAACAAAATACATAGTATTACATCACATAGTTCAAAAATATCACATTTAGTTTATCTTACAATTAAATAAATCACATCAAGTTTTTCAGGTACCTTAAAAATCAAAATTGCACATAGTCATTATATCTATCACATCGATATTTATAAAAATAATCTAAATTTTATATAGATATATTTACAAAATTTACTTATAAAGTGCTTTAAGACATTACAGGCATTTCGTCATTATTATAGTTTTTTAGAATATATTCCAAATGTTTCTGGGGTTCTAAAAATGTAAAAAAAAAATTTTTCGCAACAAAATATGAATCTAAATGTTAAGAGCTTTAATTTGAGACGTACTGGGTAACAGAATATTATTACCATACAAAGTTACACGCAAATAAAGATAGTGATAAAAAAAACGTAAAAAATAACAAAAATGTTGAAAATGATGGAGAAAATACCAAATTTTTAATTTCCATGTATTTTTGATGTTTTTGACCACTATTGTCATTTGCGCATAACTTAGCATTGGAATAATATTTTTTAATCCAGCACAGCTCAAATTAATGCTCTTAAAGTTTAGATTAATTTTCTGTCGCAAAAAAAAGTTTTTTGATCAATAGGAGCTGAGTTACTAATGACTAAATAAGAGCGTTTATTAAGCACAAATTGCTTAATGGTACTGTGACCGAGGATCAAACTTGGTACTAAAAAGGGTATTGATTCCTATTTTTCCCGTTTTTAGAATACCAAAAGAATTATGAGTTTCATTTTATTTCATCCTAGTCATCTTTATGCTTTACTTTACAAACCTAAATCCAAAAGTACCTCTCCCGTATATTACCTTAATCCTCAAATCAATTTCGAGTAACCACAAATCCATTGCATTTAATAGCCTCCCTTTTAGCTCCCAAAATACCCGCAAGAATTTGTCTCTGCGTTCTGCACGCGCAATTTGTGAAAACTTTGCCATTTTCCTCGCATCCCTCGCAATATACCACAGCGCTTTTTCACGATCATTAACCGGATGTATACATCCCACAGCACTATACTACCCAAATATAGAACGACTGCAATGTACATCATCTGAAAGCTTTATTACGTCAACGCGGGATTGGATTGGAGGTGGAGGTGTATTCGAGCCAGAATCGACGGTGCAGTAAATTTGTCGGGACCATTGGCACACACCATATACTACGCCAACAGAACTGCACGTACAGCAAAGCAGCAACAGCGGCCTCAGAATAGGGAGAGCGGTTGGCTGGCTGCAATAGCCGGCGCACTCTAAGACACTCGAGCGAGGCACTAATTACGATTAATCAATATTAATTTAGAGGCATTGCAGGGAAATTAAATTAGTTTTGGATTTTCTGGTGCATTAGAAATAATATCATCGATCTAGCAAAAATGCATTTGAAAGCGCATAAAATTATCTAACTTTTCCGATCTGAAAGTTTGGATAAGGTTATTCTCTTCTTTTGTTATACATAAAAACGTAATTCTGTATTTAAACGGTTATATCTCGGAAAAATAAACGCACACTCTCACTCGCAAACATACACATACACATACACATACACACATACATATACATACATATTTATACGTATATACATATGTACATACATATATATTGTCGCAACGTTACGCCAACGTTGAAAATGTCCGCGTATGTGTCAAAGGCACGTTGTAGAAACGTGGAGGCAACATGTCTACGTCGGTCTACCACGTGCATAGAACGTTTCCGGAAAGTCTTAGACACGTCGTTAGAACGTTGCCAAAGGAAACTGGAATATTTTGTTGAAAATTAGAAATTAACAATTATAATATGGTGAGCCGGTTGGTGAGACTTCCAAATTGCGAAGTACCATCCGGATGATACAACCAATTTGGTATATTTTATATCTTTAAACCTATCTACTCCCACTCTTTTAATATTTTCATTTAATTTTTATACGTATCTTGGGTAACGTTCCAGGAACGTGATGGAACATTGTAGACACGTTGCCTCAACGTTTCTACAATGTCCCTTTGATACAAAGGCGGACATTCTCTACGTTGGCGTACCGTTGCGGCAACGTTTTTGCCATCTTATTTGGTTACGTGTCCATATAGTCAATAACTGATTGCTGCAACGTTGCCAGAAAGATATATGCTATCTGAGATATAGGTACACAATTTCTTTTTTTAGGTTAGGTTCCGTTTTCTTATATATCAATAAGATAATTTAAATTTCCCGCTATTCTTATCTCTCTGATAATTAGAAATTCAAATTAAATTGAAATTGAACCATTTGAATTTCCCATCCAGAGTTACCGATAATACAGATCCTTGGGTTACCTTCAGCCGGTAATGCAGCTTCCTGGATTACCGTCTGCGGGTAAATTTGAGTTACCAAACCCATCAGCCGGCATCGGGGTACCCCACACCGATGTTGGTAATTCAAATATTTGAATTTCCCGCCCAGAGTTTCCTATAATGCAGATGCTCGTGTTACGTTCGTCGGTAATGCAGATAGCTGGGTTATCGATTGATGCTAACGGTGGTTTACCCACATATAGCTTACCGACTATCGGTAAGGTAGATATATGAGTTAGTTGGTAAGGCAGATTCCTAGATTACTTACCGAGCAGCTTAGACACTAAGTCAAGTGGCGTAGAACTCTTCTACCTTATCTTCTAATACTAAGTATCCGGAAAATGTATCCGACAGATAATTTTTGCTAATACTTTTTTGAATCGTGTATATCGGCTTAATTCATGGTGTACAATGCTTAGAAGTTGATATTTCGTTGTTTTTTCTCGATATTTACAGAAAACAGATAAGTATCCGAAAATATTTTGTGGTCGAATACTCGCCGAACTCTGGTTTTGATCCGTTTGTGCAATATGCGCCGTGGGCGATACATTATTTTTATACTGATTTTTTAATATTTTTATATAATAAATTTTAATTATAGTAATATAAATATATCAAAACTCGAGAAAATGAGAATAACTTTTATTGCACGAGTCCTCTAGTTACGGGTAAAAGCACAATTTTAAATGATTTTCCAAAGTTTTATTTGACTTTTTGAATGCCTGGAACTTTACGGGTTAATAATATACATAAGGCTAAATAATCAAAATTTTGTATGAAAAAAAAATCTACAATTTATTATTACATAAACTGAATTCAACCGACTACTTATCGATGCCCTTTACTAAGACTAGCACATTTCAGATTTCTCGAAAACACCTAGGTCTTTTTAAAGGCCTCTTATAAAAACTAGCACTTCTTAAATCTTCTGATTAATATTACCACTTTCTGAGATCCTATGAGAAAATTGCAGTATCTTTCTGAAATTCCGAAAATTGCTATTTTTGTAGGAGATAACTAATAAGAACTAGTATTTTTATATAAATCTGAAATGTGTTAGTCTTCGCAAGGACCGTCGTTATGTATCTTAAAATAGTTGTATTCATTAGTTATCTTAAATATATCTGAAATGTTATCAACGTTCCAGTCCAGCACGTTTCACGCATCATTAGAAATTCAATTTCAAAGACTTTTCGAGCACGTTTGGTGATTTCTGGCAGCAACTATTAATTAACGAATTTATCGTCCGAAAGTGTCGACGTGTTGGCTAGGGTACGCATTGCGGAAGGTAATTGTTTACAAGCCAGCTGCTGCTACGCGAATCATCACTGGGACTGCGAATGTCGAACTGCTGTGTAATAGCGGGTACCTACAGAAGTTTAATCAAAATAATAACTAATACAGTATAACTAAACGTCTTTTTAACGTACTTACCTAAAGTACGTACATTACGAATTATTATAATTCTTTATCTTCATATTTAAAATAGTATCTTTTTTAAATTAAAGATACATGTTTAAAATGAGGCTCTTCGCGACCTTTTTTAAAATACAACTATAAAGTATAATCTTTTAAGAAATTAATCAATACATATTTAAAGATGTTAAAAAATTTGTTTTACATTTTATTTCATTGAACGTATTCTGCGAAAATAAACGAAGATCATTAGATATATAAAAATTAAAAAAATTACAATTTTTCTTAAAGCTTATGTGTATGATTAAGGCGATCACTAATTATTGGTGAGTGGTTCTTATCAAAAGTTGCATATAAAAACATTTCTTTATTACAAAATGACGAATAAAACATTTATTTCTAGACCAAAACTTTTTATTCTAGTGCACGCCATAGTGAATTCTATACAAATAGAACGTCATACGTTATACACCATACATTGTTATAATTCTATTGCGATCTCGGCTGGTTTCCGTAGAATATAGTAAATAAAAAATGTTGCTTACATTTTTAAATATATACTAACAAATCCTACAAAGATTTTTTATATTATGTCTTTTGTTGGTTATACATATATACGGGCATCACTGTCCTTACAAAATATTAGTTTTATAATTTACTTAAAAAAAGAGATCACATTCTACAAGTTCTTGCACCAGAATGTATTCTTGATATTTGCTCTTACACGAAGTAATAAGACTTAATTTAATATCTGTTGCGACCGAATCGCTTTTATTTAACGCGAGAGCGAGCCCGAATTATTATTAATTATAGTTGTAGCGATATTCGATCCGCTGCGCACTTAGAACGTGCGATATTTAGGCGCGGCCACGCGAATAATTAATTATAGACTCGATTAACAGTAACAATTTGAGCTTTTATTGCTCCGTCTCTTCTTACATTAAAATCGTTCTTCCAATTTTGCTGTAACTTCGTGAGGGTGTGTGTGTGTGTATAACTGGTCGGCTTGAAACACGCGGTCGCGTAGTGCTGTAAAATTGCGAGGAGCGTACTGGTGTTATCGACTAGGAGTCAAGGCCGGAACAGAGAGCAGAGTAGCCCGCGACAATCGCTTTTGTTCTGAGCGGTCCTCGCGGGTCAAAAGGTGGGAGAAAGCATACGCAGCCGCGTCCCCGCGCCTCTCCTTAAGTCGATAGCTTGCATGGGGAGGCGGGGAGCAATGCTTTCTCTGTATAGAGGGTGAGGGGCATGCAGGGGCTTACCGCGTCCTGAACAATATCCATACTGTTAACAATATAATAAAATAAGCTTTCATCGTAAAAATACAATTAGAATTTATTGATTAATGTAGCATTTCCATTATATTATGATGAGCTAGATGAATAACTTATTATATGAGTCTTTAATACTTAATGAATACAATTTTTCTTCATCGACTTATTACCGTCAACCAGAGTAATGCAAGACCACTGGGGATGATGCAAGACTACATCCAAGAACTGTTAAGATGATTGTATTGTAATATATTGTACCGTATTGTATTGTAGTGCATGCTTTTATTTGTGATAACAAAATTTAATGATGTTAGCGTGAAAATTTTTCCCATGCATCCGAAAGCCTTTAAATGCTCATAACGCAAATAATAGCTCAGCTTTAATCAAAGCTAACAACTCGCCGAACAAAACGAAGAAATAATCCAATATACATGTCAACAGATTATTCCACCTCTTTCAGCGCCTCCAGTTATACTCACACCCGTGTTCCATCTCTGGCCAACTAAATGCTTTAACTCCGAGTTAGCCGCGGGTCTGCATACTCCTACCTTCGCACAACTTAAAATGAAAATCAATTACCCGACTAATTTTCGAGCGCTCGACGAAATAATGCGCTTATTATTTTTCTCCGCTATCCTGCGCCACCGATATTACGCAAAACGGGCTATAGGAGAACTGCAGCCGCGGCGAAGCAAACTTGACGCGGAACTTGCTAACGAGTGGTAACAGGGTACGCGCGTAATTCTTGGGGCGGTACGATAATAGCAACAGCCCCTTGAGCGAAAAGGTCCCCCGGCCAGCAGCAGCGGCTCTTAATTCCATCAAAAGAGGCACTGCTGTGGCCGCGATATTCCCGTGGGAGGCTATAGTTACCGACAACGACATCGAAACTTGCAAGAGAGAGACGGCTTTCGCTAAATGCTAAATCGAACGATTCCTTTGTTAAGCGAGAGAGAGAGAGATAGAAGTGACGCTGAAAAACTAAGTTTTAATGAATGTTTATTCAATTTCAGAAGTCTTCAGGGCTTTTCTCGCTGACTTTTTTATAAGCGAGAGAAAGGGTGTAATATTTGCCGTGGGATGGAGTGGCTGCTATATTGTAAGCATGTATAGAGAGCTGCCTCGCTATTGCTTCCTCAAAGAGGAATTTATGATTAAAAATTGCATTACCGATTTCAAAATAGCGTAAATAGAAAAATCATTCTAAAACAAAATCAATTTGACGAAATTTAAAAAGTCTTTTTAATTTTAAATCATTATCAAAAAACAAACAAATGAGCTTTGAATAGACAAAACTTACCGCTTAATAATCAAAAATTAAGTGACCAACTTAAAAAAAACATATAAATGAATCATTGTAAAACAAAAACGAGTCGTTGAATCTAAAAACAAATATTTCATTTCATCAAAAAACAAAGAAAATGAGTGATTTGCAAAAAAATATCGTGTAATGCTCAAGCATAGGTAATAAATAATTAATAAAAAAAATATAACCTCAAATATCTTGAAAAATAAAAGATTTCATATTCTGGTCAAAGAGCTCAGCCAAGACTGCCAAGATATAGTGGAAAGTTTTTCCTTCAAAGATTTCCAAAATATCGCACTTTATAAAAGTTACTTTTTCGTGTATAACAAAAGAAGGAAAATAGTTAATAAAAAATTTCGTATCGTCGAAGATAGATAATTCTATTCTCTTTCAAATGCATTTACACTGAAGCGATTATATTATTTCTATATACTAAATTAATTTACCTCATTCATTTCAGAAGAACGTAAAATAGAAAAATCATTGTAAAACAAAAACGAGTCGATGAATCATAAAATTTATTTTTAATTCCAAATCCCCATTAAGAAAAGAAAAAGATTAATCCTAATCGGCAAACAATGACCGTGCTGTTCACGAGATATAAGCTATTAAAAAGAAGTTTAAAAAAGAACATAACCACAAATATCTTGAAAAATAAAAGTGCTCATGATCTAGACAATAAACTTGGGTGAGAAATAGTTAAAAGCTACCTTTCTGAAAATTTTTTTAAAATATAATGCCGTCCCTGGTAGAAAATAGACCAACCGAGATGACCTGTTCGTCAACGGTTCGCCAATGACGTTGGCCAATACTTACTGCTGTAATTGACCAACGGTTCACCAACGACTGCTCTATTTGTGATTCTAAAATTCTATTTTCAAATTATAAATTGATTCGTTAAATGTACGTCACTAAATATATATTTTACAATAAATCACTGAATGATAAAAATAATAGCGCATATGCTGCCATGAAGTTGTAGAATATAATTAAATTTTTATTTAAAGTAGGGTTATGGTTACGAATGATTCAATGTATATGTGTATATTGTGTCTACCCGCGCTTCTCGTGTAAACTAAGAGCGCGCATTGAGTTGCGGAGCATGCAAATATCTCTTGCAACTATTGGTTTTGGTATAATTTTTTACTATCTATCCAACTTCCCATGTTTTCATATTATACTATAGAATTGATAAAAAGCACTTTTTATTTTATACTTAATTCATAATTATAATAGTAAATTATAATGTATTACTCTAGTGGAAATGGTTTTGATGTCAAAAGTTTTCCAAAGTTTGCCAGAGTACGCCAAATGTATTTTAATTTTCTTTTTATTTCAAACTTTATCAAAAAATAAAAAAAAAGTTTAAATGGCCAAAAAATACCGCATAATGCTCAAGAAAAAAGCGATTAATTTTTTTTTAAACACATGAATAAATAAAAATTGAATTGATAAACCTTAAAAATTCTTCGGCATTTTAAATCTTCATCAGAAAACGTAAAAAATGAGCTTTAGTTGGTCAAACATTACCGCGTAATAACAAGAAATATACAACCAAAAATTTTTTTAAAATGAAAATACCATACAAAATGAAAAATTATTATAAAATAAAAACAATTCATTGAATCTTGAAAATTCTTCATGATTTAAAATCTTCATTAAAAGACGAAAAAAATAAAAGTTCATTCGTAAAAAATTACGTGCGTAATTCACGAGCAATAAGCAATCAAAAATTTTTTGACAAATATTATCTGGAAAGAACTGAGCCAATAGATAGTAAAAAGCCGCCTTTTTGAAACATTTCGAAAGGAATAATGCCGTTTTAATGAAGTTATCGTTTGAAATAGAAAATCGACTTTTTTACAAAATGACTTTTTTCTCACAATAAATAATCTAAATAATAATATTTAATAAACTGCTTCTCTTACAAGAAAATCGTATAGTATCTTATAACCAGCGTTGAAATTGACTCTAATGCAAAATAATTCTGGTTATATCTAAAGAATAGAATTTTCCGTAGTCGATTCTCCTAATTTAAATTTTCAAATACCATATTGAAATAAGACCCACTTACATGCTCACGCAACCTATCATTTCGAATAAGATGTTCTACATTTTAACAATGCCTTATTACATAATAGGACCATCCAGAAATATTTTTTTTTTATATATATGCAAGACAAACAAGAAAAATAATACACCACCGTAACGAGCTATAAAATCTCTTGACCTCGCAATGGCTGTATACAATGCGCAAGGATTCTATACTTTGAAGCATCTATTTCCGTCGTTAGTTTACCTAATTTAAATATTCCAACAATTACTAAGATAAAACCTTTAAAATTTAAGCATCAACATAAATAAATGCTTAATGCAAAGTATCGTATAATAATAATAAGCAAATTCTACATTTTAACAATGACTTCATTATATGTCCATCCAGCAATCTCCTTAAGGGAGGAGTCTCATATAAATGAGGTGATTTTCAAGTACTTTTTTACGAAGAAATTATTTATTATCATTTACAAAACTTTTCACATGAAAAAAGGTACTTACGTTTTAAAAAGTAGAAATAAAGTTTTCTTTGTCCTTTTTTACCTTTTTGATAAGAGATTTTGATAAATCTATGTATCTATATATCACACACACACACACACACGAGAAACAAATTGAGCAAGAGAAACCACAAATCGAAAACATAAAGAATAATAAAATTGTACTAAAAAGGTGGTACTTTAATTAAAAGTAGACAAAGGCCGTGGATACTCAAAAAACTAATAGAAGTAAAGATCAAAGAAAAGCAAAAATTAATCTAAGTAAGGGTAACCAAGGAACGTATAGAAAAAATTCAGAAATAGAAAGCACAAATCGAAAAAATGAAGAATAATAAAATAGCACCAAAAAGAAAGTTGTCTGAAGATAAAAGAAAAGAATTAAAGAAACGAAAAGCATAAAATGTGATATTATTATTTTCATGAATCATTGGTTATGATAGTGACCAAATAATAAATATTTGAATTTAATAATTATTAAGTTAAGAGACGAAAACATGACTGATCATAAGCAAATACTTATTTATTTTTAGTAAATATTTTTTTGCTACATGCAATCAATTTTCCTTTTTGAATTTCGTACATTTTTTCGATAAATGTATAAGTCTAAATTATTAAAAGTTGTATAATGATGTTCCAAATTATTATAAATAGAAAATATATGATAATGTATCTTTAGAAAGTCTAAAACATTGTGACGCGTATGTCGTGTCAAAAATTATTATTCATTTATTTATTAATCACCAGAGCTGAGCAACTAATTGCTTTAACAAATTGTTTATTAGCGGGGGGAATTTATTATTTAAATTATTTGAGGAGTCGGGGAAAGGAGAGATCGCTACTCACACTCACACACACAGATCACCAACAGCCAGAGCTGACTCCGCGCAGCAGTCACGGCTTGGCCGGTAATGCCGGTAAACGCCACGAAGATGACGACCGTCGCACGGCACACAGTAAGCGGTCTTCTCTCTATCTCTCTCTATCTCTCTCTCACTCCCTATTTCTCTCTCTCTCTCACCCTCTCTATCTCTCTCTCTCTATCTCTCTCTCCTTCTCTCTCTCTCTCTATCTTTCTCTCTCACTCTCTCTTTCTCTCACTCTTTCTCTCTCCCTCTCTATCTCTCTAACTTTAGTTATCTAACTTATTTATTTATTTAATTTAGTTACTTATTTAATTTATTTATTTAATTAATTTATTTTAAGTGTTAAGTGTTAAGTATGAATGTATTTATTAGCGTGAATTGTAAGAATGTCATATGAATGAGTGTGTTTTTATTTTTTGACGTGATAGATCTACGTGCAATTGGAGGAGTGTGTGTATATATTCCTTATATTTTTATTGTATTTTGTTATCTTTATTATATTTATTTTATTATGTATTGACGAGGCGTATTCTGTGATGTACCATTTGACTATGACTAGTTCATTACATTTAGATTCTATAAATTGACAAACTGTTACAGCGAATAATGTTATTTTTTATATGCGAAATGCAATAATGAATGTTAAATGTGAGATAACAAATGTATAAACTGACTAATATTTTAATTATTTTACTATACATGTACATGCAATTGTAAGAATTTCGTCATTGATGAATAAATAGTATATCTATCTATCTATCTCTCTCTCACCTACTTTACGCAGACGACCTACAAATTTACACGAAAATTGAACTGACTGACTTACAAACGGGCACCGAGCGCTTAACAGCTGCGGCGCGAGCCGTGTCAGCAAAACTAAGGCTATAATTTTCGGTTCGGTATTTAATATAAATGCCCTCAAGGACTTGCAGTTGCCTGGCATTGAGGTGGAAGGTGGTGCATTCGTACCTTTTGTCGACACGGTTAAGAACCTCGGTGTGTTCACGGACTCAAAACTTAATTGGAAGCCGCACATAGATCATGTCACCAAGCGCGTAAATCATGCACTCTATGGGCTAAAATTTTTTAGATCTTGCACTGAGTCCCTACGCAAGCATCTCGCAAGCGCTTTGACTGTCCCGCACCTTGACTACTGCACGGTTGTCTACCTTGATGTATCTAACGAACTGCAAACTAAATTACAGAGACTACAGCACTCCTGTGTAAGATACATTTGCGGTGTCAAGAGCGATGAACACATCACCCCCTACAGGATGAAACTGGAATGGCTAAATATTGAACAACGAAGAACTTATTTTGCTTCCTTGCTACTATAGAAAATAATTAGGATCGGTCAACCATCCTACCTAATTGACCTTTTTAAGCCATGGCAGGCAAGGACCTCCAGTAGGGGTGAAACAATTAGAGATATCTCGATTCCAAAGTCGCGCACCGACGTAGGCATGTACTCTACGGAGCTCGGGGTTCGCGCCTTTGGAACTCTATCCCCCGCAGTGTTAAGTACCTGCCATAGCTGTGCAAATTCAAGACAGCGATGCGCAGGTACTTGCACGCACAATCTACTGGCATGCAATAATCATGTGCTGTCTTGTGTAAATTTATTTATTTATTTATTTATTTATTTTTATTTACTTATTTATTTATTTATTTATTTATTTACTTACTTACTTACTTACTTACTTACTTATTTACTTACTTATTTACTTACTTACTCACTCACTCACTCCCTCCCTCCCTCCCTCCCTCCCTCCCTCCCTCACTGACTCACTCACTCACTCACTCACACACTTACTTACTTACTTACTTACTTATTTATTTATTTATTTATTTATTTATTTATTTATTTATTTATTTATTTATTTATTTATTTATTTATCTATTTATTTTTATTTATTAATTCATTTTTATTTATTTATTTATTAGTGTGTGTGCGTGACAATCTGCATGTGAGTGTTCAAACTTTTAATAACTGACATAATAAACATTCTATGACTGTGATACTGATAGTACCTGACGAGCAAGTTTCTCTTGGAATTATGTGATATTTGCAATATTCTATAAGTGTAAGTTTTTTATTTGTTTTATTATGTATAAGCCTGTGTGAGAGACAGTACACGCTCATGTGAATAATGATGATAAAAATGATGTTTTAACTGAAATGACGCGATATGTATCTTATACGACGCAATTATGTACTTTAATCTGTGATAATTTGTACCTGACGAACATATTTTGAGATATGGAATGATATATTTTATGTAAATGACTGTACATTGTTTTGTTTCTATAAACAAATAAATACATATCTCTCTCTCTCTCTCTCTTTCTCTCTCTCTTTCTCTGTCTCTTTCTCTCTCTTTCTCTCTGTATCTCTCTCTGTCTCTCTCTCTCTCTCTCGCTGCAGACTCGAGGGTGTTGGACACCACGCACACATACAAGCCGCGGCTCTCTCCCGATCACGATCATTCTTTGTCCCGATGCACGCGGACGCGGGAGGATAGAGAAATAACCTACAGCAGCTTCCTCGAGACGCGGCACGCACTGGCACACACTGGCAGCACTTAGATCCACAAGAGAGAGAGATAGAGAGAGTGAGAGAGAGAGTGAAATAGAGAGAGTGAGAGAGAGAGTGAGATAGAGAGAGTGAGAGAGAGAGAGAGAGAGCAGACGCTATTACCGCAAGCCGCATGAAGCTGCACATGCACGCGATAAATACCGACGCACGCCTCTTGCCGCTACCAACTGCGACAGCTCGGCGGCGACAAAGACCAAGCGCCCGTTAAACATATACGCGCCGGGCTAAAACACCGTCGTAATTAACATTTCATATTGCGCGCTATTATACAGCATGGAGCGCAGACAAATCACGAATAGCGACTCAAACAATAGGAGGCCTAACATTGATTTCCTAATTTGAAGGAAATCGAGGCCAATCAGCCGGGATATAAAAAGAGAGGCAACAAGTATGTGCGAGGCGAAGGTATAAGTCAGAATAAAACTAAAATTTTGGAAGAGATTTCCAGCCAGCGAAAAAGCCGGCATTGATCGCCCGTATGCCGTAGCTTGTTGTCTTGCGAAGAAGTTTAATTTGAGAATTAGTAACATTTGACTTTTAGAATTGTTAGAATAGAATTGAATTAGTTGTTAGTTGTTATAGTTGTTGAGAGGATAGAACTGGTAGTTTTATTGGTAGTTAAAGGGAGTGTTACAGATATTATCGACCGGGCGAGATGCGACCGCATACGTAGGGAAAACTTTGCGAGTAGCAGCGACCACGAGGACATTGTTGCTCGACGATAAGCGACGTGCTCGAACATCTCCCGCATTCTCCCAAGACTTAACTGCGGTGAGTGGATTGCTGAGTTACCGACCGACTTTAGGCATCTCAGCAAAGTACTGGTAATGTTCTGTATTTATTTATATGTATTATTGGAAAGTGCGTGGTGTGGCAATTTGGCTGAGTTTATTAAAATTAGTGCGCGACAGGAACAACATATTGACTTTACGAGCCACATTTAGCACGTGATAACTGCGGAATTCTCTTTCAGGGAGTAATTAACTTCGCGTCTATGGTATCGAGGAAAATTGAATAGGTGAGCTGAGGAGAAGTAATTTATTCTGGACAATTAGTTATTAGTTCAGTGACTGGGGACGCGTGGTGGTTTCGGCCGTTGAAAAGCGACGCCCATGGGCTTGCGAGGTCATGTTGAACGTGCGACCTTAGAAAAATTCGAACGAGTCGAAACATTGTTTCGATGATTGATTATGGATTTTAAATAAAGCATAGGTACTTAAATTGTTGAAATTATATATATATATATATATCCTCTACATTATATAAATATTATATATATCACAGTCTATAATCACATATTTTATATAATTAGAAAATTATTATTAATTTTATAATTTTTTTTATTAATTTATTTTATTTATTTTTGTTTTAGTTTGTTTACCAAATACTTTTAAATTTAACTTTAAAATTTTTAAAATGTAATAATAAAGTGTTGCAGTATTATGATTTATAATTTTAAAAAATATAGGTCCCTTAAACTAAAATGTTTAATAATGTTGCAACATGAAATTATGATATATGTATAATCATAGATAGTTATTATAGTCAACTAAATGTTAAACTATAAAACAAATATATAAATTCATACACCAACATTCATGAATCATCTTAATAAATAGGGGAGAGTGGGGCATGAGCATCACCCTAACTTTAAAGAGATCTCTTAATGTTAATTTCAATTGTAATGAGATTTTAAAGAAGGAATATATAGAGATATACCTGCATAAATAGATGTAGTTGTAATAAAAAAGTTTGAGCAAGTAATTAATTTTGTTTAAAGACAAAATGCATGCCCATAGGCGAGGCAGGCGTCTCACATAGGTGGGACACGAATGTCAAGGAAAAATGAAACATTTTTCATAAAAATTTTATCTTTTTTTAAGTTAGAGAAATCTGCTGTTCTCCCTAGCGCTGCGCCGCCCGTCAATTTTAGTGTAACTCTCGTGCCCCACCTCGATACCATTTTTATTATTAATATAACTTTTAAATTACGAATCTTAGAATATTGATTCAAAAAGGAAATTAAAGTTGAAAAATCAAACTTTAAAATGCACTGAATTACAAAAGTTTTGAATACTTATTTCCAATCTAGACGACTTTTAGGCTCTCATTTTCTATTCAACCTTATTCATTTAATTTTAATTTTTTTTTAAAGAAAATCGTATGTGAAAAAAATATGCTACGTTTAGATTATAATCCCTAAAAATTTTGAATAAAACTTTTCAGTCCTGAAGTTTTTATAAGGATGACCTTTTTTCGTCTGAGTCTTTCGTGCCCCACTTTCCCCTAGTCATTTTATTTCGAAACCAAAAATAATAAAATTAACCCTTTACTACCGAGGTGGCGTCTGTGAGACCCCACTCAAAATTCATTTCCCTCTCAGTCATTTATAACTTTATCAATATCATATTTCCAGCCCTAAAACCTTTCTGTAAACTCATTAAATATAATTATAGTTATTATTTAAAAGTTTGGAGCTATAAAATTAATTAGTTTTAAAAGTTATAGACTATTGAAGCATAAAAAATCGAAAAAATAAAAATGGAAATCTTTAAAAAATTATATATTTTTTTACCAAAAACTGTTTGTTTTGAAAGTTTTACACATTGAATGAATATTAGAAAAGTTTCCATTAGATTCAGTAAAAGCTTTTTCAATTGTATTTACTTTTTATCTGACTATCTTTTTGACGCAGTTAAAAATCAAGGCCCATAACCTCTTTATACAAATAATTGTATATGTATCTCATATATAAAATTACTTTTATAACCGAATGTTGCTTTTATCTTATAATTATTGGAGTATCTTACTACGAGGGTAGTTCAATAAGTCTTTAGAATAAAGTATAAAAACAATTTTTTTTGGGTAAATTTTTTTTTATTTTTCAACATAATCTCCTTGGAGCTCTATACACTTGGTCAATCGCTTTTTAAGTTTTTTTAATCCTTCAGAAAAGTGCGTTTTCGGAAGTTCCTCAAAATAAGCACTTACAGAGGCAATGACGTCTTCGTTGTCCGTAAATCTCTGTCCACCGAGCCATTTTTTCAAGTTTGGAAATAAGAAAAAGTCACTGGGGGCTAAATACGGTGGGTGTTCGACCAATTCGAATTTTAGTTCTTCAATTTTAGCCATTGAAACGAAGCATGTGTGAACTCGGGCGTTGTCGTGATGAAAGAGAATTTTTTTTCTCGCCAAATGTGGTCGTTTTTTTTTAATTTCTTCTTTCAGCTCCTCTAATAATGATGCATAATACTCACCAGTAATTGTTTTACCCTTTTCCAAGTAGTCAATAAGTATAATTCCACGTGCATCCCAAAAAACTGTAGCCATAACCTTACCAGCTGACTTTACGGTCTTTGCCTTCTTTGGAGCTGGTTCGCCTGTGGAAATCCACTGTTTGGATTGTTCCTTTGTCTCAGGAGTGTAGTGGTGTATCCATGTTTCATCCACAGTCACAAATCGACGAAAAAATTCCTCAGGATTCCGACTTATGCGCGCCAAAAGAGCCTCAGAGGCGACCACTCTATTGCGTTTATTCTCAGCTGAGAGCAAACGCGGCACCCATCTTGCCGATAGCTTTTTCATGCCTAATTTTTCATGTAGAATTGAAACAACTGCACCTATAGATATCCTTGTGGCCTCAGCTAACTCACGCACTTTTAATCTTCTATCCTTCAACACCATATCGTGGATTTTATTGATGATTTCGGGAGTAGTTGCTTCTACGGGCCTTCCTGAACGTGGTTCGTCACTTATTGATGTACGACCACGCTTAAATTCATTTACCCAGTTATAAACCGTTGCTAAGGCAGGGGCAGATGTGCCATGAACTGAGTCCAATTCATTTTTTATCTCATATGGAGTTAAACCCTTTAAATGAAAATGTTTAATTACCGCTCTGAACTCGTTTTTTCCATTTTTCTTAACAAGCAATTTTTTTTTTTCAATTGGTTATAAAAACACGTAAACTCAGAAGATGTGGACTGTGACTGCACCATATATCTAGTCGGGAGTGGTGCTGACTGAAAACAGATGATTTGGAGCGATTCGCGCGCCATCTGTTGGTCATTCTAAAGACTTATTGAACTACCCTCGTAATACAATTTTTTATCAAGTAAATATTACGTATATAAATTGATATTAGCGAAAATTTAACCACGGGGTCTTACAGACGCCACGCCACTACTTACGTTTACCTCGATATTAAAGGTTTAAACTAAATATCTCTTAGATTCACTCCCAAACTCCCACAGGCGTGCAACTAAGCACCTGAGCCAATGATTTCACGTAACGATTGAAAATATATAACAGCTTATCATCATCTATTTATATTTAATCATACTTCTAAGTTTAACATCATTAGCTATAGACTTGCTTGGCTCACTGTATTGAATATTATTAAATAATTTGTTGTTCATAGACAATATTTATATTCTAGTATACTAATAATATCTCAATAGTAATGTTGCATAGAAGGATTTTATCATTATTCTGCTATTTTAATTTTAACTTATACGAGCGAGCGGGAGCGAGCGAGTGATGTAGCTAGTAAAAGTTATAAATTCATGGAATATTCATGCATTTTTAATCATAATCTTCAAATATTAATAACTTTGAATCAGAAAAATATTTTTCTACAAAAAAAAGCTTAGATTACTTCTCTTTCTGTCTACATTGATTATCTTTTGATGAAATATTTCTTGTATAAAAGCTTACAGAATTGTTGTCAAAGGAAACATTTCTTCATTAAAATACCGCTTATATGAAGCAAAATACCTTATATCTCTAAAAAAGGGGTCCGTTGGAACAGATTACGGGTGCTAGGCTTCATTTTTTGGTACCAGAAACCACCTCCTGAAGTTTGATAACAAATCGTTTCTCATAGGGTGTGCAACAACGGTGTGCAGAGTTAATATCTATTTCCTGTAATTCATATGGACCGGAGGGAGTCCTGATGAAAAATTGTGGCGCGTGTAGCCTGACGTGTCTAGTTATTCAGATTAACAAAGTAAAATACATTTTCGAATTAATTTTGCTTCATAGTGGATCTGTGGCTCAATCTCAAATTATAAAATAACATAATTATTCATAACAGTATATGATATAATTTTGACAGTATATATTTAATTTCATGTAGATTCTTTAATTTTCATTTTTCTGCAAAAACTAAGTTATTAATAGACAATGGACAGAGTTTTTCGGATATGCGGTAGATACGCGCATTATCTCATTGTTTATGAAATGTAGAAATACTTTTTTATGGTTTCTTTCATATATTATATATATATAGGTAAAAACAATTTTTTCAAAAAGTGTTTAAAGCTTTGTTTTTGCTTCTATTTTGCTTTAATTATTATTATTTCATAATATGAAAGTTTTAGATATTAATGAAAATTACTGAACGGCATCTTTTATTCGTTAAAGACGAATGCGCAAGCCACATAGCATTATATATTTTTAATTATGACAACTAGCATTATTTCATCGTTTTATAGGCCTAGTATTATTTCTGTCAAGAACATTCCGTATCTTCAAACACGCGATAAATATAATAAATAAAGATAAAGTTTTCTTGTAAAGAAGTTAAAACAGTGACGGAGGTGAGCAAGTGGGTAAGTCGATATTTCACTAATTAACCTAGTCAACTGCTCGTCGAGAGTAGCCGTGCTTCCTTCTCCTCTCTCTATATCCAAATATCCAATCCATAATCGTTAGAGTCCAGACCCTCGTTCATTCTCTCTCCTCTCCACACCTCGATCTTTCATACGTTAACGCTGGATATTTATCACGTATCAATCTATAAACGATATTAGAGGTAATGCGAGTCCACGCGCTTTCATGGCAAATAGTGTTTGCGGAGTGTGCGTGCGTGTATGTGCATATATGCAGGGAAATGCTATATAACGAAAAATGTAAAGGGGGGGGGGGGGTGAAATGTCGATCGATATGTGTATATATGGGATTCATCGGCCTTTACCTGCAATTAACGTAGAGTATCCGTTGCGTTGAAAAGCCAGGGGCGTTTGATTAATTTTGTAGGCTCATCATGCCCACTCCCCCTTGTTTCCAAGGCTATCCCGCACTGCGAGTCTGTGAGCATTCAGGCTGACTTTTGTTCGTTCTACTTCGGCCTCGTGGATGTTCGCGGAGATGTGGAGATCGCACGAGTTATATTACGAACGACAAGTGCGCGATTGACAAGCTTTCTATCGTAAAGTTGTGTGCTCTTATTGTACATGTGTGGTGTGCGTATGTCAAGGATTTCCGATGCTAAACGACAGCTGTTGTTGCGATTGAAAATCACGCGACAATATAATGAACGCGGGCATGCCGGGAATCCTGTCAGTCGAGTTAGTACACTGTGAATCGACGCGATCGTGGCACGTGCTGCTAGTTTTTTCCAGTTTTCGACTTGTTATTCACGGTCTTGTATGCGTATCAGCACTGGGATGATAGTAAACTCAAGGGCAAAATTTGTTGTTGATCTCTTTTTTTGAAGGACGTACGACCAGTAATGTAAAGATTATATTAATAAATTGTTTTGGTTTGGAATTAAATACGAGGGTAGTTCAATAAGTCTTTAGAATAAAGTATAAAAACAATTTTTTTTGGGTAAATTTTTTTTTATTTTTCAACATAATCTCCTTGGAGCTCTATACACTTGGTCAATCGCTTTTTAAGTTTTTTTAATCCTTCAGAAAAGTGCGTTTTCGGAAGTTCCTCAAAATAAGCACTTACAGAGGCAATGACGTCTTCGTTGTCCGTAAATCTCTGTCCACCGAGCCATTTTTTCAAGTTTGGAAATAAGAAAAAGTCACTGGGGGCTAAATACGGTGGGTGTTCGACCAATTCGAATTTTAGTTCTTCAATTTTAGCCATTGAAACGAAGCATGTGTGAACTCGGGCGTTGTCGTGATGAAAGAGAATTTTTTTTCTCGCCAAATGTGGTCGTTTTTTTTTAATTTCTTCTTTCAGCTCCTCTAATAATGATGCATAATACTCACCAGTAATTGTTTTACCCTTTTCCAAGTAGTCAATAAGTATAATTCCACGTGCATCCCAAAAAACTGTAGCCATAACCTTACCAGCTGACTTTACGGTCTTTGCCTTCTTTGGAGCTGGTTCGCCTGTGGAAATCCACTGTTTGGATTGTTCCTTTGTCTCAGGAGTGTAGTGGTGTATCCATGTTTCATCCACAGTCACAAATCGACGAAAAAATTCCTCAGGATTCCGACTTATGCGCGCCAAAAGAGCCTCAGAGGCGACCACTCTATTGCGTTTATTCTCAGCTGAGAGCAAACGCGGCACCCATCTTGCCGATAGCTTTTTCATGCCTAATTTTTCATGTAGAATTGAAACAACTGCACCTATAGATATCCTTGTGGCCTCAGCTAACTCACGCACTTTTAATCTTCTATCCTTCAACACCATATCGTGGATTTTATTGATGATTTCGGGAGTAGTTGCTTCTACGGGCCTTCCTGAACGTGGTTCGTCACTTATTGATGTACGACCACGCTTAAATTCATTTACCCAGTTATAAACCGTTGCTAAGGCAGGGGCAGATGTGCCATGAACTGAGTCCAATTCATTTTTTATCTCATATGGAGTTAAACCCTTTAAAAGAAAATGTTTAATTACCGCTCTGAACTCGTTTTTTCCATTTTTCTTAACAAGCAATTTTTTTTTTTCAATTGGTTATAAAAACACGTAAACTCAGAAGATGTGGACTGTGACTGCACCATATATCTAGTCGGGAGTGGTGCTGACTGAAAACAGATGATTTGGAGCGATTCGCGCGCCATCTGTTGGTCATTCTAAAGATTTATTGAACTACCCTCGTAGTTAATAGTGATATAGTTTTGTATTGTTTTTACGTCACTGTTTTGTTACAAAAATTATTTTTAAATTTATTTGCATATTCTTAGTTCATATAGAATTTAATAATTTCAAAATACGTATGAATAGTAAACTCCAAAAGGTTTATGTATTCTAGCTTATAATTTATTTTATGTAACACATGCATGATTTACGTGGTTTCGTGACCTGAAAAGCGAACCTAAAGTGCTTGTTTTCTGACCAGCGGGCAAAAAGAATAGCGGGCAAAAGAGGCCACTTTATTGTCCGCTAGCAGCGGGCAATAAAAGCTACTTTATTGCCCGTTGCTGATTTATTTACTTATTTGTACTTTTCGAGACTTTTCCGCGAAAATCCATACATGTGGCACTTAAAATATGGTGTGCACCAAGGGCTAGCGGGCTTTTTGACCTCGTGTGTTTGCAGTACTCGTCTTCTGCTAGCAGAACGCACTCGCCTTCGACTCATACTGCAAACTCCAAACTCGGTCTAACAAGACCCACTTTATGCCCTTGGTACGCAATATATTATTAAATATTCCTTAAAAAGTGGATTTTTCTTGTATTTGTTGATCAGAATATACCCTTAAACACCAAAAATAACAATAAAACTAGTAGGTACACTCAGTAATGCAGTAATGCAGTGCATTGAGAGTATATATGTACACTCGACATCAGATATTTGTAATAGAACGAGTTTATTTTTTTAAATACTACGTTTTACCAAATCGAAAGATATACACAAAAGATCAAACTCATTCAACCAGAAGCTTTGAACGTTAAGTATACATATTCGTGAAAAGTAATATCCGCAAATGGCGCAAAGTTAGTTACACGTGCATACCTGTATCTTTCACTGACACGAATGCAATCTTAGAAACAATGTATGTAGACCGCGTGTGACGTGTCATAGCAA
Organism: Gastracanthus pulcherrimus; assembly: GCA_949152435.1. Classification (NCBI taxonomy): domain Eukaryota; kingdom Metazoa; phylum Arthropoda; class Insecta; order Hymenoptera; family Pteromalidae; genus Gastracanthus; species Gastracanthus pulcherrimus. The sequence continues at coordinate 6,740,727 of OX424574.1, read as the reverse complement.
CACAAGTAGCAGCAAGAGAACAAACGCTGCATGTGCTTGCGTATGATCCAGCGAGCGCCGTCGTATAATACACGCCCGCGCCGTCGTAGACGTGTGCACACTGCGTTGCTGACACAACCGCACTCTATCGTATTGCGGACAATTCGCGCGTCTCGGTCTCCATCAGCTCTTCGCTTCGCTTGTGTCCCGCTCTGCAATTTCATCCTTGTGCGTTTGCAAGTCTGTATTAGAATCGAATTTATGCGACCGAGAGTCCTCGCGGTTAATCATTCAATTCTCTTTTGGCAATTTTGACGCCTTTTGAGCATGCCGGAGAGATGCTCGAGGGAACTGTGTATAAATTATAATAATAATAGAATAATGGAATACAAATTTATTTATGCAGTAGGAAACAAGATAATCACATTTTAAGTACTCATTTACGAGTTATACACGAATTGTTGACTAATTGTGGATTCTCAGAGGTGTTGAACTCTAGAAAATAATATATACATACATATATGCACACACCCGTACATATATTTTCTCTAAATTATATATTTTGATTCCCGACGTCTCAAAACATGTTTTTACAATTATCTTAGCAAATCTTTTTTCTAGTCTAACACACCTTCTTTTTTGAGGAAGCAGTAGTTGATTGTTTTAAATTAAAGAAAAAACTATTTAAACCTATCTTTTAAGTCTGACAATACAAGTATTTGACGAAAAACGTATATTTGCATTATGTTATAAAGATGAAAATTTGTAATTTTATATTTTTCACATTCAACTAAAATATTTGAATAAAAATCATACGTTCCATAATTTAATTATATAATATGCACATAGCATCCACTCTCTTTTAAAGTTTACGAGTTTAACGTAAAAACTTTCAGATTAATTAGATTTTTCTGAAACATTTATATTTTTCTCCTTGCTTATACGAATGAGAATTAAAATTCATTGAATAAATAATATATAAGTATGGCTACATTAGCTGTGATGCTGCAGCTTACAAGGGCGAAAAAGGAGAAGTTTTGCTTTTGTAATATAACGATAGCCATAGAAAAATTGAAAGGCACAATAATGTTATTTAGTTTTGATATAATCCATAACGCATAATTTATATTACTTTAATTGATTTTTTATTAGAAATCTCAAGCTTTCAGAAAACTGCCGATCCGTAAATTATATAAACTTGTGCCGGATTCCAGTAATTTAACGCAACTGGAAACTTCCACGAAATATCTCGACTCCTCATTGCATACTTACTCCTCAGCAAAACTTCTCTCTCTCTCTCTCTCTCTCTCTGTGAAATAAAATCTTACTAAATACGGGTATAAATCAAATGAAGATTTTCAAACCTTTTTCCATATATAAAATCCTACAATCGCGATAATCGGCAAGGAGATACATAGCTGAATAAGGGAGTAGAAAGGCGTGTCAGGAAGTGTTAAATAGAGTCAACATACCGTACTTTCTCCTAAAACAGAAGGACGCAACATCCTTTCACGAGGCTTTATCAGCGTTATTTACGATTATTATTATTGCCGGCAAACAGACATCTCTTATTACTATAGTAGGTATATGTGCACATGTGATGACACTATTAGACGTGCGGTGCACCCATAAAAAGACGCATCATAAAACGAATTGACCGACCACCAAAAGACACCAGGTTGAAACTAATTGGGATCGATGTATTATATTGTTACGAACAAAAAACCTCTATGACACTTTTTCGTCTCAATGGTCACTATTTGTTATTAACAATAAACTTGAGAAATTATAAAAAAATTTAAAACCGATACGTTAAGCCATGTATTAGGTAAATTGGGCATAACTAAACACTTTACACTATTATGCATTTTTTGACTCTTGTCAACTTTTTGACGCTTCCTTTTCGATCTACGAGCGATTTAGCACTAAAAAGAAGACAAGTCTCTTGTACTCTTAAAGTAGACATGTTTAACTAACATGTAGTACCTTTTATATTTTATTTTAGTAATTATTTAGTAGATATTAGATAACGAACTGTAAGTGCGTCACATTAGACGTATCTTCCCTACTTTAAACTTTTTTCACGAATTTTTGTTATCGGAGTAAAAAGGGCTTAAAAAGTACCCTTTCAAATATTCTCAATAGATTTTTGTAAATTAAATGCTTTATAGTCAAGCAATCCGCGGTCGAGCGTAAATTATCAACTTATCAATGGTTGACTTTCATTCAAAAGCTACATTTTCGATTCGTACCAGAATTAAAAACAACTGTTTTTTAAATGGTTACACGCGAGAATCTCTGCTTTAACATTCCGTTCTTCCAGTGCTACACATAAAACGCACGTGTAAAAACATCACTAATAAAACCGAGCGTGAATCCAAAATATGTATTTATCTTGCCCCACACGTGATTTGCATCCCGATCGAAGCGAGAGCAGCAATCCGCAGTCAGCGTTAGCTGGGAGGAAAAGTAGAGAGACGCATTTGCACGTGGCAGTTTCTAGGTGTGATAGAATGTGGTATTTTATTCTCTGATAACGGGGAATAAACACAATTGTGCACGCTGTTCAGAATTACTTAGATCACTCAGATTTGTAATCTAAAGACACTTAGTTAATTAATAAGTTAATTTAACTAATAGAAAGCCACGCGCCAATGTCAATCATCGCACAAGTAAGTGGAGATCGATCGGAGGAATAAGGAGGAAAATAACGTTTAATAAATTAACACCACTTCGATTAATTGTTAATAATAATTCATTTAAAAAACTCAACCAAATATTGACAAAACCTAACTATGCCAATCTAACGTCGTTATAGATTTCACGGCCGCAACGTGCACTCGCGATATTACAGCGCGAGTGGAAGTATGTACGAGCGATCGTCTCCTTCGAAGGCTCGTCAGCGAAGAAAGTGGCGAGACACGCAGCGATTTGGAAGTCGCGTGAAAAAAGGTGGCGGGAGAGAATTGGCGCGAAGCTATTGTCTCCCGAACTTTCTCGAAACACGGAGAATGTAGGTGCGGTGCGGGGAAAGAGACGAAGTACTCTCTCCTCGCTTAACCGCCTGTTGAGTCGACGATAACTCGACTTTTAAATTTAATTCGAGCGCGTTACATACCGCCCGCCTCGGAACGATCCCGAGATCGATAGGATTAAATTTAAAAAAAGAAACAATAAATAAATATAGATTTATCCCGTCAATATTTGACACGCATATTAATTTTGAAAATAAAAAATAGGAACTTATAGAAAAGCAAGGAGTATCTATATAAGAATAGAGAAGAGGAAAAAAACATAATAATAATTTACAAACGCCATAAGCTAAACCCTACTTCTCAAAATGAGCATCTTGAGAATCTTCGGAGTCGATCTTCTTCTGGTCGTCTATCTTCAAAAGGCCATAACCGTCCGTCATGAACTCTCGACTCTGCATGAGCCTGGTGGAGGCTTCTTGGTTAGCAGGGAGTAAAATCAACTTGTTGATTGTCCGTTTATACTCGGAGGTGGCGGTCTTGATGGCTGCGACCCTCGCAAGACCATCAGCTCCAGGACACAGACGAATGACCCGGTCTAAGGGCCACTTGGTGGGAGGTGAAAGCTCGTCCTTGAACAGCACCAGGTCTCCGACTTTGACTGGCTCATTCGGCTGCAACCACTTGGCTCGTTGCTGGACTTGAGCGAGATACTCGTGTCGCCGTCGCTTCCAAAAATGATTGCGCATCAGTACTAGTAACTGCCATCTAGAACAAACAGAATTGGGTTTGTTGGCGTACAAGAAAGGTTCCGGAAGGGAAACCAAAGGAGCTCCAATTAAAAAATGTCCGGGAGTCAACGCTGCCAGATCTTCATTATTGGAAGAGAGAGGACTCATCGGTCTGGAATTCAAACAAGCCTTGATTTGGGACGTAATGGTGCTGAAGGTGTTTTTTTAAACTATTTGACGTTTGCCTTTCATAATCTGCCGAAGTTTTGGGCTCGAGCGGGTACATATGTCCACTTTACACCGTCTCGGGTAATTTCTACGGCAGCTGTCTGACTTAAGGCAGACGTGGCCTCAAATAACCGAGATAACTCGCTGTCAGTTCCCTGAACTGTGGTGCCATGATCACTGTATATAGTGTGACAAAGACCTTGTCGAGCAACGAATCTACGAAATGCCGCTAAAAATGCTGAAGGTCTATAATCAGACACAACTTCTAAATGCACCCCCTTAGGGAGAGCACTCTATGTAAATGGCTCAACAAATCGTTTTTTTATCTTTGCGGAAATCGATAGTTCTTAATGTAGAAAATATGTTCTTAAAGTTTCAAATTGTAACTCGCTCTCTAAAAGTGTATATAGTCTAGTTTAGATGTGCGAGGTCGCATGCGCGCCGAACAGGGCCGTAACTTTAAACGCATTTTTCTCAAAACTACATTTTTCAAAATGGTGGGACAGATAACTCGAAAAATATGCGGTAAATTGTGGTCAAACAACGCACACATATACTCTATCACATTCTTCACCGACTGAACCTATAAAATGAACAAGTTCTTTGAGTCTTATGACACAATTAATGGGTTTTTTTTTCGTAAAAATGTAACTTTTTTTTCAAAGTTCCATCATTTGACAAATTTTATAGTTGTCTATTTTGTAAAAATAGGTTAAGTTGCTTCGTATTATCATAAAATAACAAAATATTTTTGGATTTTCTATTTTGGACACATGTAGTGGATGCTACATGTCTCACCGTTTCACATCTCTGATGTCGAAGCCATTACAAACGTCTCTAATATACCTATATACATGCTTTCATAAAACTTAAAAAAAAAATTTGATGTTTTCAAATATCTATCTAATTTACACAAAAAGTTTTAGTGCTTTATAATATATTGTTTTTGTATTCAAAAATCATAGTACATTGCTTTCATTTTAAGTATTTACATGGAGCGCTTCCCTTAACCACGAGACACACAAAGAACACCACATATCCTTTAAAGGTCTTATGTCCCCTACCTACAGAAGTGTTGATAAGAAAATTCTTTTTCTAACATTGCACAAAAATGGATAAGACAAAAACGCATTATTTTTAAAGCCACTAATTTAAAAATTTTACTACTATTTAACATATACTAGTTTATAACTTCCACCATCAAACTAGTACAAAAATTATAATTCTTCTATGTTATATTGTAGATTAGGGTGGTCCAAAATTTTCAAAGTTTCGATTTTCCTTCTTGTAACCGTTTCAAAAGTTGACAAATGTGAAAAAAAATAACTCTCCTGCAAGGCACAAGAGGTTGAGATTTAAAGGTTCCTACCTCGATTTCAAAGTTTCTAAGTGCATTTATGCAAAAATTTGGTTTTGAAAAATTATTGAAAATTAGAGTCTTGAAAAATGTTTAAAGTTAGTCTGATTTTTGTTAAAATTTGACGCATATGGCTCTTTACTTAGAAAAAATTTTTTTTGATGATGCGAATGTGGTTAACTTTCTATTTTAGTGATATGGTAAGTTACTAAAGTTTCTTTGCCTTGAATTATAAAGATTTAATAATTTTTTTAATAAATTTATTAAAAAAGTGCATAAATGCATTTCAAAAACTTTGAAATCATGGTAGCAACCTTTAAATCTCAACGTCCAGTGCCTGCCTTGCAGGAGAGTTATTTTTTTCACATTTGTCAACTTTTGAAAGGGTTACAAGAAGGAAAATCGAAACTTTGAAAATTTTGGACCACCCTATTATAGATAGATACAGATTCAGCATTGCAAAAATAAATTATGTTTAAATTATCTTTAAAAAATCACAAAATAATAATTTTTTAATATAATATTATCTTTGGATTTTTTAGTGCAATATAATTCGTAAAGTTGTCTACAAGTGTAGAATAGTAAATCTCTTACATAATATTACTTAATATCTACAAGAAATGGTGAAAACGTATTGCTTAAATAAAATAATCTCTAATATCTCAGAAGATTATAAACTAAATCGGCTCAAAAATATTCAGCAAATAACCTGACAACTAACAAATATTCTTTGAAATTTTCAAGGCATTACATCAAGTATCACTCAAGTTATCGTTGTACAAAAAATGCATTTTTTTGACATTTTTTTTACTTAGAAAACATACCGTTTTATTACGTAAAAATTTACAGGAATATACCTGTAATAAAACAAGTATTAAGTAAAAATTTCACTGACTTTTATTGTATAGTTATAGGGTATTAAAGGTTGAAAAAAATTAATTTTTCCACACAGTATAACAACTGAAAAACGACTCATATAAAATCATTTACGGCCCTAGTCTGAAGTTTATTATGAGTGCATTACTGTACAAAAATTCGCTTCCCTAAAACCATACCTGCATAAAGAAATTCAAAATACCGAAATTCTAAAATTCTTAAGTTCAAAAAACTGGCCATAAAACAAATTTATACTACCATTTTGCTGAACCTTTCGAACGCACACCAGGTATTGATAGCAAACTTCTGTGCAAAGTTTGGGAAAGTTATACAGTAGATTGCACGAATGGTGATATACCACATACTAACACATACACACACACACATACGCACGTACGCACGCACGCATGAACTCACGCTCCCTCATACACACACACGCACACACACACACCGATTCACACAGGCACACTCAATCAAGCACACACACACACGCACACACACACACACACCGATTAACTCACACGTACCCAATCAATCACACACACACACACACACACCCACACACACGTACACACATACACATACACCGATTCACTCACAGGCACCCAATCAATCACACACCACACACACACACACACGCGCGCACACACACACACACAGGCACACACTCACACACACACAGACACACTTACACACTCACACACAAAGACACATACACAGACACATACACACAAACACACTCACGCATACGCACACTTACACACACATACTTACATACCCTCTCTTTGTGGCTATATATTCCATAAGAAGTTTTTAATGTTCCGAAGAAACCGGATAAGTACTCCTTCTCTCAAAGCGGAGCCAGTAAAGCTAACTTGCACTATATTATATAGCCTGCAATGGTCGAGCGTTAGGACACAAAGTTCAGCAATCCAAGTGGAAAAATGGCCTCGCACCGCAGACGTCACTGTAGCTCGTAAATTCGCTGACGCGAAAAGACAAAGTTGCGCGTGGCCCAAAGGAAAATATAGAGAAAAAGAGTCAAGTAATCGAGAGTGAGCGAGCTGTGAGTAAGTGAGACTTATATAGTACGCAGTCGTGTTGGCCAGATCGGCATGGAGCGCGCAAATGGGAAAACGATGCCGTGGAGTATACGTATATATCTACGTACAGAGCGAAGGATTGCGGTGGCAGTTCCAAGAAGAAAGTCATCACAGAGAAAGATAGGATCGCAGGCGCGCAACGGTTCCCCGAGGTGCTATTCTCCACGACTTGCCATCATCGTCCTCGTCTTTGACATCGAGGCTACGGATGAATTCATTTAGTCGAGAGTTTCACCAGGATTTAAAGGTGATCGCCGCACTAGGTACAACCAGCTCATAGAGGAAGCATTGTGATGGTAAAAAATTAATTTTGTCAAAAACATGTTACAAACATGTTTTTAGCACTACAGAAATAAGGTAAAAGTACCTATTATGGAACGGATTTCGGGGTGCATTTTATACTTTTGTGAAATTAGGATTGAATAAGCGTATAACGTTAAAAGTTTTGATAGTACTCGAATGACATGACTTTCCTTGAACAGATAATGCCTTTAAAATACAAATTAAACGTTAATAATCAATTATATTAATAAAATACTGAAGTAATCTATTGTACGTATTATGAAACAGTGCAATCGCGCGATGTCCGGGTGTTTCATAATTTATGTCGCTATTATGAAACGTAATAAATACGTAAATATTACTTTATTTGACTAATTTAACTTACAATTGCTATATTTGTCGTAATTAATGCACCTAATATACACGAGGAATAATATCAATACAAAATTCACATCCTTCGTTAAACAGTTTTCAATAACAACAAAATGATCATATTTAGAGTTATGCCTCATAGAATCGACTTCGTAATCTATAAGTTACAGGTTAGACTGCTAAATTCAATAAATATGCTTATTTTACTTAGTTTTCATATGTACGGGAGCTATATCATTAAAATGTAGTATTTATTGCTTCATGATACAGAATATAATATGCAAATAGCTAAAATTATTATAAAAACTTTTGCGAAGGTGTTTCATAAATACGGACTATGCCACTCACTCGCGCACCTTGTAACACTCTCAAAATTGAGTGATAACATCAATGCCATCATTATCAACTCGCGGCCTAGTCGCTCCTAGTACGCAAAGCAACCTCGTCACAGGTAGTACGGCGTTGGCTCAGTGGTAAAGCGCGTGCTTAAGGATACTGGGGTGGAGGTTCAAATTCTCGCGTCCGCTTTATTTTTCGGTTTTGAAAAACTTGTACTGCACGACCTAGCCGTTATAAAACGGCGCCCAACTCAATAACCCACAACATTCTCAAACGTCGAATCTCGTATTTCGTATCTCTCTCCTTCCCGAGTGTCTAATAGTATCTCCCCTGTACATAGTCCCTCTCCCCCCTCGTATTTCGAATATTTCGAAGCTATGTATCTTAAAAGTGTGCGTCCTCGCTAACACATCAGTGTCAGTACTGTGATTGTGAAGGAAGTCAGAGTTAAAATGATGAAAAAATAAATTTTTCTTTTATTCGTATATTTGATAGGAAACTTCCCGTAGAATACGTTCTTGTAACCTCTATTTCATAATTAGTATTCTATCCAAAGTTGTAGGAAAAAAAAGTGACAACATATTATGTAGCGGATTTTATTAAAGTTACGTTTTATTTTACATATTTGCACATTAGTCCTTATATTCAATCTATTTCAACTTAGATTCATAAGAAAGTATATACTTTAGTAGTACATTTACAAATAACGTATTCTTATTACTGTAAAAAAATTTCGAATAAATTCTAGAGATGCTAATAACTGAAATAGAAAATAAAATATTTTCAATTAATTACCAATTTAATTGTTCAATAAAATATCACTTGGTAGGTACTATTACTAATTTTATCTTTTTCATGTATGAAATTAGAGATACAAAATATTACAAGTACATTTTATTTACAATAGTTTAACCGATAAAATTAAGTTTATAGTTCTACATAACGTTCAAAAGATTTTAAATTACCACTCGTTGTGGCGCCGATGGAAAATGCAGTTCCTAAAGTACCAACCGATTAACTCAGTTTTCAGAAAATGACAATAAAAGACATCTACAAGTAAATTGTTTATTATTGATTGCTATGACAGTCAGATAAGTATCATAGTTTGTTAGTATATTATTTTTATAAAAACACTTTTCTTTCGGTACAAATTTTTTTCAGAACAACACCAATAATATCTGCCTGGATAAGGGTTGTTCTTTATGGCAATATTTGTATTGGACATCTAATCATACATATATTTAATGATAGTAAGTAACTAAAATCATTTAAAAATAATTTTATTTTACTATTAAGATATTTTAACGATAACAATATCATTCTTTATATTCGCAGAAGTAGTAAAATACTAAGATCTACTATACCAGAGTCATAAAAAATGAAGAAGAAAGTATATATTTTGAGTCTAAAAGTAAAGTAACTGGTACTAGAAACTTAAAGTTAGTAATGTTAAATGTAATTACATAATTTTTCTCCTTGTTTGTAATGTAATAATTTCAGCTCGCTTACCGCGGGATTTCTCAGCTTATTTATGATAAATCCACTTGAAACTCGAAGAGAGTGTTTAAAATATGTTCCTCTACGAACTTTCCGGAGTATACTTTCTAAAAGATAAGATTGAGTGAATGTTACGTATGTACTATAATACATAAAACACTATATACACAAAAATACTATTATTATCAACACATGTGTGTCTAATAATTTGAAATAATTATATTTTTAGAAATGTATTCCAGAAAGTCTTTAAAGATACTGATGAAGAGCATTTTAAGTCTTACAATTAGTACATCCAAAATATGCGTTAAGTGAACAAAAAGAAAAAAATACAGAGTCATAACCTCTTTGTAGCTATATTGACCATTTTGGGGTTTATCGCATATTATATGTACATTTCAGGTATTAAAAGTTACATTTACTTACAATAATTTAAAATATTTTTACAGCTAATAAACATATTTTTGTTTTGTTTTTAGGATTTAACTTAGGCCGGCCTCCTTAAGTGTGGTTATATATTAAAAAATATATTTTCTGCAAAAAATGAGCACTAACTAAATTGATAAAATAACTGATAAGGAAAGCCATTTTTCTTTCTACTAAACAATATTATTTGTGTTATAACTCTACTTCACGTGAAAATGTTCACAGAAAATCTTCTAATCGCTATAATTTTTTTAAGCTAATGAACACATCTTCTTAACCTGCACTCTCCCCCCCCCCCCCCCCCCCCCCAAACACTCATGATACATTTTACTCATTTAATTTCTTATCTTCTTTCTTCCATACCAACAAGTTTCACTTTCTACAAAGTTCACGACTTTGAAGTTTGCGGCGCTGCGCATGAATGCGCGCTACTGCAGAAAAGTAGCATATTATTCGAAGTGGCTGGCATTGTGCTCCAGGAACAATGCGTAAATGCTCGATCCTGCGAGTGCACGAGTGAATGCGAGAATTCGTCCCTGCAGAGTCCCGACAAAGAGAGGATACGCTCGTGATAATTTGAATTGAAATATCGCGTTTTCGTATTATATCCCAGAATGCGAATGAATGTGTAGTGAAGCCGTGAAGCTGCTAGGTTCCATGTTGCACTTCGAAGATGTAGTTTTGCTTAACCCTCTGGCGTAAATAACATCATTCATTATGTTTCGGAATATTTCGAAATTCAAAATGGCGGATCCAATGTGGCGGCTTCCAGTGCAATATTATAGTGTAATAGTAATTACAATCATAATTCTGTCTAGAAAATCATTATTCCGAGTTGTTTTGAGGTTGCTGTATACGAATCCGCAGGTTTGGAAACATATAATACATACAGTATAATACAAAAAAATGTAATGTCGAATACTAGATATAATTCCCTCTTGAGTTTTTTACATTTTCAGAGTATAATACCTATCCAGTAAATTTAAAAACAAAATAGCTCCAAATTTGAATTTAAAGTTTAAATTAATATTAATTTATATGTTACTGTGTATAATTGTTATATAAATAATAAATGTTGTTTTTACATAAATGCAGATTATTATTACATGACTACAACCAATTCGCAAATAAAATAGTAATTTAAAGGTATTACGTAAATAAATAAACAAAAAATACATTAAAATAAATTTTAATTAAATACAATTAAATCTCGCGCCACAATTTTATTTTCTTTTTTAAGAGTTCAAGAGTCAATGAATAAGCGCCCTCATAAGATGACATTGTATTTCAAATGTACATTGTTCTTGGTGTATTTTCTAACATCTACAATATTAGGTGCTATTAGAGAAAGAGCTCTAAATTTTTATACGAGAAAAGCTAATAATATTAAAATTTTATACCAATATTTGCAGTTTCACTTTTTTCACTGATATCGCAGGATTCTAAAAATACTCTACTGTTATCACTCACATTGTGTATAGTAGTAACAATATTTGTAGAATTATTAGAAGAATTTTTCCATCCATCAAGCAACAATACACTTCGATCTGACAGATATTTTCTGCAAGGGTCTTTATAATCAGAATTTAAAATATGAACAAAGTTTTTAAGATACGGTGACTTAACAAAAGGCGAGTGGCTATTCCGAGTTTAAAGGTATATTACATTCATAAAAGAATTTTGCAGGAGACTCATCAATGACATTTAAATCACTAGAGTTTCTTGAAATCTGAAATTATACAATTATTTTATTGATAATATACAATTTTATGTGCCGAAATAAATAAACGTAGAAAAAGACAACTTACTACGTACACTTTCTGTTATATTTACTGCGTTCTGTCTTTTTCTGGAACTCATGGTTTGTATCTATAAATGTAAGCAATTAATAATTATAGTGGGATCACGATATATTACCGCTCATGAGGCTGTAGGAGTGAAGATTTCTCCGAAAATCTAATATATCCCGATCTCCCTCAATGCGGCAGCTCCCCACCGAAACTCCGCATTCTACTGTTTCGCGCAGACGCGGAGACCGCGCATGGCCGATTGCAATTAATATACATAAAATTGCAAAAATCATAAGAAATTATCCTGTACGATTAACCTCAATTCACGCAAACAAACATATTTTTCCTTCAACTTGGCTATATTGGCATTATCCTATATGCTGCCCATTGCCATAACCTGCATTTAACACGATCTTTTCAAATGAATCTTTTTATTCATTCACTTTAAAATTCATTTTTTTTTCTTTAAAAACGATTTCAATATATTCAAATATTGCTTATACGTTAAAGGAACTTATGGTATATAAATACACAGTGTTTGTATGTATTATTAAAGATGATGGATCCAAAATGGCAGCTTCAAATGGTATATTATGGTATAAGAGACGTTTAGTTGTAACTTTCCGTTTCCAAAGACGGTGAAGAAATCTATTTCATAAAAAATGTTCCATACTAAGAATATTCTGTAATAAATTTTATATACAAAATTATATAATTATAAAAATAAAATATTCTTTCCTGAATTTTATAGTTCCCTCACGTTTAACAAGGAATATAGTCTTTATAAATAAATCAATGCTCGAAATTATTTTTTCTTTTCCAAGATATTGTTTGAACGCTAGATCTTTTCGAGTATATTTGTAAGTTTGTACTTAAAGCCACTATACTGAATCTGCCATTTTTAATTTTGAAATTCTGACTACGGATTCGGATTCAGCGACCCCGAAAACCACTGTGTAATAATTTTCAAAACAAAATTATGTAAATGATCACTGTTATATTATAATTTTGTACTTCAAGCCGACATATTGGATCTAACATTTTGAGTTTTAAAATTCTGACTAAGGATTCGTATTCAGAGATCCCAAAAACCTCCGAGTATCAATTTTTAGGCTTATACGAACATTTATTTGTCATTTATTTAAGGACTACTACTACGACTATATGGTAAGGCGGGTATTATACACGGGAAATAAATTCAATATTGCTACGTTATCTTTTTTCAGAACTATTCTTGTATTTTATTCGTAAGATTATTTTTAGTTTTCAAAATATTTTCAGATATACACTATATTTTTACAATCAACAATATATTTTTTATCTTGATGATTTTTATTCGAGCTGATAGGTAAATAATAAAAAAAATTTAAATTGCATTGTTTTAAGACGAACTTTATATCCTTTTGAAACAATATACTAAAGTTCTCTGGACTTTCTTTTATGAAAAACTATTAAATTGATAAAAACTAATATATCAAAATGTCTCTGTAGAGACTCACAATTAACTATTTCATTGAAATTATTTCCATAATAAACTATTTATATATTCAATATTTAAGAGATTGCTTTGTTTTTCAATGAATTACTTATAAAATTAGGTATTATTATATTAGGTATATATTAATAGCATACCACAGAAATATCATTTATTACAGTAATTACAAATTAAATCACGCCACAACAAGAGCCAACGAAAGAAAGGATAGCCCGCAGACAAATGAAAGTCGAATACGGGAAACTATTCGCGCGCGATAAAATGAATAATAGTCTTAAAAAAAATCAAGCGAGAAAGTGAGCTCCACGCAGAAAAGAAAGAAATAGAGAAAAACTTGACAACGCGCGTGGATTGATTGTCTCTATAGCAGAAATCACAATTGTAGATTGTCGTGCCTTTGCTATAAGGACGAAATCGATGGGAGCCATCCAATTTATATGCACGAAGCCAAATGCAATAGAAAGTACAATAAAAGAAGAGAAGACGATGTAAAAAAGAAGAAGAATCAGCTTCGAGATTCGGAAAATTCAATGCTAGGAAGTAAAAGAGATAGTAGCAGTATAGATGAATAAGAGAAGGAGGAGGATGGTAAAGAGGAAGGCGAGGAGCAGAGTCTTATGTCTCATGCATTTCATTTACAGAGGGCAAAATTTTATAATCTTTGATACGCGCGCATATATTTGTGTAAAACAGAGAGAGAGAAAAAGATATAGAGACGGTGTGTGTGAGAGAGAGAGAGAGAAAGATAGAGAGGGCGTGAGAGAGAGAGAGAGAGAGAGAGAGAGAGAGAAAGATTAGATTAGATTGCTTTTTATTTCTGTACATTCACTTACGGACACTGAATGAGAGAGCATGTTTGTGAGGGCATAGTTGCCTGAGGGTGCGAAATACTTTCTGACAGATGTAAGACACTTGTCTGCCCCAGTTGAGGTCAGGAGTCAGCCAAACACCTAGATTTGTTACGTCTTTCATGAAAGGAATTATCGTGCCATGCACTGAGATCGCGGACAGAAGTTCCAGGTCTACTAATGAGAGATTCAATGTGCTACCGAGAAGTATGGCTTTAATTTTCGTTAGGTTTGAGGTAAGCCCGTTACTGGCAGCCCATTCTGCAATGGCCGCACAGTCGGTTATAACTTTGTTAATTGTGTCCGCAAGTTCGTGACGTTTGTAGCTTCTGTAAATTTGGGTATCGTCAGCATATATCATATGTTTGGTTAATCGAAGCATCCTGGGGAGGTGTTGATGAAGATAGCAAACAGTAGTTGGACAAGGACCGAGCCCTGGGGGACGCCAGCCCAGATAGAAATCCAGTCAGAAATGTTGCCATCATCGTGAACGACAGCCTGACATCTATCAGCAAGATATGAGATGAACCACTGGAATTAATGATCACTAATTCTAATGGAGCGCAGTTTATGAATTAGTATATGGTAGGAGATCCTATCAAACGCCTTACAGAAGTCAAATAGAAACTATATGGTGAACTGAGACTAATTCATCGCCAATCTAACGTCATCGAGAAATCCGAGCAGTACTGTCTCAGTGCTGTGGCCAGTTCTGAAGCCAGCTTGACAAGGAATAAAATTGTATTTTTCAATATGGGATAGCAGCTGTTTAGACAATGATTTTTCCAGTAGCTTAGAGTAGCCTCGCAATGGGACGGAGGTCTGACACGTCAGCAGTAGAGGGAACCTTGAGAACAGGAGTGATTAGCGTCTATCTCCAAAGCACTAAATAGGATAGATGGACATGAGGTTGACATAGGGTTCAAGGATGGATGGACATGAGGTTGAGAGCTGTTTAATGGTGATGTCATCATGTCCAAAAATTTTGGATTTCGCCGTTGAGAGTGCATCTATGACATCACTGAGGGTGATGGTCGCAAAAGTAAGTGGTGGGGCGTCAGGTGGTTGCGGAGGAATGGTTTGTAAAGGCAGCTGGGGGGATGAACTGAATGCGTTGGATGCTGATGCGAAATGAGTGTTGATGCTATCATGCGAGCAGAGCCAAAAGGGAGAAACAGAACACGAGGAGACTATACCAAGCCTATTAAGACAACTCCGAAGGCGGTTTGAGCGCTGAGCTTTTGTTATTTTTCCAGCATAGTAGGTATTCTCAGAACTACGTAACATACTTAGAACTTTAGCCCGACGAGGTCATGTCGAATCAAGATATACTAATCTAGGGATACTGAGGTATCATCATCACAATCATCATTATCATCAGCATCATCATCATCATGAGATAGCTTAGTTTCTGTAATTTCTATAATGTGTTTAGGGGGAACATAAACGTACGCTTCTACCTCAGCAAAGTGAGTTTCTAAGCCGTTAACATTAGCATGCATAATTTCAACATGTGCGGGGGGAGTAAAGGGTGAAGGTTTGCTTGCATTTCTTATGTTTGTATTCGCGTTTAAGTGTTCTCGGTTTCCTCGGATAAAAAGACGCATGTTCGCTTTTTAGGATGTCAGCCAGCTGACTAGGCGCCGCGAGTGGTGAATTATTACGTGCAGTTTTTGACTGCTGTCCAAGACTTAATAACCAATCGGATGTTGGTTGCTGTGAATTACCACCAGAATTATTTAATGGACATTGGATTGACCTACACGTAAATAAGTCCTGTTCATTGCGGACTGGAAAAGATGGAGAATATAAATAGAAATGATAAGTTCTGAAATAATAAGTTCAGCCGAATCTACATAGGTGGGAGTAGGTGCTGCAGTAGTAGAAGTACCGTCGATTGATTGTCTATCGGTGAGATCATCTAATTTTCTTCCTAGTTGGTCAAGTTGAGTACTATGCGATTCGTTTACTTGGATGTATTTTTGACATTGTGCGTCATGTTCGTTGAGGCGCGAGTGAATTGCTGTTAAGTCGTTTAATCTCTCCTCAACTTTAGATTCCTCCCTAGAGCAAAAGTTATCAAATTGCTGCTGCTAGGTATCTTAAGCTATTCATTAAGCTCATTAAATTGTGAGAAAATTGGCCGCGATTGAATCGAGATAAATTTCATCAGAGAAGTAATCACGTTATCAGATAGTGCGAGGTCCCTCTCTAGTTTACCGCTCAATGCAGTGTGACCGATGACTGACGACGCTGGCTCGCTTGAAGCCGAGCCGGTAGCAGGCGGTTGCTGCAGCAACGACAGCGGAAGCGACAGGAGTGGCTGTAGTGGTGGGGACACCGGCGGGCTCCGGCTGGTGGTACAAGTGCGGGAGGGAGATACGGAAAAAAAGTAGAGGTACGGGCAGAGACAGAGCGGTTGGATACAGCTGCCGCTTGGCGAAAAGATATATCGGCGAACACGCTTGTCTGTGTGTTTATGCATGAAAGTGGCCGAAGGTGTATGCTTGGGCTCCGTAGAAGGCATCTTGGTCACGCTGTTACCAGCTGCTGATGATGTAGGCTGCGACATTGGAATAAGTTCTGCATGCGTTGTATTATTCTGCGCATTTACCAGATCGTTTAGAAGCGTAAGAACGTTTGGACATTTGCTAGTACGAATGTTGCTAGGTAATCCACATCCATGTTAGTGTTGTCTAATGCCAGTTTGCCAGGCGAGAAAGATGTGTTTCTATGATACGTTTCTTCCCGTCACAGCAAGTCACAACACCATTATCACCAAACCAGATATCGCGAACACAATTGCGGTATTATATCACTACATATTTACTGCACTGAATTGCTTCAGGGTCAGCACGAGTGACAAATGTAGAACAAAAAGCAGCACAGGCAGATTATAGCACTTGAGCGTTTCAGCGAGAGAACACTCGCGCATGCGCAGGTGGGCCGACACTACACACCACTAGATACCACTTAACCTCAAAATTCACAATAACTTTTAAACGTAATTGTTTATGACTCGCGTGCAAAGATTTACAGAACTAATTAAACAAACTAGAGCCAAGAAGGCTCTGGCCCATTGGAAGAATGTATTTCGCGTGTCAATTTGTAGGTGAGTTGTTTTTGATACTTAAACACAACGTACCGAACGATACAGAACACGCACCAGCAGCAGTAACCTGAGAAGCACAGAGAAAGAGAGAGAGAGAGAGAGAGAGAGAGAGAGATTTTATAAAGACGGAAGTACATACTGATGATACGCCGAAAACAAAGAAGATAATATTCAAAAAGCGCATCCAACTGAACATGTTGAATAATCTGAAAAGAAATTGAAAAACGGTACGCCCTCTGACTATTCTGATAAAAGCAATTTACTCATCTCAATCTTGATCAAGGTTAGAAAATTGCAGCTATTCAATGTCTAGAAGCTCTAACTCATTTGTTATAAAGAGTAAGCTTGAAGAAATTACTTATACGAACGTTGAAACTCTTCAGTGCGTACATATCCATTGTGACACTTCAAATCTCAGAAACAAAAATTAAAATTAACATTTTATTTGGACAATATAGCCAATTCAATTTTCAAAGTGCAGCATCACGCACGAGAGGAAGTGCGATAGAAAGCGAGCCAAAGAAGAGATCGATACCTGGTATCGCTCAAACCGATGGCATACCTATATTCCATCCATCTTCTTCCTCCTTTCCTTTGCTTCCACTTACCCTTTGTCTTTCTCTTACTTTGATATATGTTATGGCGACATCCGTGCTGCTTGGCTTTTTTTCTTTCGTGGTGCATCAAGGCTCGAGTAGTGCAACAACACTCGCAGTGTGTTGCACGCATACATTTAAGCTTTCGTCCAGCTCGCACCTCCGAAGAAGGATGAAGTAGCTGCGTCATGTTGCTCTGCAGCCACGGTATGCGTATATATGTGTTCTATAGGAGGGAGCCAAATAATGAAAGAAGGAGGAGGAAGAGGCCCGGATATTTCGTATTCGTTCATATCTTTCCGCTCGATTTCTCGCAGGTATATATATATCCTTATATATCTAAGCCGGATTCCCGATACGTCGAGCGTCTTCTCGCTCGCTTCCGGTTCCCTTCGTCTTTGCTCTGGCGCCGTTACTGCTCTTTCCTCCTCGCCGCGCAATTCTACATAGAACTTTGTATGTGTGCGTGATAGAGGAAGCAAGTGAGCGAGCTCAACGCAGACCGGATTTACGGGATAAGCGTTGAACGTTAGAGAGAGATGAAAAGGCGCAAATCGAATTTAAGAGGTCGACGAGAGAAAGTGAGGATTCTCTGCTTTACTGGATAGCTGCGGATATAACTGAGTCAACAAGATTTCAACATTAAGAGCGTCGCTAATTTTCGATGCGAGCTAAGCTCAACATTTTTCACTAATTGATAAAAAAATAATATTAATTTTAAAATTAGACATAATTTTCCCTGCTTTCTCTCATAATGCATGAAAGATAACCCAAAAACATTAAATAATTTAGATTAATTTCAGTTCAAAACGTTTAACAAAATTTCTTGCTCATTTAAATATGAATGTATCAGCTGATTCAGCCCGAATAGTTCCGGTGACTCTATCGAGTCACAAGCAACAGCTAACTTTTACTATCTTTGCGATGCCCACACTCAATACAGGAAAAAAATAAAATTGTGTAATTAAATCACTTCCTATTGAAACTATATAATTGCCCAAACCATCAGAAACCATACCACAAGATGAATTCGCACGTGCAAGTCTATAATACTTACCCAAGAGTTACAGTGCAATACCCGGCGTGCTACTAATCGATCAGCAGGGTGTGGGAAATCGATCGAAGCGATTCAGCCTGCAAACAAAGGAAAAGCAGAATAAGAAGAAGATGAATAAAACGACGACGACGGCTACGACGTAGAGATCTCGCTACCTATAGCCTCTACTGCGGCGCTCGCTCGCTCTGCGCCTTCACTTGGAAGTGCAGTGGAGCGGACACGCGATAAGGGCCACCCCCCCCTCCCCCAACCCACGAGATGTTTGCTACCGCTGCTGTTTCCCTTGAAGATCCCTTTCCCGGAGGTAGAGAAATAGGAAGGAAGAGGAAGAGATGCTACAGCGACGGAGGTCCGTGTGCGCGTAATTTATTCCGATATTTAGAGCAGCGGTGAAGGCGCCGGTGTGACGGTGTGAGAATTAACCCCAGTACTGCGGGTTACAGTTGGGAATCGCGTCGCCTACTACGTCCTGATCTTCGTCACTTTTTCGCACGCGCGCATATTACATATCGAGAGTTAAGGTGGTTGTGATATGACAAACTAGTTCAAAAGTTCATTTTATTGTTCGTGTCATGATTGTTTAGCCTCTTTTGCTTTCTCAAAGAGAAAGCTTTGTGACGATAAAAATTTTTTGATGGGAGATTTTGATTTAAAAATCGCTGCTAACTGCTAAATCTATCAAGATTTAGCAGTTAGCAACGATTTTTCTGGGGTAACTCGCAATTGAAACATGCTAGTCTTCGTAAGAACCATTAATATTATGTTAAATATTTAAGCTTCGAGCATTTCTCCATCAGTTTAAAATTTTAACCGCACATGAAAAATATTTTTCTTAATAAACGTTGTTATAATTTTAGAAAATTACTAACAATTCAAGTTTTACTAAGATCACCTTGTAAAAGTAGCTTCTTTTCGACGTGCTGGTAAAGATGATTGAGGGTGCTAATGGCGACATCATGACCCCAATTTGAAACTTTCTTTAAACGATAGCTTATAATCTTCGTATGTTGGGAAAAATAAAGGAGGATGCCCACAGATTTATAATAATAAAGTCGTTGAAGGGGAACAGATAAAAAGTAATACCATTGTTTAGAGCTCGTCAACACATGAATTTTAGAAAAAGAATAAACCTTCTTAAGTAGTTGGAAAGTAGAAGAAAATGCGGTGAAAATTCGTAAAAATAAGTATAAATCCCCGAGTATGTTTAGACTTTTCACATTGCTTTAAATGGAACAAATCCATGGATATAATTTTTTTCAGATTTTCCCGCACTTGGGTAGTAGTTTTTTTATCAAACTCATTTATAAACGAGCTTTAAACGATGGTATTGGTCTCATACGTTCACTCGAGAGGGCTGCTATGGGCATCATCCTTACTGGAAAATGACTCGCGGCGACCTATTTGTTTATAACAATTTTATAAACAATATTCAATAAATGATTTCTATGATCTAGAAACATATTTCGTTATAAAATTTGAGCATTTTTAAATAGATTTATAAGAAGAAAAGTATATAACACACACATATGATACATTTTTCACTACGACTTAGAGAATTATTAGAATATTAGCTGTAAAGGATCCGTGAAGTTTTGAAAAATGACGAAAAACGCTATTTTAGAGTTTTTTATGAGTAAAGAAAAGTATAATAAATTACATTTTCTTGAAATTTTACAAGCAACATTGTGAAGGATAGCCTTTGAATTTTTAGAATATACAACATTTTCTTTAAATTACCCATTTTAACTCGTCGTAATAATTGTTTGAAAAAAAAGACAATTTAACACTACGTCTTACAGCTAGCTTATAGATAACATATATGTAAAAAAAGAAAAATTTATTTTTATTTTTTCGTGTAGCAACACTCAAAATTGGCGTGTTAGATGAAAAATACCCATAAAGTCGTATATTTTATTTCAAACAATTACTAAGATTATAAACTATCGTTTAAAAAAAGTTTCAGCTTGTGATCATGATATCGCCATCTTTATTTTCCAACCGCAGGTCAATCGTAGACGAACCTGAAGATCCACTCGCTCCCCGATCGCTTTTAAATAAGAATTTAAAAGTCCATCAGATATCAAGGAAGGCGCTGTGGAGACACTTTTCTCCGTCCTCTTACGACCGACGTAGAGTATTTTTCTTTTCCACCTTGCTTTTACGCTTATTTTCCAATCGACGTCGCTTTCTTCGCCGTACTCCATCTGCGAATGAGATACGGCCGGTTTTTGTGTGAAGTCGTTTAAAAAACTTAATTAAAATTTCCAGGAGATGATGTTTTCGAGTATAAAGAGGAGCTGATGCTTTTTTGTTTCCCTCCGATGGCTGCGGCTGATTAAGTTTATGACTGAATGGAGCACAAAACTTCTTTTCTGGTTCTGTATTTGTTCTGGCTGTTGTTGCTTCGTTTTCTATGAAAAATGATTTTAAATACTGCGCATTGTATGATTTGTAGGTACTAAACAGTTGGTGGAAGATTGGCGTGGGATTAAAGGTGATCCTTACACTTTTTCTTACAATTGCCCATTAATGATAAATTTTTTCAAATTTTCAGATAACCATATAACCACATTTTTATATAACAAAGCATGAAAGTTTTTTGAAAAATTTCTGCTTTTCCACCTAATGTATAACAGCAAAAAGTTCATGATTTTTTAGCCAAATTGACGTAGATTGTCAAAATTTCTAGCGTAGCCTGAATTTTTTGTAGTTTCTAAAAAAAATTCTACTTAGTTTCTATACCATTTTGCAAATATTTGAACATTTTTATTAAAATTTAATACAAATAATGATACTTAAAAAAGAGATCATTTTATTTAAATTAAAAAGCAGTGTTGTTGTATAATTTATAGCTTTTTTATAAATAATTATTTTTTATTTGATCTAGCTCAACAGTCAGTACACAACACCATGGCGCTGTAAATCATACTTTAAAATGTTATTTTCAAACTCAAAATTTGATGAAAATCAATCATGCAATGCGTTTCTGTGTTAATAAAGTTTTGAAGAATCCACAAAAGAAACAAAAAGAAATTGATGTTTGGTCTAAAAATTGTAGGAATGTCCCTGAAGGGGACCTAACCACCTTAAAATTTTAATTAAATTGGTTATATATTTTGAAGTCATAATGATTTACTCATCATATATTACATAATATTAAAAATCAATAACTTTATAGATTAATATATTGAAAATTGTTAATATAAAATTTTCAATATTTTAGTCTATAAAATTATTGATTTTCAATATTCTGGCTCTACAAACTTTTATTTTCCATTTAGAATACACCTCAACTCATAGAATTTTTTTTTCTATACTTTGGTCTTTCAATATTTCTATATTCAATACTAATAAGTTTTCAGAATTTTGCATTTTCCATAAAATATTTTTCCGAATTTTACTTTTATGCAATTTTATCTTGCCGAATATTTAACTACCCCCAAATCTATGATGGCAAATCGTTCACAAAATTTTAGATGATTATTAATTTAGTGAATCTACGTACTACCATCTGATTACAGTTAATTTAAATATCTAAATAATTTTAATAAATTACACATCATTCTGTAATTTTAGTAAAAACTTATATTTTGTCAAACCATTAATGATAAAAAGTACACCCTTTTTAAGGTATTATTAGAAAGAGATATAGTAATTTAAAATTAATTTATTAGAACAAAGAATTTCATATTGGAACAATTAATTTATTTTGAGGAAGCTAAGTGCTAATGAATTGGCAGTGGTTTTTCACTTTTGGTAGTTAGGTACTGAAGAGAAACGCTCTATTTTCATCGTCCATATATTTTTAAGAGTTCAAAACATTGAACTGAACTTTTCTAAAGGTTATATTGTTCAAAATACAATTAAGTCTGACTTGAACGAAAGAATTTGTATTAAAAATTAACAAACATAAATTACAGCCTTTCAAATTAAAAATTTAAGAGAATATAATCTATGTCTGTGAATTTTTAATCCAAATATCTTCGATCATGACAAAATTAATTGTATTTTAATCAAAATAACCATTGAAAGTTCATACCGATGCTTAGAACTCTCAAAATCATGTGAACGATTAAAAAAGAACATTTTCTTTTCGGTAGCTATTTAAGGTAACCTAATGACGACAAGAAAATTTCCGATATATTTCGATAAAATATTTAAATTTATCGAAAAAGAAAATGTAATATATAATGAATAATTAATTTTTACCTAAAAATATATAACCAATTTAATTAAAATTTTAAGGTGGCTAGGTTCCCTAAAGGGATCCAAAAACAGAAAATTATGATTTTTCAGGTTGAGTTTTCGTGACAGCTGCGTTTATTAAACTAAAAAAAATTAAATGTAAAATTTAATTATTGATTACATCAACATCTTCTTTCAAATGTTATTTATTAGATAGCTATCGTGGCGCTATTGCACCCCTTGATGTAGGTATATATACGTAATTTACTTAGATTGCCAGTAGATAAGAAACCTTAGACGAAATCTTTCATTTTAGCCCGCATTCGATTGCTGAAAAGTGTACCAAGTGGGGGAATTCGATATGGACGATTTAAGGGTTGATTTCGCTATTTCAAAAAATTCTTAAAATATTACTAACAAGGAGAGTGTACGAAATGCGGGTCGCGAATTTTGAAGCGGCTTTTAGAGTCGTTTTCTGGTGCCTAAAAATGAACCCCAGCACCCGCCGTTTTGGCTGACGAGCACCTGTTATCGAAATATCGCCAATTATGCCCCAAATTCCCGCCTTTTAATGAAAAAAGAATACCTCTACTTCAGATCATAACTCCGCAAGTTCTTACTCGGAAGAAATAATCCAAAATTAGGTAAAAGTAGAACCAAAGAGCTTTAATTTCCACTTTATTTCGTATAAAAATATTAATCTCTTATAAAGTTATTAACTATCAAAAACGGTAATAAGAAATGCATGGAAAATAAACGATTTAAAATAAAATTAAAATCTTAAATTTTTCACGTATTTTTATCTGTTTCTTAGACAATTAATCTCTGCAAGAGATTGATATTTTTATATGAAATAAAGCGGAAATTAAAGCTACTTCATTCTACATTTACCTACTTTTGGGTTATTTATTCTGAGTAAAAATTTGTGGAGTTATGATCTGAAGTAGAGGTATCATTTTTCACTAAAAAATGGGTATTTGGAACACAATTGGCTATATCTCGATAATATGGACTCTTTAGCCAAAATACCGGGTGCTGGGGTTCATTTCTATGCATCAGAAAACAGCTTTCAAAACCTCATCAAAATTCGCCAACCGCACTTCGTACACTCTCCTTGTAAGGACGCACGTTCCCTAAAGAGCGATGGCTCGAATCGATAGCTTTTTATGTCAACTTTCTTCTGACATCTTGTTCGTGAAAAAAAATTATGCGAACGCATCCTATTTAACCAAAATGCATAGAGGTAGCTTTTTTCCGAACCGTTTACCCCTGTAAAATGGTGAAAATACAACAGCCCCCATTTGATGTAATTTCTTATCATAGCTTCTTTTTCTGACGAAATCTTTTATTTAAGCCCTTATTTGATTGCTGAAAGTTGTGCCAAATAGCTATTTTATGTTTTTTTTTTATTAATTACTATATGGTAGTAGATTACAACTTTAATGATTAATATATCAAGTTCCCTTGAAATTAAGATGTTGATTCTTTTTAATTCATGTTTTTTGAAACTCTAAATGATGGCATAGGTTTTATAGGTTATTCTTAGAGGGCTGATTTCCTATGTATCGTAGGCATCGTTCTTTCATAGAAAACCCTGCACGTATCATACTCAATAAGTTTCATACGCAAATAATCATAAGTATCAATAGTATCATATGTGACGTAACTTATGTCCCGATGGATGCAGGGTACCTGGACACCCCCATGCATGTATATAGCCTGACTCCCGTGTGTCACTGCATCTTCTTCCTTACGATAAGAGCGACCGAGAGAGATAGAGAAAAGCAGGTAATCAAGAGGTTATAACAGCAAGTGTGTGGGAGTCGATGGCAATAAATACCAGCATGATGACAAAGTTGTTCGACACAAGTGAATTTCCAACACTACACCTTTGACTCGCTCTGTGCGGTAATCCTCTCCTCTCTTGGCTAATGGGCAACGTGCAAAAGTACACGTACCAGTATTCCTCCTATCTTTCTCTCTGTAGCTCATTATTCTCTGTCTAACTCTACCTGATGGTAGATGCGCTTGTAGGGTGGTACTGGCGGCCGCTTTGAATTCCTTCGCCTGGTCGGCGTAGCACGGATAGTCGAGGAGAGGAGCCTGACGTGCATTCGAGGATCTTCGCCAAGAGAGCCGAACGTCCCTGGGTCGTCATTCAAGTCCTCGACATTGTCTTTAATAAATTACCAGGAGCTGTTGTAGTAGTGGCCTAGGATCCGAAGTAGCGCGTATGTACCGCGAAGGAAATGCTTTCAGGTATTCTGTGCACTCTTGAGATACTGAGGTGGGAGATTTTCCATTCTTAGACAATGATACTTGACTGTTGAGTTCAAATGTTAATAATAAGAAAATGCGCAATGTTGATCGAGGATTATGTGCGTATAGAAAAGTGAATAATTTATTAATGATTATTTTATTAATTTCTGATAGTGAGTATGAGGAATTCGACAAAATATCGGCCGATAACTGGTTCGAAAAGTAATGAAAAATAAATGATGAGGCACAACACTGCAGCTTGACTTTTCTCGATGACAATACCTCAGGGTAGTATGTCTGTTTATCGCTAAACGAAGATTCATCGAACAAATCGCCGGTGCTACGCCGATTAAAATATCAACCACAAGCACGCTGCTGTGACTATTTTATAGGTATATATTTGGATAAGCTGATAATCAATCGTACTGTGGTTATTAGCACACACGTTTATCTTATACTGTTTTTACGGTGTATCCAAATCTGAATTCTTGAATAACTATAGATTTCGTTTTTATTTGCTTTTTTAAAAGAAATAAATTCCAAAGCTTCAACGAATAATGTTGATGAATTTTTTATAACAGACAACTGAGATAAAGACCTCAGTTAGTCGACCACCTAGAGTCAATAGTCGACAACTTTTGTTTTCATATTTTCAGATTATAAACGTTGATATATTTCAATCTAATATTGTCAATAATAAAGTAAATTAGTTTTATTAAATACCTCCATATTAATATTAGGTTATTTGCTTTTTCATTGAATTTTATAAGCAAAATGGTTTACTACTAGACTCTAGTCGATTACTGGTGCCACTATTCTATACAAAAAGTATGCACTATTTTAAAATCATTTTCAAGAATTCTTATGAGTTTGAATCTTATACCATCGGTATGCATTTTTCAATGACCGCAGAACAATCTCCTCATTTCTGCGAATGTTGGATATTTGAATTATAACAACTACCACTTTTGTATTGTACGCTTCGTCATTAGCAAAGCTTGGAAACTGCTAACTGATAAATATGCTTTGTCAATTCATACAGTGCATCGCGCATTAGCCTTTTTCACATTTGACGACATAGCAGTTGTTTGTACATCTAGCATTCTTGATATTTGATTGGCTGGTACAGGCAAGTAACCTGGTAACACGTTATTTTACCTCCACCACTCTCTCCGTCTGATTGGTATGACGTCAGCTTTAAAAACGCTTAGTAGAAACATTTTGAATTAACTTCTTTTTAAATAAGCAATTTTTTAAAACAGTTAGCAGTGATTTTAGATAGGAATAAATAGAGCATTACAAAAGTATACTTAATTAAATAAAACATTTTAACTAACAACGAGAGTGGACGGAGTCCGGGTCACGGATTGTGATGAACTTAACATATTGTCTTCTAATACCTAAAAATGAAAATGCCCAATTCCTGTAGTTTTATCAAATGGGCTTTTGTACAGAAAATACAGCCTATTTCTCTAACATTGATAATATATGTATATATGCTAGCATTGCCTATATGAGCAATACTAATATTTTTAGTACTATCTCAGGTTTTCAATGCCGACTTGATAAAACTATTGGCATTGGGCTTCATTTCTATGTATCAGAAAACGATCCCCAAAGTTTCACAAAATCCGTGACCCGGACTCCGTGTACTGCCCTTGTAAGAGTGTATAGTAGGTTTCTTAATTAAATAATTAATGGTATCAATAGATAAAAGTAGCTAGAACATAGTTCCCAACAATAATATGCTTTATCTTCAGTCACATACAGCAGAATTTAATATAATATTATATATCTTACATGAAAAAACTCGGATACATTATAATACCATAGAGAAGAAGGAAAAAGGATATATCGCACATAAGATTTCATAAAAGTCGTTCACGTATTTTAAAAAAACGCGGAAACGGAAGAAGAAGAAAAAGAAGCTGTAGAAGCGTTCACGACGACGAATTCAAGAGCGATCGTAGACATAAATATCGATTCTCTGCCGCCGCGTGGTGCAGAAAAGCGATATTAAATTGAACATTTTAGGCAAACTGTCAATATATCGAGCTATTTCGGATAAAGAATATATTATCCACTATATTCCAGTGGAACGAGCTTTCACAAAATGTGCCGTCTTAAAAGTTTAAAAGACATTTTAATTTTATACATGAAAATTGAAAAGTATGTACCATTAAATTAAAGTTATATGTCGAATTATATTTATTAGTATTAATTGATTTCTTTTTTAACTAAATGATGTATGAGTTAACCAATCCATTATCTACTTTGATGTATATGTATATAATGCATTGGTTATGTGCTATAAAGAATACTGCCCGACTACAGCTGATTAATTCCACTTCAGTAACTTACAAAAATAGTTTGGCATTCTTGTCTTTTTTTAGTCATTATAAAAGAAACTGCGTCATTATAGCGACTCTGTAAAAAAATCTTAAAATTATACTTATCTTGACCTGCGAGACATACCCTCCTTAAGTTTATAAAAGAAAAATCTTCTTCTCAAATAAATCTAACCTTGTCTCCTTTATAACTTCCTCTTTTCCAGAGCCCTTCAAGGTCATATATGCTTATTGCAGATATCCTCAGGCGCAAGCTACATCCTCGTTATTAAATTGGGACTAGATTCCTTATGTCCCGCATGCAGCCTCCATAAATACATCCATACACCGTACACGGCAGCTCGCGCCCCCAGCTCAGGCTATAAGGAGCGAACGCTCGCTTGCGCCCATATTATATAGCGTGATTTGTCCACAGACTCGCATAATATCTCGAGGTAAGAACGAAAGGCTTTCTTTCGGTAGGAACTCGATTTAGCTATTACGTGTTATGAGTTCACAAAAATATAAATTTTGATAATATTTGTACCTATTGTACTTAAATACTCGTAAAGGCACATAATTGTCCTATTCTTTCGAACATTTATTCAACTTCTTTTTAAATTATTAATACAATTTTTCAAAAAATTAAATCATTGTCCAAAAATGTTTTTATTTAACGAATAAGTGCAAGATTTAAGTTTTAGTATGAAAAGACAATAACTGCTGAAAAAACATGTATAAATCGTATGATATAGAATCGTGTACGCTCCAATAAATATAAGGCATCAAGTGTAGTTAAGTATAAAATAATCTCATAAAAATAATCTTTTTAAGGGTTAAAGGTGTCTTGTCTCTTTAATTGTCTTATACTTCAAGTCGACTTTAAACTCTACCGATAAAAATTATATTTAGAGCTCGTTTTACTTAAATAAGATATTCTAGGTAGATGATAGGAACATTTTATAAGTAACAAGCCATTTTCTATTTTCTTTTTATGAATAAAGGACCCTAAGCACCAGAAGATTAAATAAAAACATTAAATACATAAATGAGTCAATGTAGAAAAGATTGATATTATTTACTAGTTATTTCTTGATAGAGTTGATGAAATAACATTTTACTTTTAGTTTAAATTTATTTTTCTGCTTTTCAATTATTCTAGGGTGTGAATCCATATCTAAGTAAAATGAAATATTCAATTTAATCCATTTGGATCGAAATAAAATAAGAACGACTCCATAACAAGCGATATCTTATCTTTGCAATTAGTCGTGCTCCCTTCTCTTATAGCAGATGCTTTCAATTAATTCTGAGAAATACAAGCCACATCTTACCATTAAATTTATACAATTATCGCATTTTTAACAGCCATAACCGATTCCCCCGATAATAGCATCATTCGTAGGAGTCAAATTCTTATCTCTCTCACTATACTCGCCTTCTCTCGAGCACAGCTCATTTTTCATCTCTGGCGGATCTCGTCTTTTCTCGATGACGAAGATTCGCCTCAGTTGAAGTGTAAACGTTTCGTGACCGCGAGGAGGAGCCATTGTTCTCCTGCCGGTCTCATCTTCAGAAATAACAGTGAGAAATTTTTCGCGCCCCCGTCGGCCCTCGCGCTGGCGCGATCCCTTCGCCCTGTCAAGTTTCCCGATGGGAACGAGAATCGCGACGAGATATATCTTTACGTATATGTATTTTATATCAAGTTTTTGCTCAACTTTTTCAAGGGAACGCGACTTCTAATAACGTGTGTGTATATATATATATATATATATATTGATGTGCAACTGATACCCCCAGGATCGTAATATATATTATAGAATTATTTCGCCACCATTTTTTAGATTTTTTATTTTACGGTAATTTATGTTTATTCTACGGTATTTTACATCCGACCTTCTCAATGTCTCCCTCTTTTTACTTTATTTTAACCTACTTTTCGAAATTTTTCGTTATTTTTACGTTATTTATGTATCCGTTATTCGCACGTTACGTTCCGTTATTTAATGGTTATTCTACGGCCTTGCTGTAGCAAGTTGCAGCTGATTTAAGGAGGCAGGCCTGGGTTAAACCCGAAAAAAGATTTTTCTTTTATGTATTCAGCAAACTTGTTATATTTAAAAGCAATAGATCTGAAAATTTGTATGCTATCAATACTTAATAATATCTTAAATTTTACCGTTGTAGAACCTCAAAATCTTAATCCTACAGGTCACAATAAATCACTATTTCCAATACCATATTTATTAAAGGAACTTTGTTCTTCACACGATTGTAGGTGACATGATAAGCGAAAAAAAAATTTCCACGGCTATTCGACTCCTTTTGACATGTATTATAAAATGAGCAGGTACTTTTTCGTTAAAGTGTTATTTTTTTGTATTCTTTGCAATACATACAATGTATCCTTATACTTATCAAAATCTCGAAATAGTTTCTTACCATATCACGCCTAAAACAAACTACCGCGTTTGTTTACAGTGATCAAAATAGAAGTAAAATTTAAGATATTATTGTGTTTTTATAGCAAAAATCAATAATAACTTTTATTCACTTATCAATTTTACGTTAATTTATAACTTTTGGATTATAGTGCCTAGAAAACGACATTATTACTTCCGGCATCTTTCAGGAATTTCTATTTATCAATAGATTCCGTAATTTTGTTCCCTCCAAGAGGAGAAACAAAGTGTTCTGGGCTAGTTGAAACCAAAATACACTATTTTTAGAAAATCTCCGTATGGATGTGTGTGTGTGTGTGTGTGCGTGCGTGCGTGCGTGCGTTCGTGTGTCTATGTGTGTGTGTGTGTGTGTCTGTGTGTGTGTGCGTGTGCGTGTCCGTGTGCGTGTGCGTATGCGTCTGCGTATGCGTGTGTGTGTGTGTGTGTGTGTGTGTGTGTGTGTGTATGTGTGTGTGTGTGTGTGTGTGTGTGTGTGTGTGTGTGTCTGTGTATGTCTGTGTGCGTGCGTGCGTGCGTGCGTGCGTGCATGCGTGCATACTTGCGGGCGAGCTTGCGTGCTTGCGTGCCTGCGTGTGTGCGTGTGTGTGTGTGCGTATGAATGTGGATCAACATTACTCTGAATATACACGGTAAAAATAAATATTCAGGGCTCATTTTTTTTGTTTTTTTAAAGACGACAGCTAAAATTTTTTTTTTGTTTGACAATGTGTTTATATTTTTTAGCGGTTTTTCGATTTTTGAGTTTTTTGATACCATATAAATAATATCATCGACTGAGTGATAATGCATTTGAATGTGCATAAATTTACCTATCTTTTCCCGCCCGAAATTTTGAATAAGCTATTTCCCTTGTTTTGTTATTCACGAAGTCGTCATTTTTTTCAAACGGTTATATCTGTGAAATATAAAAAGGAAAATTTTTGAAAAAAATTGAGATGATTAGGAATATGGATAAGAATATTTAGTAAAATTTCTTAGACTTTACCATTTTCCTTTGAAGGGAAACAAATCTTTTTGTAAAAAGAATCGATTTGTATTCAACTTCTAATACTGGAGTAAATCGGCAGCATTTGATCTGAAACTTTCCAAAACAGTAGCTTTATACTATCTCTTGAATGAGTTTTTTTGCCCAGATCACAGCATCCTTTATATTTCAAGATATTTGAGGTTATGTATTTAAAAATAATGTTTTTTTTAATGTCACTGTCATTTTTTAATAAACAGGCTCAATTATTTCGTTTTTGAATAAAGATTTGAAATTAAAAAGAAATTTAAAGATTCATCGACTGGTTTTTCCAAACCTTTTTATTATTTTACGATTTTCTGCAATCGATAAAGTAAATTAATTTTAATCGATAAAGTAAATTATGTTACGCAGCCTCTTGTATAGTTTTGTAATTTTAGTGAAAAAATATCTTTGGACAAACCATCAATGATAAAAAGCAGACCATTTTCATATTGGAACAATTTATAAATTTTGAGGAAGCCAAGTGCGAATAAATTGGCAGCGGTTAATTTGTATGGGTGCAGGTTGCATAAGCTTGGGCTATACCTGTTTTGGTTTGTTTTTTGTTTAATTTGAGGAAGGACTTTTTTACTTTGATTGATAGGTATGTAATTTAAGTGAGTTCTCAACATTTTTAAATTATTTTTTATGGTTTTGAATTTGAATTTATATAGTAAACCTTGTCAATTGAAAAAAATGTTCACTGAAATGCAATTAATTGTTAAGTTTTTATACAATCTAAATATTATTGCATAGTATATGCTATACTTTTGCATAGGTTTAAATGGCAATTTAAAAATTTAAATCTATGTATCTCTAAAAAAAATAATTTTATATCGGAATATTTAATAAGGTTGGTTGAAGCTAAGTGCCAATGAATTAGCAGCGGTTTTTTGTTATTCGTACGATATCCTTATTATTTTGTGATACGTAATGTTATAAGCATTTGTGTATGGATGACGTACCTATATCATTGGATATATAGGTGTTAGGTATTGTATTAAATTATAATGTTCAAAGTTAATTTTAAGGTTGGGTTGAACATAAGATTTATCATTATTTCATTAATTCCGGTATTTTATGGTACCGCTGACGCTTATGAAAAAATATACACTGGGGGGGGGTAGTAGGTATATATTTCTCTCTTTGGATTATAGGGAATTCAACTGGGAAGCCTTTTTCTTCATACACTGTGGTCGAGCGCTCTGTTTTCATCTTTGTTTCTGTCTCCCTCCCTCTCTCTGCATTTCTCTTTTTCTCTCCATCTATTTCATACTTTCTATTTCACTCTCTCATATTCTCTTTCTCCCTGTCTCTCATTCTTTCTCTCTCTCTCTCTCTCTCTCTCTCTCTCTCTCTCTCTCTCTCTTCTCTTTCTCTCTCGTTCTATCTCACACTATCTCTGTATATTTTTCACTCAGGAAATATCTTGTGCATCTATAACCATGCTCTCAAGGAGGCTTCTTAGCTTCGATCAGCAGCTGAGAGAGAGAGAGAGAGGGAGAGAGAGCAAGAGAGAGAGCGAGAGAGAGAGCGAGAGAGAGAGAGTCCATTCGCTAGGAATATTGAAGTGGCCCACGGGTTCGTTCAAAAGTTCAATTTTGAGGAGCACCAGAGCGTGTTCCAGAGAGCCTAAAAGTGGGGGTTTAGGGAGTTTGAGAGAAAGAGAAAGAAATAAATTGTCGAGCTATTCTTTACGGAGCTGCTAAGCTGCAGTCATGTTAATTACCTGAACACTGTACCAAGAAGATAGAGAGAAATTTCATAGACTACCGTGGTAGAAAATTGCCCAACCAAAATGGCCTGTCTGATAATTATTGGTCAAAGTTTTCTCGAAAGTAAAACAATCATATGAAACCAATTTGGACATATATTTATATTACTATAAAACGAAACGGGGACAACTATTATTTTTTCAGAAAAATTATTTCTTTTAAAATTATGAACGAAAACTTAATTAGATAAGGACAGAGATATCCGGCGTCCCTTAACTATTAAAGTAGTGAAATGTTCACTATTGTTCTTGTGAATACAGTTTTCACTGTTTGCAAGTGGAATTGTGTTCACTAGCTAAAATAGTGAAAATTTCACTATTTTAAATTAAAAGAGAAAGGCAATGATTTCACGTTCAGCGCAATTCTGCGCGTACAATACACATGACCGCATACGGCAGGCAAAATAAGCTGTGCAAACCGTGCGCGTAATTTATGGCGATGGCTCGTCATTTGCTTCGAACAAAATACGCTGAAAAAAACAGCAACAGTAGCGCCAAAAACAACAACCAGAATACGCGAAAAACGATGCGTGCAGTGTTTGTTATTGCAACGCAACGAGTCCATGAGATAGACGCGCGGTGTAACATTTCAATTCAATACCTCAGCAGCCGGCAATATTTCGCGTTATTTGTTTTGCTTTAATTCCTGGCAAAACGAGAGGCCGGCACTATGCAACTATATTGCATCTAAGGCTAACTACTCTCTCTGGTATACGCGATAATATTCGCGTAGTTTATAAAAAGTAACAAAAGGCGCGCATGCAAAACACGATATAGATTGCTGCTGTAGTCAACTGAACTGCTTTATTTGGGGGTACATTATTGCGCAAGTGACTACACATTTGTTATTTCGAAGCTAATTTGTTTTATTGAGGGTGGAAAAAGAAACGGTGGAATAATCAACGGTGCTGTTTTTAGGGTAGTTACTACCTGTCATATTTGGACATTTTAACGTCTAGTTGCAGGTCGATATATTAACATCTACGGCCTCATTCAATTTCCGTATATTATGGAGATTACAAACAATTGATGATTAAAAACTTTGTATTGCTGATGTATTATATCATTTCAATGTCATGGCTGAAAATTTCCCCGTGCCGAAGTGAGTACAATTTCTTTAATGCTACATAAACCCATTAAAACCCATGGCTAACCTCGCCACGCTATTACAAAACTAACACTACGGGATATTGCACTTTAGCATGAAAGAACATCAATGTCAAACAAAAGTTGTCAAAATAATTTGTTTACAAGGAATTTATTTAAAAAATTTATTAAATAGTAATTGTCAAGAAAAACTAATAGCGCCATTCGATTCTATGGGAAAAATTACTACAAAAACATTATTTTGTTATAAAATAATTATAAACAATTAGATCTAGCCTGTAATTACTACAGTCAATGGCTAAATCAGTACCGTGAAACAAATTGTTTTAACAATTTTTTTTTCGTTATTAATATTCTTTCATGTTAATGGGTAAGATCTTGTAGTTAGTTTCTTATTAGTGTTGCTACTTTTGAAGTTGGCTGTAGTGGATACAGGCTAGATTTAATTGTTTATAATTATTTTATAACAAAATAATTAGCATTTATACACATGTGACACGTGTTTTCGTAGTAATTTTTCTCATATCCTGAAAATCATTATTTAAAACAATTGTTTAAACAAATACCTTATAAACAAACTATTTTAACAATGCCATTTTACCATTACCCAATAATTAATAATATTCCTGTGATAAAATCGCCGCGTAGTACTCCTGTGATATTGCTGAAATATTGAGTGCTATGTGGGTATTGTCCTTTAATGCTAATGTGCAACATCCTGTAATAGTTTTGCGATAGCGCGGCTAGGTTAGCCGTAGGTTTTAATGGGTTAATAATTCTTTCGAAATTTGAAATTTTATATTTAATATATGTTTAATATTGTGTCTCAAAAATAAAGTTCAATTCAATAATATAGCATCGTTTCATTATTATCGATAAAATATGAGCTTTCAAAAACTCTGTAATTACGAAGAAATTGTTGTATGTTTTCACGAAAGAAAACGTAAATGTAATGCTGCAATGTAGGGGAAGGTGGGGCAGTACGGGCACTCTAACTTCAAAAGAATCCTGTACTTTCTATTTTGTACCAATACAAATTATTAAAAGTGCTTCTTAAAGTAGAATATCTCAAGATTTAGATACATTATTTTTTATTATAAAATATATATTGCATTGTTTTTTATAATGCAAAGTACAATACCGCTAAAACTGCCCATTTTCCCCACCCGTGGGGCACGATTGGCATGGAGGTGGGGCACGATTGGCACGGTGAATTAATGAAAAATTTATTTAAAAAAAATATTGGACGTTACTGAAAATTTATAAAATATTGTTATCAAACATTTCTGTTGTTTCTTCATTAAAATATTCAATATGAAGCCTTCCTTCGTACCAGTGCTGTTCGAAGAAGGAACTTGAAGTTTTCTTTGTAAAGTACTCCTTGGAATATCGTACTCTGCTGCACAGCTTTTAATAGATTTTCCATCGTTAATACTATTAAGAGCTAACTGCATTTGGCCATGGGAGTAATTACTTCTTTGGCCTTTCTTTTTATAATTTCTTACCATTTCATTAACACTGACTTTTTCACCAACATCTAAGACTTCGACTCCGAAATGTTAAGGGCGCAAAAGTAAGGTTAAGAAAATCAGCTGTTAAACTCGGCGGAAATAAATTGACGACTCACGTATGCCAATCGTGCCCCGCTAGTCGTGCCAGTCGTGCCCCATTTTAGAGTATTTTTATATGTAATATTACTTTTTTCCTAAGCATCAGAGATCATCAATCAAAAATACTATTCAAAATTTACGATTTAAACTGTAAAAGTAATTCCCTTTCGAAGCTCATATGATTTATTTGTTCTTGAGAAATAGATTAGAATTATGGAAAAAACAACGTTTTGAAGTCCTCAATTTCTAATAATTCTCATACGATTTGTATTAATTTTTTTCATTTAGGATTTGCAGAGGGAAAAAGTAAAAGCTATTTACAACATATAAAAAATACTATCATGTTAGAATATTCATTTATTTAGTGAACATTTGAATGCCCAATCCACCCGCCAAACCCATCGTGCCCCACCTTCCCCTACGTTCAATTTTACCCTCATATTCCATGAGAAAAATCTAAATTAATACAGCATTTTTTTCATTCTACTTATTTGAAAAGTTATACGCAGCCGGTCATGTTCTAAAACTTTTATAGTAGTTTTAAAAAAGCAAACAGAATAATAATTCGCATGAATAATAATTAGGTTATTTAATTAGTCAGCAAAGATAGAAAAACAACGATTATTACTTTTCATGTTTAAACTTTTCCTGCGAAAATATTTTTTTTATTATTTGCTTGAACGCTGCAGCAGTCGATTTAATATAGAAAGAAAGTTCTTGATTGCCCAGAGACGAGTTTTCGATTATATAGTTCATAGAGCAATCCATATGGGAATTAAAAAAGGTATTCTTTTCTTTATTTCATCTCAACAATCTAGTACTTCATCATTTCTCCATCGGGTTGTAATGTTTGGAATAATAAAACATTATAATTAAAGCAGATTCTTCTTATGCGTATTTATATAACATGGAACGAAATACAAAAAATAAACATAAAATGAACATAGAATCAATTTTAGAGAGATTAGTATGTTTAAAGTACAAAACTACACTTCAATACCTAAATAATATATAAATACCTAAGTAATTTCAATTACTTTTAAGAGATTAAACATCGACACCGAATCATGTTTCCACAGTACATTCATGATATATAAAAGGACATGTCCTGACTGACTGACTAACTGACTGACTGACTAATTGACTCATCAACATCGAGCCAAAACCATTAAACCTAGCGACTTTCGACCAGCGAAATTCTGATAGTATATTGTTTTTATATTGTAGGGAACGGATAAGAAGGGATTTTACGAAATTCAAACCCTGAGGGAGTAAATTTTACAAATTTTAATTTTTAGATGGTTTAAAGCTGTACAATGTGTTTTCACGGAATCATTTAAAATCTCCAAGGCTCAATGAGATATGGGCTTTATTACCATTTAACGATTTTTAATACTAATTTCTACGAAGTAATAGTTTCTCTAATTTTATCCCGCGGAAAGTACATTTTGTTAGAAAAAACATTCACATCAACGTAATTCGATTCAAGTTTCTGCCTTTCACACATAACAATCGATTTCATAATACCACTCAAAATTTCAAAGTAAAATCTTTCGCCCCACTCTCTCGTGTAATGATCGGAATACCCGCTTGTTCCACTTTCAACTCCTCACCCAAAAAAATCAACCCATATACTTACCCCCGCGTATAATCCTCGCATTATACGACTCGATTCTCCGCGTCGAAGGATCGCTGACTAAAACAAACTACTGCGAGCTGCCTGCGAAAAAAACGAGGAAGTACCCAAAAGATAAAAACAGACTCCCGCTCCAATAGCTCTCTCTGTTTTTTTCCCCCCATATATACATATACATTTAACTCCTAGCGCAGCGCCGCGCAGCGCCGCGCAAAAGCGAGCGAAAAGCACTCTCCGGCGCGATTATCCAGGAGGCGGAGGTGAGTATTTTCTCGATCGGTCGCCCATACATATAGATACGACGCTGCTCGATCTACGGTGGCGAAGATGAAGGCACTAGTGCAGGCGCGGCCCCGGCTCCATGAATATATCGATATCCCATTAGGAGGGCCATCGACTCTGCGTCGCGTCTCGCTGTTTAAAGAGCCGACGACACAGCCGCTGCGAGAAAAGGGCGGCTGGAGCTTTTCGGGCCACGTATAACGTATATAGGAGCCTCTCCGCAACTCTAATCGCCCGCCATTAATGCCGCGGCACTTTCTGCGGTCGGGCGGAGGCTTTAGAGGCTGCCGGACTAAATGTATGCGTTGACATACGCGCGAACGCAGGAGCATCAGGGATGAATTTACATTTTAGATTTGAACCCTTTTACCCCGCCGCGATGGGGATGGGTTGACGTTGTTGCGATTATGGGATTAGTTGTATAATGTGTCGATGGATTGAATCGTCTTTTGAAAGTTGCATAGAATGAGTATACTATATGTATAAACATTTGTCTAGTTTGGGGCTGCCACCGTTCGGTGGCTACGCCTCGCCAGGTGAATTTGGTGTAAGTTGTGGTTTTATTAAACATAACTTGCAGCTGGTATTTTAAATTTAGGGCTGCCAAAGTTATCGCGCAAATAACCGATTAGCCAAATTTCGGTGAGTCAAAAGTTATTTTCAGAAGCTTGAGATGGTCAGTTTTGTATTTTAATAAATAAATAATTTTACATAATAATACAACCCTAATTTCTTGTATCTGAATCTGGACCGGAAGTTTGATTATTTAGGCCAAACATAACCTCAAAATAGCTTTATTTTAACATTTCTTGAAATAACTCGCTAAATATGGATTTTATGAGAAAAAATAAAGATGTTTAGAATTAAATTTTGCATAAGATTAGTATTTTATAAAGTTAAAAAATCATTTTTAATATTTCAAAATGGACGTTGAAGGGTAAAATATGAAAAATGTTTGAGCATAAAAAAAAATATATGACAAAATGTTGAATGTTACTAATAATTCATTTAGGGATGCCTCTAGGTGCGCCTAAAAAGATACCCTGAGTCTGATTTCCAAATTTCAAAATGGCCCCCTATTGCAACGTTTTTTATGCAACATTTTGGATTCGCTGTTCCGAACATTTTGGTCAACCGGCTTGGAATAAATCGCCGTGGAACCGTGCGATGTCGCGCGAAGCGGCCAAAAGCCAGTCAGCGGAACCGCCGACGCGTGACCGCTTGCTTCCCCTCTTGTGGCCGCACGACGCTTTTAACAAGTACGCACGGCGCAAATTCCTGTTCCTGTCCCCCTCCACCACCGCGGCGTTGTGATGCCACGAGTGGGGAAGCAAGCGGCTACGCGCCGATGGTTCCGCTGACTACTTTTTGGCCGCTTCGCGCGACATCGCACGGTTCCACGGCGATTTATTCCAAGTCGGTTGACCAAAATGATGGGAAAAAAATTCAGCTATTAGAGTATACTGCTGTCATTCCAAGTTTCAAGTAAAAATATTCATTAGATGGCCTGCAATCGCTGTTGCAAAAAAAATACCTCGGCTCCTATTGGTTGGATCGTAACGTTTTTCTTTAATTCGTGTTTTTTTAAGTACATTCCAATGCACTTACTTTCGATACTTAATGATGTAGCTTACTCGAGAATTGTCAAAAATTACTATTTTTAAATTTTGCTCTATATTGATTCTAATATATTTATAATATATATATATATATATATATATATATATCACATATATTATTCTACGCGCGTAACTATATATGTATATACGATTTATATATACATATGTATATGTATAATTTACGAAACACTGATTGTCTTCAAATTAATATTTTCATTACCGATCAAGCTTCAAAGGTTGTTCTTTAGAATAATACCAAAAAATTTATGGTACAGTTTTAGAAATAAAAATAAAATTAATGACAAAATACTGAAAAAATGGGCTTTTTCAAATGTTGTATGTTCTAACACGTGTAACTTTTGTTATTATTCTTCTAAAGTAATTCCACACCACAAATCTCTTTATTACGTATATTGTAATTTAAATATCCAAGGGAAATTATCACTATCGAATCCTTCATCCGGTAGGGCTGCACGAGACCAAGGCAAGACGATATTTTTGAAAATGTCGTATTGGTCTCGAAAAGGTCTCGACATGTGAGGTCTTGTCTTGGTCTTGAGGAGCCCTGTCTCGTCTTGGTCTTGTCTTGTCTTGAAATTTTGCCTTCTTTATTAACTTAATTATAATCTATTAATGTCAAAACCATAAACTACTACATTTTAAATTTAAATCATAGATTATTTTTTTAATTTAATTTCTTAGTACTTTATTGCAATAAACTTGTCAATTAATGGAATTAAACTTGTTAAAAGTTCCTGTGGTTATATTATCTATTCAATGAAAAGATTAAAAATCCTTTAGATCAGTGTATATACATTGCCATATTTTGTAAATTCTTGGAATTATAAAGGGTTTCGTGCAAATTCTTTAACTCCTTAACATGTAGTCGGTTTTACTTATGCATATAATATATAGAATGTATATTACGATTAGCTGTTTTATGAAATCAAAGCCATTACACCCGCTTAAAAATAAACTTATATATATTAAATGATCATATATAGTTAGTTATACATATATGATCACATATGGCTCCGATTTGCGGTTTTTTATTTCAGTACCCTATACTGCATTGTAAAATGAACCAAATGGACGAAATTTTGAATAAACATATCTTGAAATCTACATATGATATAACAATCTGAAATTTTACAGAGATAATATTTGAGATAAATATTGCACAACATTTTAGAATATACTACAGACTTTTGATTTTAGGTGATAACTACATTCAACTTAAATTGCTTAACCCTTTAACTACTCCAGGACTCATACATTTTTTTCGATTTTTAAAGATTTCTACATAATAAACTCGAAATTATGTAATCTAAATGTGTGGATCAGGTCGAAGTGGGCCATTTCCAATCTCGGTAGGTGGGCCGAGGAAGCCCCAAAATAGCCGCGAAAACTAAAAAATTTAAAATCTCTCTTTCTCTCTCTCTCTCTCTCTCTCTCTCTCTCTCTCTCTCTCTCTCACGGTGTCATTGTTACTTGATACGGCAGTGGCCGTTTACTCCGCGCGTGTCATTAAACCGCTCGTAAAGTACTTTTCCGTCCAGCGCGGTGTAGAGAGTGACTTTTGCAGTCACGAGCCTTTCTCTCTCGCTCCCACGAATAGAAACTTTTCGCGAACTGCTCGCGAGAATTTTGCGCCCGCAGAGCATTTTGCTGCACACTGCTAGCTGCGCGCAAGAGGTCGATTGTTCGAGAGCACCTAACGAACGAGAAAGTCTTTAAAGAGGTTCGAGATGTCTTCTTTTCGCTTTGCTCGACCCTCTTTCTCCTGCCTTAGTGGCTTATAAGTAGGTGAAGTCGACAGCTGCAGAAGGGTGTTGTAATTGTAAGACGCGCGCTCACTTGTCAACCATTTGCGAAGTCTGGAGATTCAATTGTACGAAACCGGCTGACGTAGTCAAGCGTTGCACTACTTATTTTTTCTTTCATTTTAAACGTGTAGTGGACACATAATGAGTAATTGGGTTCATTTTTAAGTACTTTATCTCAAAGGAATAATTATAATAATATACTTTTTGTACTGTCTTAGCGATTATTTTAGTCTACATATCGTAGTTTTGCATTTACAAATAAGAAAAACATTTTAAATTGATCAATGTATTTCAAACATTGTTCGTAAACTTAAAAGGAGAGTGCCATGCCTTTGGGGAAGGGATTTTGATAGAGCTTTTTGTGATATTTTCTAGTACCTAGAAATGAAACCTAGAACCTGTAGATTATTCCAATCGGCCCTTGTATTCAAGATTTTAGTCAAAAATATTTATTGAACAAAAATATGTATCTGTTCCAATGTTATTAACAATTGAAGATAAGGTAAGTGTGGGTATTACTACGGAGTTTTCGTTTAGGTTAAGTTTATCGTTGAAAATATTACGCGTACGAACAAATAGTAATGTGATTCTTTCTCTAGATCTAATCTAACCATTTCAGAAATCGATTCATAACAATATAAAGGTTCCAGAACGTATATTTTATAATTAATGCTTCAGAAACATGCACTGTCACTAATTTGTATTACTGCGCGCCGATTACTGCGTATACAATACACAAGTTCGGACCTGCAGTAATACAAGCATAGTTATTGTGTGTATTACAGCGGTCAGTTTCTGTGGTTATACAAATATACAAAAGAAAATAGGTTTTTTCATGCATAATCATAAATATTCTCAAAAGTTAAAGTGATAATAAATCCGTTTTAAAGGAATGTTTACTAAAAAGTAATATTTTTGGCGACTTATAAAATCCGCTGTAACCGGGGCGTCCGCCGTAATATCCACACTTAACCTAGTGACTAAAATTGCACGAACATTGAAGAAAAATTAACTCATTTTTTAAATTACTTGATTTTTCATTCACAACCTTTAATTATTAATAATTTTAAATTAAGTTAATATTTTCGTACGAAACAAAGCTTAAATTAAAGACCTTTTACCTACTATATCTTTTGGTTACTTTCTTTCTAGTATTAATACATGCATTGTTATTACCACAAAATGAGGTACCTTTTTTCACTAAAATAGTAACTTATATTACGAGTAAAATAGCTCACATCTCAAATACACGGGCCTGTTATAACACACTGCAGACCCTTAGCTTCATTTCTAGTTAATAGAAAACATCTCCCAAATACACGACATCGTGGCAGTTAAAGCAAATATTAAATACCTTTTGCTTTATTTCCTCTCTTAACATAACTATGACACTCGCCTGCTTTGCTCTGCGCTACAGTATACTTTGTCTCATTATACTATACGAGAAAAGCGCAGCGTTGCTGCTAAGTCGCAATTATTCTCCAAATATAAGTAAAGCCATCCCGAGAGCACGCTTGTATAAGCTGTAAATAAAATTTTAGTTCTCCGATTGCAGTGAGTCGCGGGGTCCTGATGTTGCACTCTGGGTTTCGTTTCTTGAATTTCTTTGGTTTTTAAACTATATTTATTACTCTAACTAATAGAAATATTCAACCTTTAACACGTTAAGAGATTACATCAAATGGAATGAAAAGAAAAATTAATTTCCAAACTACTAGCCGTAGCTACAGGAAACACAATAACCTCGAAAAACCACCAAAGGTATATTTGGTCTATACGAGAAAACTCGAGCTATAATTTCCGAACGTCGCAGTATAATGGCCAGTATAGATAACGGTAAGTCGGTGCAGCAGGATACTACATATATATCCGCTCGCACGCTTCATCCTTTGCCGGAGGGTACAGAATTGCTGTGTACGTCAAGCAGACCGGCACTTTTACGAGTCCGTGTGGCGCGGTATAGACGAAGTGAGAGCAAGAAACGGGGTCGTTGCTTCCATGGCCACTCATACGCTGTATATGTTATAAGGGCTTTTGTGAAGAGTCTGTATC
This sequence comes from Gastracanthus pulcherrimus, assembly GCA_949152435.1. Classification (NCBI taxonomy): domain Eukaryota; kingdom Metazoa; phylum Arthropoda; class Insecta; order Hymenoptera; family Pteromalidae; genus Gastracanthus; species Gastracanthus pulcherrimus. The sequence goes on along the minus strand of OX424574.1, from coordinate 6,697,519 downwards.
AATGCGAGGCGGGTGCGGCGGAGGTACATGGCGCATGAAAATTAAGTTCAGACTGCACAGGGGTGTGATTTCTTGGTGAGAGACGAATCAAACGATTGCTCGATCGGTGAGATTTTGACGTGGAAGAGGTGTATGAGCAATTGTACGGTAACACTGAAACAACTGGGTCTAAAAAGTGGCAAAAATTATTTGGACACACTTTTACCCCCTTAAATGTGTATAGAGTAAATAATAACTTAAATAATAGCTAAATTTAGCGAAAATTTGAGTTGGTAAAGTTAAGATTAGCATTTTCGGCATTTTATAGGAAAGTGTTGTATAAAATTGCATAAACATTAAAGTTTGAAGTTAATGAAAGCTAATTAATTGTCCGCAACCTAGAAAGCCAAGAAAAAATTAAAGAAATTGAGGAAAAATAGTGTCTTATCTTTTTTGAGTGTGCACCACCAGTCAAAAACATTTGAAAAAAATTCGACATGTCTATAATCTACCAAAAAATACACTGGAATCTGCGCTCTTAAAAAATCATTGAAATTTAAAAAATAAATTTTGAGGTTATGTATGGGGTAAAAAAATCTAAAAATTTGTGGTTATACATATAGTTAAAATCTACTTGGCATGAATTTGTTCAAATTTTTTCATTTTAATCTACAAAAGTATAAAATAATTACGAAAGAACACAGTTTTAAGGCTGCCGAAAAGGACGCTCGCGCTCTAACACTACTCTGCGCCGCCGTTAGCTCATGAAACCTCACTCGCGCACAACACAGAGAAAGAAAGAAAACGGATGATATCGTAATCACCGCACTACATTCTGCTGTTGCTGCTGCTTTTGCTTTCGGTTTTGATGGCGGTGGCGCAGAGCGGTACGCATAAACACCACGGAAAGTCTGTCTTTAGTTTCCGGCTTGCGGAGCGCAACAGCAACCTCTTCCTCCACGTGCGTATATTCATGCCTCGTGAATACCGAGCTGTACGCTCTCTTGTGTGCACACGTATACCTCTATATTCCGGGCTGAGAGACAGAGAAGGGAGTTGCTGGAGAGACAGAAGGAGAGAGAGACAATTCCTCTGGAAGCGGATTTGCCGTAGGGCGAGGCGACACTTCAAGAAATTCGCGCTCAACGAGTTTACGAATTTGCCGCCTGTCCTGTTACCTAGCTACCTACTGCTGCAGTGCATTGCGGTTATGTGTATGTTCTGCGAACTCCGTGCTATATGTTTACAGAGAATGCGCGAAGCGCTGGAGCGAATGGGAGGTGCAATGCTTAATGCTATTAGCCAATCAAACGCTTGATTGATTTAGGCACTTTTGTCCTCTGGTATTTCTAAATCGAGCTTTAACTCACTATTAGTTAATATTAGTTAACTCACTATTAAATTAATAATATGTAAGAATCAATGTTCGGAGATAAGAGTGTATCTGAATATATACATACGAGTATTTAATAAGTACGTATTAGAAAAGCGAAATAAAATTGCAATCGGTTATAAAAAGCATAATAATACCAAAAGGCTATATATACTGTATATATGATTAATTATGAGATCCACTTATTTAGAATAGTTTCGGAAAACAATTTATAGATTTAAATCAATGAATATTAAAGAAGAGAAAATGTTTTTAGAGTTACAGGTTGTACTTAATGTTTAAAAACGGAGCTGTAAGAGTCGGAAAACTTTAAATACGTTTATCTCGAAATGATTTCTTTTTCAAATTCGCAGACAACTTTTCAGTAAATACTTGACTAATTAAGTTTTCCTATGTGATGGTTATATCATCCATGATCCTTGTAGTATGAGTAAGACGAGTCTGCGATAAGGGATATGTAGGTTACGATGCACTCGGCTTACAGCCTGGACGTTAGCTACTCGTCTTCTCTGTACGTTACAGTGGAATTCCTTGCATGGTAGAGCGAGGTTGGTCGGTTAAGATTTTGTCAAGTGAAAATTGGATTCATCGTCAATTGAACCTTTCGGATTTACAATATTATTAAAATTTCATTAAATTAAATACGTTTTATTAAAAAATAATTGGAAATAAAATAAATTGGAATCAACCCTGATAGCATATAACGGTTTTGAAACGTTTCTTAAAACGTTATAAAAACGTTATGTGTTATCAGGGCAGGAATGTTTGATGTGAGTCAAATATTTGTGATTTCCATTCACTACCAGAATAAAATAGTGGTTTTATAACTATAATTCTAGGACATGTCATCACGGTACATGTTTGAATTTAGCGTTTCGCGGATGCTTCATAATTGGATATAGAAGTAAATAAAATTTATTGATCGGTATTTGAGAATTGGATGCAGAACCTAAGCCCATGCATGTATCCATTCCATTTTTGAAAATAATTACGATTTATACAAGTTATAACGTGTCAAAATTCCTTTGTATGACGTCACCATAATAAAACCTCAAATGGTGCTGACGTATCTCCTTTATCTTCAGATGCGTTTTTTCACCCAATTCAAATAACGTTCCCGTAGTAAAAATGACATATGATTCACATAACATAATTAACACAAGTGAATATAATTAATTTATATGTGTACGAATAGTACATATGCAGTATCATTTTTTAAATTGTGTACCCAGGGCGAGAAGTGGGCCTTGTTGGACCGAGTGTTAGTTTGCAGTACGAGTCATACACAAGTGCGTACAGCAAGCCTGAGACGAGTACTGAAAACACATCACGAGGTCAAAAAAGCCCTCTCACCCGCGGTGCACACTATATTTTTTGTATTACCCGTGTAAAAAATTAATCTGGGAATAATCTGGCTCAATAAGTCTGGCGAAAGTCTTGCAAAAGTCTGGCATAGTGACCAAAGCCAGACTTTCGGTAAAATTTGCAAAACAAAAGCATCACCTCTTGTCAAATTCGCAGTAAAAATTGTCTTTTTTACATATATTTATATTTTAATCAAGATTGCAATATTTAAAAATCTATTTTTCTATTTCATCTGAAAATATGTATTTTCACTATTCCAACCGATATTAACAGTGAGTGTACTATTCTAATTATGTATTTGTTAAAAATGAGTATTCTTGACATAATTACAACAAAAGTCTGGCATACTGGCCTAAACCAGACTTCTGCCAGACTTTTGCAAGACTTTCGCCGGACTTATTAAGCCAGATTAATGCCAGACTAGTAACAGACTAATTTTTTTATGCATTGATTGTCACAAACTAAGTTTAGGCCAGTTTCATTCTCATTTTCATTGGCGGAGCGAGCGGGCGTAAAGTAAAGCGAATAGTGGGCGCAAAGTAAAACGAGTAGCGGGTGACAAGCGGGTAACAAAGTGACTTCTTTACGCCTGCTGGTAGGAAAATAGCCACTTTTTGTTCGGTTTTGAGGGTGAAAAAACCTGAAAATCGTGAATGTATTACAAAAAAAGATACGTAAGTAGAAAACGAGCGGTCTTGAAAGACTATTACTGACATGACTTTATTAATACTTATATAATACATTTAACAAAAACGTCTTTGTACATCTCACTTTTATCTACAAAAATAATGAGTCTATACTATCTCCTCAAAACCAGACGAAGAATTGACGTCGATCAGCCAGGCAGACTAATTAATTTTTACAAATCACCAAAGCCAAGATAAAATGCTTCCGCAGGCTCAATTTCCCTCGTATTTATCACGCAACCTCCGCTACACCGTGCCAGAGACCAGACACATCAGCTACTCTCTCTCTCTCTCTCTCTCTACACACATCTCGCTGTACAGTATACACACCTCCACACCGGCTAACTCCCGTGCTGCGATCGGTGTGCATCTCGCACACTCCGCTGCAGCAGCAACGCCCTAATAAACGAAGGGTCATAAATCAGTCCTCGCGGCGACGCGTTCGAATTTCATCTTAACGCCGCAGTCGCTGCTCTCCGCGACGAGAACGTCGTTATCGCCAAAAGCGCAGCAGCCCTACGGACCCGAGGGAGATAGAGATAGAGATAGAGAGAGAGAGACTCTGGGCAAGTGGCTTTTGTAGACGATAGGCAAACACACATAGAACCCAGTGTATATACAGAGAGCACGAGACCAAAGACGCAGATACAGAGTAGATCTGTGCATCTCGCGGTGCGGCGACAGCAGTGGGAATAGCAGAGGGAGAGAGAGTGGAGGCCAAAAGGAAAGCTTGTAAATACAGCGACGAGGTGCAAACACACCGCGAGAGCTGGATGGAGCTGGCGCCTGGTCTCGCGCATGCGACTATTTGCTCGTGTGTAGGCTCCGGCAAAGTCAGGGACGCGTCACTGGGCAGCAGTGCAGGTCCGAATCTACCGAGAAGTAAGCTGCGCCGGATCGGCACTCGTCTCTCTCGTATATGCCGCGTGTCATGTTGCGTGTAGTCTTGTCTTTAAGAGGAAGCCGTATCTACTGTCCTTGTCTAATCACATTTTTGCTAATCACTCAAGTAGTAGTTTGTTAATTGAAAAACTAAGAGTCGTCCACAATTCTTCTTGAAATAAGGAATATTTTGAGACTTCAAAGAATATTTAACATTATTTCCTTTCCGAGAATAGTTCGAGACCCAAAACCTAACCTCAATTATCGCGTTTCTTAGTATTCTCGAAAAGGAAATAATGTTAAATATTTTTTTAAGTCGCAAAATTTTCCTTATTTTACGAAGAATTGGGGATGACTCTTAGTTTTTCAATTAACAAACTACAATTTGAATAAATAGCAAAATTGTAATTAGACAAGGACAGTAGATACGGCCTCCTCTTAAGGGATGATCTTGTCCGAGAACGCGACGCTTGCGTCATTTTGCGCAGGCGAGGAGTTCGATCGCAAACACGGCTCCTGAGCATATGACCCGAAGGGACGCTATTTCCCGAAAAGGGGCAAGTCAATCTTTATCCATTTGTATTTCGGTACTCTAAGGGTAATTTGTTACTATGCAATTTTTTTATTTGAGCTCGTATTATTTTTGTTTAGTGCCTGTATCCGGATAAATAAGTACGCAAAGGATTGACGGTTTGTGTTATCGGTAGCGAGATGGGAATAGGCAAAAAGCTGCAAAGGCGAAGTACCGCGTGCCGCTCCAAAATTGTATAATCAAGACGGCATTCAACTCGAAACCCAAACCCCACAAAAGTTCATTCCTTAATAGACAATGTAACTCATTTAAGATTGTACAAAAATTAATTTGTTACATGATAAACGGTGTTTACAGTGTATAAATATAGTAGGCAAGTGTTTTTATGAAGTAGTCCCAACCTACAAGAATTTTTTGGGAATAGATAACTAATTAACCTTTATGTTCATTAACCAAGTCGCTTGAATTGTCAAAATCTTTGATTTATTAAGTTTTATATAAATAAGAACTTTCGTATAATGAATAACTTGTTTGACATAACTTTTATACATTAACAAAAGTTACAGAAAGTAATTAAAAAATCGTAAGTTTCCTAATGAAATTTCCTTTATTGATATACTGACATCTATTCTTCGGTAAAAATGTTCAATTTTGATTCCCATTTCAGTGTACCGTATCGAAAATTACAAAAGACGTTGATCTTAAATGATATTTGAATTTTATGACGTTGCCCCGTATTCAAAGTAGCCCCGGTCTCCCCTACATATTATTCTTGTAATTTCTTCTATCGAATTGTATAAACTATACAAAAATTGAACACGGCGCATATGAACAACGAATAATCGTCTTACTTTTTAAATATTATTATACCTGCATCATTTTGTCAGATAAATACATTATTTATCTATACAGATTGATTCATGAAAATTTGTGTTGGTTTATTCATCTAATATTGTAATTTTTGTTGTATATTTTGTCATGCTATTTTGATCGTATATAAAATTGATGAGTAAATAAAAAGACACCGTTTATACCATATTTCTCTCACATTCTCAAACATATAATCTAGATATTTATATTTGACTATATACAGATTGAATTTTTACAACTTTACACGTACACTCGTAAATTATTACAATTTGCAAAAAGAATATGTTGTACGAATGTTCTTATCAAATAAATATACTCTTGCAAAATGTAGTCTAAGTGACAAGAAATGAATAGATATTTTTACTTACAGCGAACAGCCTTTCTCTCATACATATGTAAACACTATTAGAGCCATTGTCTGAATATTCTTTGAACATTTTTAAAATCAATAATTCAGAGCAGTTTGAAGGCTTTTGTAATATTCAGAATATTATATATTTAATCTATGACATCACTCTAAACATCTTTTTGCCATTTTACATGTTACGAAGAGCCTTAAATCTGCAATACAAATGCTAAAAAAAATACAGTTTGTTAACACATTTCTAATAACTCTTTTATATTAGTAAAACAAAATTATTAACGTGTATAAGCGTATACAAAAGATATTTTCATTTGTCTTTTTTGTAAGATTATTTATAACTCAAAAATATATGTATGAAAGTCACACGAGTCTCCGATGACTCATGCCGAAGCAAAAGAAACGTGAAAATAACTTATTTTATATTGAAATTTAAATTTGTTTTATTATTTATTGTAGAACTGGATCCGCATTATACATAATAAAATACTGATTGAAATTTTAGTGGAACATTATCATAGCTCTAAAGCATACAGTTTTCTATCAGAATGCAATATTATTTGAAATTAATGAATGACTTATCCGAATTTCGATAGTATCATTAAATTTATTACTGTACTGATCAACAGCGAAAGATAGACCAGTAAAAAGTGTATTTGAATATAGCATAAAGAATATTAGCCTGAACGGGCTAATGTTTAATTAATATTACGTAAATTGAAATCGTACTTCGCAAATTATTTAATCAGTGCATCTACTTCGTTAATAAATTACTAGTTTTAATAAATATATGCATACCTTTAATACTTACAAATTAAAACTGCATAAATTACATTTTCCTACATTTATTTATTAAGATTTATTATATTTTGTTATTCGTCTCTGTAACTTATTATTTTAACATTAAATACATGTACAATGTACAATTTAAAATATGAGAATAATGCCAAAGTTTGAATAAAATACAATTAGTAATATTTGACAAAGGTACATTCTGAAATATTATTATTCAGAATGCATCAAGAATTCAATTGATATACTTCCAAAAAGTACATTTATTGAATTTTTAAACTACCTCTCTTGAATCACGGAGTAGAAGAGCCATGCCGGCAATCCCTCTGCCCAAATGAACAGTAATTAGTTACATTCTACTTTCGATGGCCAATAATTATCGCGACCATCACATTGATAGCAGGAAAATTATCATTAAATAGTCAGATCCAGGGACCTTCATCCGCTCTGCGCTCTTGCGATCCACCATTGCGGAAATTTGGCGGGGGGAGGCTCAATCAATCCAATTTAGCACAATCGACTGAATTCCCATCGGTAAATTTAATTAAACTTTTATTTTTCTCCGCGTTCTCCTCCTCGCTCACCCCTCCACGTCGAACTTCCCCATTTATATACTTTTCCCGTCTCTCTTTCCATCGCTATCGCCGAGCTACACAGTTTATCGCTGGCTGCGCGCAGTGTATCAAAAGTTGAAATGAATAATTTTGTAAGTGGAGCGCGCTCGTTGGTGTCTCTTGACAGCCGCGCGCCACAGTGGCCGAGCGCCGAGAACAAAAAGCCATGGCTGCGAAAATGTCCGCCGTCGACGTGTACGATAGATCACTATCGAGGAGTGCAACAGTAATGGTGGTGGTTCATATAAGAATGAAAATTCAAATGACCCAGTTTGCGCGGTTTACTGTAGAGAATCGATGTACAGGGGGTGGGTTGTGACAAGCAAGATTGTTGGTAATGTGTGACAGGAAATGCACGAGATGTAAATAAAGAAGGATATTACAAAAATATAAAGCAGTTATGATCACTGTTCGTATTAAATAATAGATAAAAAATGATCTAAGGGTAATTGTCGGAAGAATTAACCAATTCGGATCTTTCTTAATGTATAAAACATCAGGACGTTATGCGAATCTCAAAAGAATTCAGTAAGCTACTTTCTCAATTTCTGGATAGAAAAATGATAAATTTTTGTAGCTTTTTAATAACATAAGTTATACTCTTATTTTATCTCTCCTATCCAGTGCAAAAGACGATTATACTCACTACATTTGAGCACTGACCCAAATTCGATCATCATACAATTGGTTCGTACTTCGATTTGCCATTTAAAAATATGCAAGAATCAATAATTTCTTAATTTGCACGTTGCTCTTTCTATTTAGCAATAGACATTACATTTTCACGAAAACAGTTTAACTAATGTAGATATCCACTCAACAAGTTAGAACACGCAAGAAAAAAGACAATATTCATGTATACCCGCAGTCCCAATCGACCGGCAACCGGCATACACATCCTGCAACACTCTACCTCTATTCAAAGACACATACACCCACACGTGTTACAAGCCATTACACGTACCAATGTACACATCGTCCGAAAAAGAGGTGCGAGTTATACGTGCGAGTCGCGCGGGCCAACTATATTCCTCGCTTCGTATACTGCGACTCCTCTGCTCCTGGCCGCGGCGACAATCGCGCCCTGTCGCATTTATCTCGCGTCCCCCCTCGTGTGACATCGCCATCGCGCGCATGCAGCAGTGACAATTCGATTCACTACGGACCGGTGGTGCATTTCTGCAGCACGACTGCGTCCCCCCACGTTTTCGACGTGACCAGCGGCCGAACGATACGAGCCAGCAGCCCTAAGCCTGATTATCCAAATATGCGGCGCGAAACAGTCCGACGATGCACTGATCCTCCCAAGGGGCTGTCCCCTATTCGCGTGCCATTTTCGGTATTTTTGAACGTGCTTGAAACAGGTTTCGCGCGAGGGGTAAATTATTTAAATAACAATTTTACTACTAACTTCTCTTTATTCATGGGAGAGTTCATTAAAAAGTCCATGTTTTAGAGATAAAAATAAATAGTAGAACTTATATTATGGAAAGCATTAGACTTAATTAACTTCACCATCTTAAAAGGAACTGAACCACCTTCATTTTTTAAGAATATTAAAACGAACCTAAATTTAAATTAACGAAGCCAATACAAGTTATTTTCATTTTCAGAATAACAAAAAGATTATATTTTACATTAAAATGCAAAGAAAATATTAATTTAAAATGGCTCTCCTGAACAATCATATATTGTTGTACCTACTGCAGGATTCCAAATGTCAACCATTAAGGATGGACTTTTATAAGTCTCATTTTACTCAGAATATATGTAGTTTCCAGGTGTTTGTTGAAATGTATGAAAGAATTTTATTTAAAAACATTATTAATATGAAATATGTCATTTATTAGGACTTTAGACCACCTTTTCTATCGTTATGCCTTTGTAACTTTGTTTCTGCATAAAATGAGACTTCTAAAAGATAATGTCATTGATTCTGACTCTCGGAATCCTGCCGTAGGTACAACAATATATGATCATTTTAAAGAAAATCTAATGGACTCCGCGAGCTGTAAACCCACATACAACTCAAACGAACTTTTGTCATTCCGCTTTCTTCAATTCGGATAAGTGACAGTATTATAACAGTCTTTTACCCTCCGAAAGAGAATTAATTCGAAAATAACATTCGAAAGAGAGGAGAGTACGAAGAAAATTTTTTTAATGTAAATACAATTTAATAATAAGTTTTTTTTAAGAAATAATAAAATAATTATGTAATGGCGTTTTGGCTCCAGTACTTTGCCAGTGAGCCAATGTCAGTACAATGCTGGCAAGTACCTATTATAGACGCTAAATGATACTCCAGAGTCGGTCATATATATGGAATAAATTTTCTTTTTTCTCTAACTGTCCTCTCTTTCGGATGTTATTTTCGCATTAATTCTCTTTCGGAGGGTAAAAGAGTGTTGTAATACAGTCACCTATCCGAATTGAAGAATGTGGAATGACAATAGTCCGTTTGAGTTATATATGGGTTTATAGCTCGTGGACTCCATTAGATTTTCTTTAAAATGATTAAATACCTAACGAGCAATCAGTTTGCATTTTATACTTTCTTGTCTATTGTTAAGAAAGTGTAAAATGGAAATTTCTTTTCACAACAATATATGATTGTTGAGGAGAACCATTTTAAGTTAAGGGGCCAGCCTCAGTTGAACTCAAAGAAAGAAATTTTCATTATGAGCCGATAAAACTTTGTTCTTTTAAAGCAACCATTCTGAAAAGAAATTTCACTATAAATACTTGTTAATATCTGTCATTTACCGTTGTAATTTTAACCTGATGAAACAATCTCTTACTAGCACCAACTATTCCGGTCCTTTTTGTACTGCTGGATTTTTATTTTTTTCTTAATTTTAAATAATTTTAAATAATGCATTGCGAATGTAGATTTAAAAAAAATGTTATTTACGTTTTTAACAAATGTTATTATATTCAATTTCTTTTCAGAATATATTTATGATCCTTTTAGTATTAATATTGTATGCTTTAAAGAAGCAATATGATATGTACTGTACAGAAGAGATCGTATAGTGTTTAATAATCCATGAATTGTATTAATTAAATTATTGAATTTTCATAGATAGAACTATTAACAAAAGATTCATATCATATGAATAATTCAATATATTATTGCCATTACCTAACTATCCGTTTGTATCAGCAGTCAATTTCATGTGAAGGAAATTTAAAATCAGTATATTATATCAATATCCAACACTCACCTGAAATGATAACCGCCATAAACTTTAAAGTCTAGTATTTAAATACCATGTTAAAAAAAGAGAATGCTTTATAATTATTATAAAGATTTTGTAATGCAAATTTATTATTTCTTTAGTTTTTAATAAAGATTTCATTGATATTGTAATTTTTTTTTAACTTTGTTAGAAAAAATTCTACGTAAAATTATTTGTAGATACATCACCTCATTACTCATTTCCTTTAAAACAATTCAAGATGATGTTAAAAATTAAGTACATTATACAAAACTAAAACGATTGCTTGATATGTATAGTAACAACTTGCTTGAAAAATTAGTATTTTTCGTGTAACTAGTGTTATAGCAATACTCATAAATAGGTCAACTCTGCATACCACACATCATACATCCCCTCATATATTGTAACACGTGTCAAGTTCAGTTTTACGTTCCAAATCGAAAGACTTTGTGCATTTCATGTCTTCTACCTAAATCGCGAATAAATAAAGTCCAAACCACTATGTCAAATTACGCAAAACCAAACTCACTGACCAGGTTATTCAATCTGCTACGAAATTTGCCTCGTTATCAGCCGCGCCGTAGCTCTAGCGTGAACTTTCCAACTGAACGACGCTGCATTCATCGCTTCAATTAAATTTCGGGACTGCCAATCGTCATCATTGATTCTCCTATCTCGAATCCAGTGCGTATATGTATAGTAGCTGTACTCGAGACGTCGAGTCTTGAGGTTTCCTTTGGTTACATCTGCCTAAGGACTTGGTAAGAGGTGAATGAGATCGGCGTCGTCGAATTCTCATACGCTGATCCGTGCGAGCGTACAATTACGCACGACTGCACAATGCGCTCGCTGTTGCCGCCTCGTCTCGCTCTACGATTTTTCTCGCGGTTCTAGGAGCGAGAGATCGATCACCTGTTACGCTTCTTATACTCGTACGACTTCTTCTGTGGTTCGTATTTCTATAAACATGAGGATATGGGTTATGTATACAGTTGATAGAGTCGCGAAGTTGCGAACTAATTTCATACTTACATCCCGATTTCTATTCATTTCGTACTTTGCTCGTTATTTATAGATCGTGTCTAAATTTTTTTTAAATTAATTTTTATACGGAGAGAAAAAGTTAGTAATGATTACTATACTAGGGTAGGAATTCGGAGATGAAAAGTAAAATGGATTGACAGTACTACGCAGGTTAGGACTTAGTACTAACTTGTATAGGAAGGAATACAATTTCGCGTAACCTCCAATCCTTCCGCTTTTCATGCTTTTATATTAACAAAATGCGTATACACATAGACTTCATAATAACTGTTTAAATACGAAGCCATTTTTCTTCAATAATACATGTAGAACATGTAAAATGAGCCAAATATTAAATAATTATTCAATATTATTCTATTATCCAAGGAGGATTGATTACTGTACTATATTAGGAATAAGTCCAAATAGGTTTTATCAGTTCCGATTTACCCGCATGGCACTGTACTCAGCCCTAACCCCATTTAATAGCAATTACAATATTTTTCTCGTAAATACTCGCTTGGAAAATATATAAATAAAACTCAAGAAATAAGAGTATTTTTAACAAAAATTTATTTGTATTTTAAAAACATGCGAAGTATTATATGAGGGTGAATCCACAAAACTTTTTCTTTGACATTAATTAATTGTCATTTTCAAACAGCTATAGGGGAGACCGTGGCAAAGTGGGCCTTAAAAAGTTTGTTGATCGAAATAAAGAACATGTATGAATAATTAAAGACATTGCAATTAGTTTCAAACTATACTTTGGACTTTCATGAGATCATGTGTCTCATCGGGAAACCAAATGATAGCTTTTAGAATATGATACCAAAACTTACATAAACAGTTCAAAGTTCTGTGGATTTTCCCATATAGAGTTAGAATGTTACATAACAATAAGAAATTGATCTTTCACATGAAATATGTAGAATAGCGAAAAATAATTAGGTCGTATTTTTGCTTTCTCTTAGAGGATGCTTTATGATATGATAGTAAAAAAAAAAGTTTTTCTAAAAACATATTAGAAACATGTTTAGAGACATAAAAAATCGAAATACACTATTATTAGAAAATATCCCTATGAATGTATGTGTGCGTGTATGTATGTGTATGTGTACGTGTGTGCGTGTATGTGTGTGTATGTGTGTACGTGTATGTATGCATTCATATATTGAATAAGGTGTTTCTTTTCTATGTTATACACGGAATCGTCATTTCTTGTTTAAACGGTTATTTCTCTGAAATATAATATGGAAAATCCTTGAAAAAAATTGAGGTAATTAGGATAATGGAAAAGATTATTCTGTAAAATTTTTTAGTCATTTTATTTTTCTATACATATTTTCGACATATTAAAAAGCAATTTGTTATTTTTTTTCAGCATAGTATTAAATAAAATAAATAATTTCATATTGGAACAATTTATAAAGTTTGAGGAAGCTAAGTGCCAATGAATTGGCAGCGGTTTTTCTTTTGTCATAAAAATGAAAATTTTGAAAGTACGTGACGTCATGAAATTAGATCATTGTGATGTCACGCAAATTTCAAATGGCTATGATTACTTCATTTTTTGGTAAATGAAAAAAATAAAAAATATGACCTAATTATTTTAGCATAAATATTTCATATTTCAATATGAAATTAAAAAATATGATGCAACAACCGAATTGATTAAGAATCAGAGAACCAAATTGCAAAGTACAAAATCTTTGATCTAATATTGGTATGACTATTTGGAATTTTAGAAATCTGACATTACATTTACAATCAGCGACTCAAAACCTTCCTTATATTACTTTGTGCATAAAGTTGTACATGTACAACTACAACTACATAGTTATTTGATAGGATTTGTATACATTTAGTGCCATTTCTTAGATTAAAAATAAGTATTCTAAAATTACTTTGTGGTATTAATTTCATGAATTCCGAGTAAGCTGTTGAGAAGATAATCTATTTTTTATTAAAAAGCTGCCACAATAACTGTTTCATACCGTTTTAATTGTGTTATATTATTCGTCGATTATGGGTCAGTGAATAATAGCGCACTTTACAAAGGCTATCTGTCTTGTTATGTTTTGGTTCTCTAGTTTTTGGTACAAATCAAGTAAGTTCATTGAGTTACAATAAATTCAATTCATATATAGGGAAAATGTAATGTTTTATTGTTCAGTGATAGATGTTTCCATTTGATCAATCGTCAATTATATTTAGTTAAAGAATGATCTGAAAATATTTCTTTTATTTTATATATAAATAATACCATTAAATTAGAAATTATTTGCAACCGTGACTCTTAGGTATGTTGTACTATTAATATTATACATTATATAAAGGTCAGTAATTATTATGTTACCAGAAGATTGATAACAATTGTCACGATGTGTATTTCAATGTGTGTTATGTACAAAAATCAATAATTAAATTTATAATAATAATAATAATAATAATAATAATAATAATAATAATAATTATGCGAAAAGAATCAGGAAATCAGTGAAATTTTATTAGCATTTTTATATATATATATATATATAAAATGAAGTACTACAGTTATAAATTGCTTAACCAACAAAAAACCATGCGCAATTTTCGTCGATACTCACAAAATCAAGTGCGTACAAATATCAAAAAGCTTCGACGCCAAGTTCGTATTACAACACACGCGCCTGCACGCGTGCGCGGACGATTTACCCGTTGAATAGAATACATCCTCCTCAAGCTTATCGCGCGATCACTCGCAAGCTGCGCTGCGTGTGTATAATAGAAAAGTAGTCCGATTTGCCTCCGCGCTTACACATAATATGAGATAATCCGCCCCCATAATGAGGCACAACGAGCCATCATGCACACACTATGCGCAGGAGGCACAGAAATAAGGGACTTGGACTCTTGCCTCTATTAACGACGAATGTGACCCAACGAGCTATTATACGAATCGCGGTCTTGTATACCCACACACGTACTGCGTGTGAGTGGGTATATCCCTAAATCATAGTTTGCTGCGGCTTCGGTGTGTCCCGCATTATATACTTATGACCGGAGTTTTTTGAGAAGATATTTTCTGATTCTGTATAATTGAGAGGAAAATATAGTAACGATTACTGTACATGTATAGTAAATTGGGAAAGATGAGTCGAGTTCGTAATAAGTACTATACAAATTAAGGATTCTGTATACTGATTACTAAGTATTTGAGTACTGAGTCTCAATTTGTATAGTACTGCTTACCAACTCGACTCATCGTTCTCAATTTACTATGCATGTAGAGTATTCGTTACTATCTTTATCTCTCAGTATACATAAGGATAATGTCTACAACAAAAATGTAGTTTTTATTAAAATAACAATGATATCAATAAAATATTAATGCATCTATGCGAGTGAATATCCACTGGTTTCGAATCATTTCTCATCAATTTTTTTCTAATAAAGATTCATCAATTCAACGAATGCATTTCTGATTAAAAGTCACTCAAGAAAGTGTTAGATCATTTAGAATTTTGAGTAACTACTATCGCCAAATTTTTATCCGAATATAGCTCTCAAAATTTATTTATTTATAAAGTTAGAAAAGAAAGAATGTTAAAGAGTAAACTATTTTCTAACCTGACAAATTCCTCATTTATAACGAAACAAATGTTCATCAGTATTGTCGATCAGTCGATCAGGCATAATGACCTACAAAATGAACTTACGAATACGCGATTTCACCTTTTAAGCCTGCAAATGCGGAAAAAAACCCCAATAGCAGAGATAACACATCCAACCGCATCCCCATACAACCAAAATTCGTAAGCTAAAAGTAATCTATCCGCTCTCTTTGAAAATCTGGGAACTATGCGTCTATTATCACTATACGCCGTTGTCGTCATCGCCGACGACGTCTCCAGCTCCCACGAGGGTATTCGATTACCGGCTATACCTCGCTATAGTGCACCTGCAATGCGAGAGAGCATTCAGCTATACACGGCGCCATCAGCGACTCTTACTCTCTCTCCCGTGAAGAGATGCCGCGCGAAGCCACGCTTCAGGTATGCAGCGGCAACTGCGAATTGCAATTGAAATTGCAGCCGATAGTGCCTGCGCGCTCCCACTCGACTGCCATCGATTTTGTATCGGGTTCGAGACGCAAGCTGCCGCGCGATGAAGTGTCCCGCGGGAGGGAGGGAACCCGATAAAAGCCGCTCTTCCGCTCTTCCGCTTTTCCGTGTTTTAAGTTGCGTCCCGACGCGCCGTCGGCTGTTATTCCTCTCCTGGTCTCTGGAGTGCTGCGTTGGCGTATCGACGGATCGTGCCGGACTCCGGAGCTGAGCCGAGACGCGTAATTAAAGAAATTCAATGGTGTAACGAGAGGATGGGAGGGAGACGATCGGGGGGCCTTACCTGGGTAACGAGAGCAGAGCAAAGGCGCTCTCGGAGGTGTCGCTCGGTGGCCATGTGCGACCGCTTTAATCGGTCGTGAGGGACGACGGGACGACTGCGCGATGGGCATCTGCGTCTGCATCTGGTTCAATTGGGTGCGTGCTTGGATTATTATGAGATGAAACGCTGATCTTGCTTTTGTGCGCATACGAGGCTGGGATGTTATGTGGGGAATATTTAGTTTGGAATGGTGTAGGCAGTGTTCTAGATAGAAAAGTGTCATTTTATTTGTGTAAAAAGGATTAAATAGATTAATTAATAAATAAATAAATAAGTAAGTAAATAACTTAAGGAGGTAAGAATGATTTTTCAAAGTAAGTCATATATGACCATGACCATAAACAATTAATAGAAAAACCACCGTGGTCGACTACAAAAAGCATAATAATGATTATGTGATTAGTCAACCAAGTCAGAAAACCGCAATTTAACGGTAATTCTAATAAATAAACATTAATATGACTATATTTGTGTACAAAAACATTTATAACTTGTTTCAAAATTAAGAAAACTAATTAAAAATGTTGAAAAATATTTGTATAATTCAAAGTATTAAAAATGTTATTAATTTGGCAGACTTTATCAAAATTACAGCATTGTCTGACTTATGGGCACAAAGGAAAGTAATACTGAATATCTAATTGAAGCCGTATTTCATATGCTTCATTACTTTTTCTTAGGAAAATTCGAAATACGGCATTTTTTACTAAGTATCTACGACAGTTTGTGTTCACGCATAAAAAAAGGCGTTAGTCATGACTAAGTAAGTGGAATTTTAATAAGTAGCGTGCGCAATTAGCTTGTTATTTATGCATAATTTTACTTAGAGCATTATAAGTAAATTTGTAACAAAATAATTTCATAACTGTTTAATAATTGTGCATCGATACGAAAACATTAAAAGGAGAACTAATCACGGGAAAGAATTTTTCACACACTGAGCAAGGAATTAAGTATTTATATTTAAAATAACTTGTATCTTCTAAGCACACATTTGGTATGTTTCACGAAACAATCCTGAATCTTCACCTGAATTTAGGATATGGTCTTGATACGCGCTGAAGTTTACATTATTTATTTATTTATCAAGTAATTTTTATACTTAAAATGGAAAAAGATATAGGTATGTATATATTATGTATGCAATATATTGTCTTACATATAGCATGTATTAAAATTTTTCAATATATTTCGCTTTTCCGCTATGTCAATTGAAGTTTCAGTTTTAAGCTAGTGCCTCTTATTGATTAAGAGGGTATTCTACCATCTCGACGACTTTTTTTAAGAATTTTTTTTTCATAGTTTAATTTATTTATTCTATTCAAACTTGTTATACATAAAAGATGATGTTTTAAGCTACAGAAAATTTTTTCGATCGTAAATATGGTTGGTATGGTCGTCTGAAGTTAGCCCTGTCGAAATCTGGCTAACATGATTTCTCAAGTTTGGAGCATCTGAAATAAAAATTTCGAAAAGATTATTGAAAAGTAAACTTGTGGCTATCGTTTGAACTAAAATTTTTCAAGTCCGATCACAAAAAACAAAATTTTGAACATTTAAAATTTTTTACCTTTTTCTCAACTTTAAATGTTTAAAAAATAGATTAATTTTTTACAAAACATTATAATTTTAGTTAGGACGATAGCCATACATATGTAGAATAAGCCATAGAATTGCACTGATCGGGCTGAAATCGTTTTTTCAGAATTGTGTCTGCCAGGTCAAAAATTTACACGCTTGACGCGCCAGCTGCACGTTCAGCATTGTTTTGTGTTTTTCGATCTGTTCTAGACCTTTCCGATCAAAATAAAAGTTTCTATAACATCATTTTCTACAAAAATTTGTACTTTTTAGAAAATCGATTTTTTAAAAAAAGATGTTAGAATACCCGTTTAATTTAATGTAATTGTTACTGCACCAATTACAGAAAATAAACTAAAGCCATACAAATGTCACCACTAGAAATATTCTTTGCTGATAAAATTAATATAATTCAATGAATTGTACATAATAATTTAAATATATATTTTAATACATTATACAAAGAAAAGGAAAGGTTCGAAATAAAATACGCAAACACAATATAAATAACTTCCATCGATTTAATAGCCATCTTTCTGTAACACCTTACACTTACATAGATCATTATTTTTTTTTGACAGCTAATTTTTTTCTTAATTGTTGTAGCTGAATATTTTAATATTTAATACAAAGGTGTCCCTAATAATTGCCGTATATTTAAATGCGGAATGATCAGCGATCCGCTCGCTAGCTTTCTCTTTCTCACCTATAATCGTAATTCAATATTATATACATACTATGTACATGGGGCGGCTACACTCGCGCATGTCGCCGCATATCTCGTTGCGCATCTCGAACACCGTATCGCAGGGGAGACAGAGAAGTGCATATAGTCAATTAATTATATGTAAGTTTACTCTGCTCTACGGCGAAGAATTTTCTCCGCGGGTGTACGAAAACGAGCTGATAAGGGGAGAGATATTCTTTAAACTATCGCCTATACAGCCATGAATTTCCGATATTTTTATAGTGATATATTTTGCTTTTTTCTCGTGTTGCAGCAAACAACGAGTGAAGAATCTGTTTACTTAGTTATTTGTGTAGATATTCTTAAGAAAAATATTGATTCTATGTTAACAGATAAATCAATAAGAAAAGGTATGTTTATTTGGTTTGGCGCATTGAATACTAAATCAGTATGAAATAAAAAAACTAAATACATTTTCTTTGGAGTATTCGGCAGGCGTAGTACTTCACATTGAACTTAATAATACGCTTTCATATGTTACATGATAAGTAGAAAAGCTTTGAATATAAAAGTTTTTACTATTAAAATCAATAAAGTTATAGAAGAATTAACATATAAAATGTATATAAATCTTTGTCATTTGAATGCAAGATCATTTAAGGTGGTTCTTACATGTAAACGAAAATTACAGATACTTTCAAAATTAATGTATATTGCACATATAATTAATATATTTCCCGCTGTAAAATTTCAGGGTATTGAAAAAAGAATTATTGTACAATGTACGCAACAATAATACATTATATATGTACGCATATTAAGATTAAGAATTTGAATTAAAAATGAAGTAGTACAAATTGTTTTTCATCCAATTTTTAGCTGTAATATTTTCATAAATAAGTTAGCACTTTAAGTGCTGTTGGAAAAATGTACATTATTTTTTCTTCTGCTTGTGTAAGTAACAAAAATAAATGCATAAATGTTTAAAAAAAAATTCCAAAAGTACATTTAAGATTCCCATTTATATAAATCTCAAATATCGCTGGAAAACAATTTATGGCAATCTTTTTTATATAAGCATTGACTTTTTAAGCATGTCTAACAATCGTATGAGTTATACTGGTATCTCACACCACAGCGAAAATATCGATACTATCTTCATCAACCTTCTTAAATAATGTTGATAATCTAAAAAATAAAATAATATTTACGACCCTTCGGATTTTCCCATACATCCCACCCGTTCATAGAAGCACCACCTTGACGTCAGTTTTCTCCATCGCTCCATACTAACTGTCACTCAAATCGCACATAGGAAGATTGAACAGACGCCCGCAGATCCATCCACCTCTTTATCAACAATGATCCTCCTCGCCAGCACCAACGATCCAATCACATATTCATCCTCTGCACTCTCGCGAACGTGCTCGGCAAGCTTAAGAACAAACTCTCCTCGTCGCGCGGCACAATCCAAGCAGAACAACGAGCAGCCACAAGCCGAACGATTGCTCCGAGATTCTCGTACCCCCGGACGTCGAGGAGAGTTTCGGCGGCTCCTGGGCGAGTCGCTGATTGTTGGCGGTTAGCGTGGCTATTTTCTCGCTCCTGTATTCGCGCTCGACTGCGATACCGGGCAGCCTCGCGACACACGCCAGAGTCAGGCTGCCACCGGGGAAGTGCTGGCGCTCGAGACGCACGGATATGGAGAGGCGAGATATCACGGACACCTCGCCGATCGTCTGCTGGCTTTTTTCGCGACCCATCACCTGGAAACAGAGAGAAAAGACGAGCGTGGTATAGATTGTCAGATTTGTTCGCGTAATGATTTTTAGGAGCGATTCGATTCTCGTGATTCGACCGATGAATTACCAATCGGCCGGTTAAGTAAGTTTTGACTGATAAAAGGTTAATATTTTGTATTATCAACTTAAGCGAACTACTGAAACATTCTCGATGTAGGTATTCCTAAAGTAAATACAAAATATTAAGAATGATTTCATAGAACATTCTATTCTAACTCTTTGCTAGTAGAAAATATAGTTTATGTTATACGTTAATGGTTTTTAACTTAAACACTAGCATTTATAGTGTAAAAAGTACGCTGCTAACTTCACCTTTAGCAGAATGCTTTTTCAAAGAGATTGAATGCACAATTATTTATTGAATATTTACTCTGAAAAAGTTATTTTATGAATAAATGAATTGAAGTCAGTTTAGAGAATGTATGCATTATTCTGACATATTTAACGTATAAAATGACAGAATTATATTTTCAATTTTTCGAATTTTCAAAATTTAAACTTGCATCTATTTAACAAAAATAACTTTTAAGTATATGTAAGTTACACTAATCAAAACAAAATTAAGTCTGATTTATATAAATATATCTATTATTTTGACATATCTAACGTATAAAAAGAGAGAAATTGTTTTTTTCAATTTTCACAAGTTTTCAAAATTTTAAATTGCATTTCTTTAACTAAAAAACGTTAAAGTATATCTAAGATACGTCAATTAAAGGAAATGAAGTCATCATTATAAATGTATGCATTAAGTTGACATATATAGCGTATAAACTGACAGAAACAATTTTTTAATTTTTACAAATTTTAAAAGTTTAAAATCGAATTTCTTTAACAAAAAAAAATTAAAGTATTTTTATGATATACCAAGTGAAAGTAAATTATGTATATTTAATGAATATATACATATTTTTGACATATCAAGCTTATAAAACAATAAGAAAATTTTTTTTTCAAACTCTTAAGTTTTTTTAAATAAGCAATAAGTTTCAACAATTTCGATTCAAAATTTAATCAGTTCTGTGTTGGGTCATATCTGATATACCTATAAATTTTCAGCCCGCTATACGGTGGCCTTCAAAAGTTATGGTGACCACAAAATTCGACCACATACACACACACATATATACATATTACATACAGACAGACATTTTTTAAAACCTTTATATTTCAATTGAGCGACCTCAAAAACATAGAAATACATCGCAATCTCAGATTTCAGAAAAATTATCGTTACATAGCTTTCTCTATGACAAAGAAATTCTACTAAGAAACTTAAAAACGCAAACAAACATTCAACTTAATTGAAAAAAAAAACATTTTTGAAATTTAAATAATTATAAAGGATCAATTTGTAAATATTTTTAGTTGTCATAGTCATAGTTGCCTTTTCATACAGCTATAAAATTATAGCGACAAAATTGTTGCTGACAGAATCATAAATGAAAAAAATCAAAAGATATTACTTTCGCAAGTATCTAAAGTCTTATTAAAATATATTCAAATAATTTTTTGTTGACCATTAAGTAATTTCACTTCTTTGTCGCCCTGCAAAGGCTTAAAACTTCATAATCTACAGTCCATAAGTATTATTAAATTCATGACCCTGCCCTACTCGCAGTACACACCGACCACCCTCACGCCTCGACAATAACGAATTCATCGCAGGCTGCAGCTGCCGCTGCGCGCACGCTAAAATCCCGCAACAAGCCTCGCTCTGGCACTCTCTCGGCAGCCCTTCGCGCAGCCTGGCGCCCATCAATTTTCTCGCCGTATCCCGAAATTATATACAGCGGCCGGGCCCATCGGAGGACCGCCATTGCGGCTCTAATTGAATTCGCGCGCCGATCCCGTTCTCGAAATTATTTCCAAACGACGCCGGCGCTCGCTCGTCAACTTTACGGGAAAATTACGCGACAACGACTCGAGCCACTCAGCCGGCCTGGAGACTCGAACGGCTTGTGTACCCCTTTTCTACCCCCCGTGCCATTCGCATCGAGGCTTTGTACCCGCTGAGCGGCATATGCGGTTTTGCGCTGTATTAGGGAGAATCACCGGGCAGTGGGCTCGTATATCGGATAATGTAGCGTGGACGCGCGCATGGGAATGATTGCGGGATGTCGAGTTGCGAAAAGTTTGTAGGATTAGGAGAAATGGAGGCAGCCGCGGCGCCGCGCTGTAATAAATCCCAGAGTTTGTTAATTAATGTCGAAAGTTCGAGTTTGAGCGTCGCTATTATAGACAGCAGCAATGCTGGATGAAACGCGCGTATTACAGGGTTGATTATTGCGACTGTCTCATCGATTTCTGATTATCTCGTTTACTGTAGATTAGATACGAAAGTAGTAGGATTTCAATGTAAACTTTTATTAACAGTTACAATATCGTCTTGGTTTACTATGACCATGATCGTAATATTTTCTTTTATCAATATCTCATTAGATTTCGCGTCCGATTCTCGATTTATTTTTCAGATTTGAGTTTCAATATGATAAGAACGCAATTTTATAAAAAAGAAAATGATTATAATCAAGCACTATTACTTTAGTAGTTAGTAGTAACTAACACTTCATAGCTAGCCAGTATAATAATAATATTTATTATAATTATAACGTATAATTTTAATAAGAATAAGAATCAGAATAATAAGAATAAGAATCAGAATAATAAGAATAAGAATCAGAATAATAAGAATAAGAATCAGAATAATAAGAATAAGAATCAGAATAATAAGAATAAGAATCAGAATAATAAGAATAAGAATCAGAATAATAAGAATAAGAATCAGAATAATCAGAATAAGAATCAGAATAATAAGAATAAGAATCAGAATAATAAGAATAAGAATCAGAATAATAAGAATAAGAATCAGAATAATAAGAATAAGAATCAGAATAATAAGAATAAGAATCAGAATAATAAGAATAATAATCAGAATAATAAGAATAAGAATCAGAATAATAAGAATAAGAATCAGAATGATAAGAATAAGAATAAGAATCAGAATAATAAGAATAAGAATCAGAATAATAAGAATAAGAATCAACGATATCGTACCTTTTGGTTGTTGAGGAAGAACATCAGATCGGCAGCTGGCATGCTTGGCGCCGATACGCACGTGGCATCGAGCTGTTCGCCAATCTGATAATTATGCTGCACACCCTCGAGCACAGGATTCTTCTGTGGCAATATAGCCACACTCACGTTGGCCATCGCATAGTCCGTGCGGAAGCTCCCCTCCATCGTCACCTCGCACACATAAGTGCCTTCGTATGATTCCTTGTCTGCAGATGGAAATAAAATGCCCGATGTTCTCAAATACAAGATGTGAAATTGCAAGTGCATAAAATTTCTATGATGTTTCGTCAAAGAATATAAATAAATATTTATAATTTATAACAGATTATTATGTTTTCGTCTCTCAAATAATTTTACAGAATGCAGATAAACCAGGATGAGTGTATCATAAAAATTGTATTACATTAGAAATCATTTTATGATGTTACTATTAAATAAAACATTCATTTTTTATAGTGGAACATTCTTCAATATTACAATTTCATCCTGGAACTTTATTTTTTTAAGTTAATTGTTTTTAAATATCAGCCAACAGAAAATTAATGTAGATCAAAGTGATCCATGTATAACCTTTGAACAATAGCGTTTGAAAAAGAAGGTGTGACAACCTTTCATGTACCAAGACAAGTACATGATCAACTAGGTTAAGTGACATTTTTATTTGCTTAAAAAGAAAACTTTAAAATTATCTAACCAATTCAAAAGAAGTATTTTCGTACTTATAATATGGATATTTTCTTTAAACTAAAGTTATAAATATACCAAACATTAATTTCCTAATACTGTATTTTATATTATGATCATTCACTGGTAAACACAGTACTCGTTTCCATACATTTCTCAAAAAATTAGTTTACATCTGCAATGAAACTATGTCACTTGATACTTCTCTAGTATGCACGAATTTTAAAAGTAAACTCACTCTTTTGCAAATCCTGATGGCCCAGAAGGGTGAGCTGCTCGGCGTTGCTGTGCTCGATGCTGACCTCGCCGACGTGCACGTTCTCCCTGGTCTTGGAGCTGGGCATGTACCTGAAGAGCGGCTTGTCGCCCTTGTACCAGGTGACGGAGTAGAGCTCATTGCCCTGGAGATCGTACTCGCAGACCATCACGAGGCTGTCGCTGCGCGGGTCGACGATCGACGGGGCGTGAAGTTTGCGCACGAAGCGCAGTGCTGCTGCATTGTTCGCGCTACCTGGACAACATAAAAGAGAATAATACTGTTGTAGTCGTTTCAGATAAGAATTTAGTGTTTCTATACAAATTTAACTGGGCATGTACATATATAAGTTTTTAATTTGTTAATTATGAGAGTCTAAAGCAGAGTCTAGGACGAAACGTATAGGTTTTACTTTAGGTTCTATTTGTTTTATATCCCTGTTCGTTTCAATGGGAAGTATGTAACTGCATTAATAATTTTTATTTTAGTAATCAAAAGCGCAGTAAAAGTAATAACTTTTTTCAATTGTTTATCTTATTTTTCGAAACACAATTTCGGCTGGTATTATGTATCAATTTACAAAATAAATACATTTTCAGCTTATTATATTTTATTACCTTCGCGGAATATACAGAAAATTGCAGTATTGTGTTTACAATTTATCAATAGTGGACGTATCAATAACAAGTAGTGGATGGATGCCATATGTGAACCAGTGCCAATTATACGTACCGTGATAAATAAACAAATTTTTATATTTAATTCTTCAAATAAATAAGATAGCGAAACCACGGAAAAACGATTTTTATATCGATCAATTAATGTAACATATTTTGTATGAAACAATTGCACAACTCAAACAAACAAAAAGAGCATTTTTTATTAGACTCAAATATTTAGTTTACTTTCCGTGATTCTATTATCTATACTATTTCAAAGTTGTTCAATTTTGACAAAAGTCAATTATATTTTTTCCCACAAAAAACGTATAAACTAGATATACTTCTATAACCTTATTATTGCAATAACCTGCTATTGTGTTGTATTAAATTGCACGTGCAAGAGATCGATGCATCGAGCACGCGAAAACTCGATAAACTTCAACATTTACCCATTTTCGATTTACAGTTTTCCTTCACGTTAGGACTAGAATTTAATTTTCGAATCATAGCAATATAAGTAAGTGTAAAATAATAAAAATGTGTCGCACATTAGTTTAATTGATTGATTCTTACTATCGAACATGAAAAGTAACAAGGAGAATATCAGGGGTTTGGGTCACGGATCTTGCTGAAACTTTGGGATATGTTTTCTTGTACCTCAAAATGAAGACTTTACATGGTAAGAAAGTCTAACGCCTTACCAATTACGAGATATAGTTAAAAACGTTAACATTGTGAGTATATCTATATATACGACTTTCTTAACATTGTGTATATAAGTAATACTAATGTTTTCAGCTATATCTCATATTTGGGGCAGCGTTACATGCTCTTACCATGCAAGGTCTTCATTTTGAGGTACAAGAAAACATATCCCAAAGTTTCAACAAGATCCGTGATCCAAACCCCTGATACTGATCTCCTTGTAAGATAAAATTATTAAAATCAAACACTATTCTATTTTAAAAATCCTCTTTTACAATTATTTAATTGTTTTAATGTTCTTTATTAAATTAGGCTTTTTCACGTCTGAGGGTTTTTGACATTTGATTGATTGGTGAGAACTAGTAACCTGGTATAACACGTTGTTTTACGTACAGCATCCTCGTCATCTGATTGGTGTGACGTGATACCTGAAAATGCCTAATTAAATTAATTAAGGGTATTGTATAAACAAATTCATTTATACTTATTAGATAACTTAACATTTTTAGATTATTCATAGTCATTCATTCAATTAATCACTATGACCCAAATTACCTCTTTATCTCAAAATAATATGACATTTTCAAAAAGGGAAATATTTTATGCATAAAAAGCTTCATTAAAAATGTTGACATTAAATAAAACCAGTGATTAGTCAACAATATTATTCTGGTTTAAAAAGCATTTCATGCATACTTTGATATTTACCAGGAAAATTATTAATCAGAAAATGGAACATCAATTATGTTTGTAATTCTTTACTATAACAATACTGTTTATCAACAATTTAATTTTCTTCAAGAAGTGCAGCATTTCGTAACCCTGAAAACCAATACAGTATTCCGTCTCTCATAATTCTCTAAGTATCTCAATGCACACAAGACCCAATAACAGTGCATCACGCCACAGAATCGTCATTCATACGCGTCTGAATACCCCATACATCGTACCTACTCCTCGGCGAGCGCCCAAGACGCACCAACTCCGCGAACAATGTCGCCTATGTCACACTCGCTACGTATTATCCCAGTGAATTGCCATTGGCCACAATCGCACCGCGCCAAAGCAAACTCGCGATCTCGGAGGCGCAGTATACAGGACCGCGCCGCAGCTCATAACGGCAGTGCGGAATTCGCTCGTGCCGCTGCAGCACGCCGCTGCCGGCGAATTATTTATTTAACGCGCGCGCCGCGGACGACTTTGCAAACAGCAATAGCGCGACTAATTGAAAGTACGAACAAGCCCGGCGCACTCTGCAAAAGGAGGCGCCCCCGTGCGTGTAATAATCATCGACTGCTGCTGCCGAGGCGAAGTCATAAATTTTCGAGTGTTTGCACCTCTATTAAAATGAGCGCAAGGGGGTCAACTGCGTAGTAGAGGCCGGTACGAGCGAAAGTGGCCGTCGCGGGTGATTCAACGGTACCCGTGTAAAAAAATTAGTCTGGCACTAGTCTGGGATTAATCTGGCTTAACAAGTCTGGCGAAAGTCTGACTTAGGCCACTATGCCAGACTCTTTTTGGAATTATGTCAAGAAAACTCATTTTTCACAAGTAAATAATTAGAGTAGTACATTAATTATTAGTATCGACTAGAATAGTGAAAATACGTACTTTTCGATAAAATAGGAGAAAAGTTTTTTTACATATTGCAATCTTGTTTAAAATATGAATATTTGTAAAAAGAGACAAAAATTTAGGTTACTGGCAATTTGACATGACGCGATGCTTTGGTTTGCACTTTTTGTCTAAAGTCTGGCATAGTGGCCAAAGCCAGACTTCCGCAAGACTTTCGCCAGACTTATTGAGCCAGACTATTGCCAGACTAATGTTTACGGGTAATTCGACGATTGCCTCCGCGAATGAATAACCACTGTAGCTTCGGCGCACGCGAGAGTGTATGAGTTTGCGATCGAACGGCGCGGAAAAAAGAATCGAATTTCGCCGAATGGTATTTAGAGGTTCGCGGGAGCTGCGCTGGAGAGTTGATTGGATTTGTGGACCGTGGCCTGCAGGCGGAGTATGGACGGTGCGAGGCGGACTGTATTTTTTTCGTGCGTCGCCGGCTGCAGTTGCGCTTATACCCAGAGGTAAAGAATAGCCGCCGAGAGACGCGCGAGAATTTAGAGAGGCTTCGGCAATAATCTAATCTACGAGCATACGGTGCACACTGGTGAATGTCTGCTCGCGTAGTCGGGGTGCTTCGAGAACCTATGTGGCGGTTTCGTGAAAGGTATTAACGTGTAATTGTTAAAATTGTAAAGAGTTTTTATTTTTATTGGTCTGTTTTAATTTATTTGTTTATATCGCTGATTATAGAGCTGTAAACTTTTCTCGGTGATTGCATGAAAAGAAGGTAAATATCGACATTTTTGGAGATCAATGAGTTCGTTAAATTATTAAAAGTTATGGAGATGAATATTTTTTTATTTTAACAAGCTGAATACGGAAAATGAGTTTTGGAAGATATTATTCAGTTTTATTCTTTTAACTTTTAAAATCGATAGTTAAAATAGTTCAATAGTGCATCAATGATTTTACTATTCATTTAAATGATTAGCAGTGACTTTAGTTTTAATCAATTCATAACTTTAGTACATGTTTTAACATAATAAGATTTCATTTTATAGTTCAACATTAATATACGCCGTATACATGAAAAATTGGGCAATCTATATTTGAAACTTTGTCCAGAAACATTTTCTGACAAAATAAATAAATTTGCATCCTTGTTGCAACTCATTTATTTTTATCTATTGTTCTGAATCGTATTTTTTTCTTTAATAAATATAATAAATTTAAATATAACAGATTTGTATAATCAATAGAGGGTAGTGACCCCAGTAGTCGGCAACCTTGAATATTTTATTTTATTAAAATAAACCCGTAGACAAACTATCGATAGGTTAATAATTTTTTAATGATCTATACCATTCAAATATTTAATTCTGACATTAAAATAGATCAAGAATAATAAAATAAAAATGGTTTTTGATATATCTTAATCGATATATTCTTAGAGGTGGTCGACTACTAGAATTTTTTTAATTTAAAAAGAAAACTCATGTCCAAAGCCACTTTTAATTGTAATGATCAATCTTTTATAGCTAAAACTTAAATCATAGAACTATTAAAAATTTCTAGCGATCAAGCGGCCGAGTACTAGATACCGGTGGTCGACCACTAGCGCTTTCATCATATTTTATTAAAACGCATATTATTTTTATCCTGTAAATATTTTAAGCAAGAATAAAAATTTTATCAAAACCTAGAATACATTTAAAGCGTAATAGAACCGATAATTTAACCGTCCGACTACTAGGGTCACCACCCTAATTGTCATAAATAATTATTATTATTTTTATTTTGTTATAAATAGTTATTATGTACAGTTCTTTTAGTACTATACAAAAAAATTAAATTAGTGAAACTTTGCGAAACAACATCGCTAAATTTTTCGCGGAAGTCGTATAATCCCTACATAGAATCTCTAACTCTCCTAACCCTTCTCGTAAACCGTTGACAAAAAAAGCAACAGCCATCCGCGGCACGCGTGTCTCCCCAACTATCCCCGCTCCCTCTTTCTCCATCACAGATACAACTGTATGCTTCGCTCAAGACGAAGAAACGACTCAGACCGAGGCCTCGCCCCGCTAGAGCGCAGGTCTCATAAAGGCCAATTAAAGCCAATTGTCCCACATCTCGGAGAGCCCGCGACAAATGGAATGCGTGGACGTGCGGGACGACGTCATTCTCGGCTCTGTGTCTCGCGAACAGTCGGATGCTGGCGACGCGCAATTACAACAATCTGCGGGATGTGTCCCACTCGCGTCTCGAGGATCTCGCGCGCTTCATTATCATCATAAATGCTGCTCGTGCACACCCTCGGCGTCTCGAGGAGAAAGAAGGATAAGGAATGAAGGCAGTTGACTCGACTTGACCCGTTCCCCCGATATGTGCATCTGCTTCTTCCATAAAACGAAGAAATTACGACAATTCCCGCGGTTTACGAGAACGAGGCATCTCAATTCTTACGTTCGCATTCCTTGAACGCAAAAGAGCAGTGTAAAATAGAGACTAGCGCGCACGACACACAGAGGACATGTGACATACAAAATACAACTTATACAACATATATGTGACATATCATAGTGTGTATAGTACACACAAAGGTAATAATAATAATAAGAATAGCGCGTGTTTAGACTAGATTAGATTAGATGTTTATTATGTGCAAGACAAAAACAATAAAACTACATTCAATAATAATACATATTTACAGAGATCATTAGTATAGTCAATCATATCACAACTCGACATTGCTCGTCATTAACTTACATATATTGCACAATATTATATCTGTGACGAAATGTGATAACATGATTATGTGACTTAAAAAATCTTATACTGTGACAAATACATTAATTTAATTTAATCTTAATATGAAATGTGATGTACATAATTTCTGTACCATATTTTTGATATTATCAAAATAAAAAGTATATCTATCTATCTATCTATATATCTGTCGTACATCAATCACGTCATTACACTTATCACATATTCTTATCATTACGAATAATACATTTTTTTGTGACTATCAAACTTCAATTTCTATCATAGTCAACATTCGTATGATTAGCGTCATTCTAACGTTTGTAAATTGAAAATACGCGGTGTACAAAACGCGCGAAGTCCCGCGCAGCGAGGGAAAAATGGGACAGTGTAAATATAAGCAAGCGAGCGTTCGCTCGACTGTTCGAATTTATTGCTCGGTTAATTACCGGGCAAATAGCGCGATTAATATGGTGATGGCGCAGTTTGCCGTGTTCCCCGCCTGTGTTTGCGCAGCCCCGTGCGCTCGCGAAGTGCGGCAACGCGATCAGAAGCGCGAAATTCGAAAAGCCCGCGCGAGCGAGTTCCTTCCCTTTGCCGCCGGCCGTGGGTATGTATAAGCGTATACGGCGCAAACATGCCACGTTTGCACGGTTGCGAAGCGAGAGAAAACGCGAGAGCTCGTGGGTCGCGAGTCGATTATTACTTGCTAATGAGGGGACGGTGTGTATTCGCGTGGACGCGACTGGCCGCGCATCTTGCGGGGGAGAAATGTTCGGGGTATTGTTTGAACGCTGAAAAGTTTGCGGGTGGTTTGGATTTTAGCGGACAGGAGGATGCTCGGTGAATTGATAATGGGATGATTGTGAATTTTTCGAATATGCGAGTCTGTCAGCTTGTTTGTATAATTGTGTTGTTGATCGAGTCTTTGGGGCACGTTGATCTAGGCCATGTGGTTACGAATTTAATAGCAGTTGTTTATGTCTTCTAGTACGTCAAACCTTTTTTTGAATAAGTTCATGTAATAATATAAAATACTTCTATGAAAGTGGTTTATAAAATTTCTTTCTCGGTAGTTGAAAACATTTTTTATGTTTGAATACACACATTTGAAATAAGAATCTTTCATAAATATGTGAAGTTATAAATACATGTACACCGTATAAAGATGTTAATGAGAGAACGAAGGATGCAATAAGAGGGATAACACTCTCTTCTGATTTTATTTCAAATAATAGTGCTCGGATAGATAAATATTGTTATCATCCTTTCCACATCTAATTTAATAGAGACTCGCTTTCATTTCAAAGTAAAATCAAATTAATAGAATTAGATACAGATGAATTTTTAAAATCTAACGGATAATGAATATTTTTTTCTATTTTTATATACTGCACAAGATTTATTTACGTAACGAGGATCAATGTTACTTAATAATAAAAGTTAAAGCGAGAATTGATTAAATTGTGTATGTGTAGAAGGGGCATATGAATATATATTGCAGCAGTCTTACGTAAATCTTTTTGAAATGTTACGGTTATATAACTGAAAGCCAAAATGTTCTAAATAAAATATGATAAAGAACTATTTTTAAAATATAACATGTCCGGTTAAAAGATTAAACAATATTTTTATGAGTAAACGTCTTTAAATAACTTAAAATTTTTGCATTAAATTTTGTTAATTACAGGCAGTTTAAAGTTAATTTAAAGTATAACGTATGTGTTAGAGTGCGAATTTCTCCGTCTAGTTAATGATGATTAAGTATTCAAATCTTTCTCTGCAGAATTCATACCCCCTTTACATGATGGATATAATTCAAATATCTCAGAAGATCCGAATTGAAATTAATTAGGCGAACTGTACTCCTGCTTAATTAACATAAATATTTGAATTGAAGATTTTCCATTCAAAATCGTTCCGAAATTGCAGTTTATAATGAATACAATAACGTACTCGTATTGGGTTAAATAAATCGAGAATTTTACTGCAATTTTATACTTTCAGGTTTGAAAATATACAGCGTAAGATAATTTATAGAATATATCAGATCGAAATCAATATGCTTTGTCTCCTGTTAACTTAACTTTAACTTCTTCCTGTTCTTAAATGTTAATGTGATAAAATTATGGAACATAAATATATCTATTAGATCGAAGTGGACCATTTCCAATCTCGTAATGGAGGAAAGTCATTTGTAACCCTGAAGGAACCAAGGAAACTTAAAAAATTAATTAAATTAAAACTTGAAAAATTTAAAAAAAAAATATATATGCATACCTAAATCTCAAGGCCCAACAGTTACCCCTGAAAATTTTTCAGAATTTTTCGACAACATTTAATACAATATCGAGATTTATAAGAAGGCAGGATTTTATACTCTAATAATTTTTTTTAATGAACTAATATAATTTTGTTATATTAAAGCAATAATTCAAAAAGTTTTTAGTTTAAAGCAATAATTTAAAAATTTTTTATTTTAAAGCAATAATTCAAAAAATTTGTATTTTAAAGCAATAATTCAAAAAAGCTTTTTTATTTTAAAGAAATATTTAAAAAATAGTTTTGACTATAAATACTTGGTAGTACTCACAACCTATTATCATAGTTCTTCGAACTTTTAGCACTTGCAGAGACCCTTATATTTCATATATTTGCGTGCACTGTGTCTCTCTCTCTCTCTCTCTCTCTCTTTCTCTCTCTCTCTCTCTCTCTCTCTCTCTCTCACAAGATCTGAAGCGCTCGCACTCACGATTTCTTGTGAGAAAGGACACATGAGCGCCTATTCTCCCACTTTCTTCCTTCCTAATTTCGACGTAGCGAGAACCAAACTGATTGTTCTCACTGAGCTCTCCCTCTCTTCGGCCTGATCACGACTATGGTCACCTCGGAGCCTTCACGAGCCTCGCGGCGACGGTTTACGCGATAACGTGTGAATTTCACCTTTATTTTAAACCCTATACAAGAACATGTAAATAGTATTTTTTAAGAGTAATATAAGCTCATTTTTACCAAGTGATTTTTATGACTAAAATCAATGAAAGTCCTAATTACTTTTCTTCGGACTCCGTATACCTTCACCTGCCACAAGTGTTCCAGGCTACCGTTAAGTGCCTCGCTGCACATTTGCACGACGGTATAAACGTGCCAATTATTAATAGTATATCGAAACTCGATAATTCGAAATTCGCGATAATTCAAAGTGAGAGCTTGCATTTTGTATCTTAATCAGTATAAAATCTATTCGTTAATTCGAAATTAATTTTTTTTGATCGCTCGATAATTCATTAATTAAGGTAATGTGAAAACCGCTATATAATTTGAAACTTTCAAAATACTCTTTGGTTAATTCAAAATCATTTACTTCGTTCCGTATATTTCAAGTTGAAAGCTATTGTTTTTATTTGAGCTAACCAATACTATTCAAAGTTATGCCGTAAACAAATAACCCATTTCATCAAATATACTCAAGTCGTATAGTAGACCTGAACTATACAGTGAAAACATTAAATGTAAAAATAAAAATAATATTGGAAGATAAATTAAATACAAGTTATGCTAAGTTAGTAAATTATGAGCTATCAATCTTGAACATTTACACATGATTTAGGTATAACTTTGCTCATTTCAGCGTTATTTAACGAGACTTGAACATGAAAATACGTACAAAATCATAGATGTTGTCTCTCGATTCCATTCTTAAAGAGTATTCACCAAACAACATTTTTAATACTGATAATACAGGGCTGTTCTTTAGATGTACACCTAATCAAATGTTCTCTGTATGACTAATTTTCGTATTATACTTATCAAACATTCAATTTGTTATATGATTTAATAAACATTTGTTAATCCGAAATTCTCGATAATTCGAAGTCAGAGTTCAGACTCATGAATTTCAAATTATCGAGAGTAGCCTGTAATATACTTAAACTCCTAATGCCATAAAACATGCCTATCCGTAAAAACTTACAAGAAACACTGTTCATCTTTCCGAACTTTTTCTCATGACAAAGCAAAATTCACCAACCCTCCCCCATTACCTCAACTTTCCCTTACAAAAATACTCCATTATCTCTCGTAATATCGAGCCGCTCACCGCGCTCACAAAGCCGCCGGCGTTTAACGGCAAAATCGACTCGCCAATGAACTTACGAGCGGCTCGGTGCATTACAACACACAGCATCGCGCGTCGCTGCATTATCAAGCATCGTTGCCAAGCCAGAGGCAGCCTCGGTCCAAGGCTTATTAATTAAATCGCTAATTATCAAAGTAATTGCCGGCTTAATTGGCCCGGCGGAATCTCTCCGGAGCGAGCCTCAAGAGAGAAAGAAGTCACGGGACTCTGTCATCCCAATGCCCTCTTTTGTATCCCCGCGCCACTGCCGTTGCCGCGCTCGTTGCTCCCCCACCGCCGTCAAGACGGAGAGGACAGCTTTCCGTGTGTGCGCGGATAGACGAGAGACGAAAAAAAAAAAACCCTCGCGTACGCGCCGAAACGCTGAAGCGCACTGCACCGCTGCTGCATAGGGGAAAGGACGAGAGCGTAATTTATTTAGGCGGTGCGGAGAGCTCGCAGCAGACGTCGTCTACGAAAGCTCGGCTGTGGATGTAGACCCTCGCCGAGAGAGGGAATAAAAAAGCATATATACGGGACTTGGTAGGGCCATTGTATTACAGTTAACTACTGCTAAGCAGAATACAAAGGCGAGGTGAGCTGGCCGAGCGAGAACCAGACAGTTAGCTAGTTGCCTGAAAACTGGGAATTGTTTAAGTGTGCATTGACTTTTCGACAAATAAAATGATTAATCGTCCAAAGTTTGTCATAAATGTTTATATATTTGTTCAGAAATAAATGTTTTTTACAGTCAGTCGCGCTTGTTTGTAGTACTTTGAATTTGTTATAGCTCAAGTGTTTTTAAAGGCACATAACGTTGTCAAATCTAAATTTGTTTGTTCAAGAGAAGTGGATATATACCTCACTAAGAAACGTTATGATTTTTTGAAATGCTGGAAAGTTCAGAGTTGATACACAACAAAAATTGAAAATACAAAAAAGTTTAGTCTTACTGTTTCTAAGGGCCACATTTTTATTTTTTTAGGTAGCTCACTTTATCGTGATATTACATAATGTTTTACTAAGTTTAAAGTACTGTCTGATCAAATATCAAAGTGCTGGTTACACGCTGAAAAAGTTATAGCCTAAACACTGTGTTGACTTTTACTAATCACACTTTTCGTTTCATCGCATCCAAGTACTTTAATGTTTACAAACTTTGATAACTTTACCAGTAATTAAAAAAGTTATTGTCAACAAGACACAGCAAATTTTAAAGTTCCAAAGATTTGCCCATATAATGAGTAAGAGACTAACATGGATGAAGTTATATAATTTACTACAGCTTCGGCCTGTCGATCGAAGTGCCTCGCGTCACTCCAGCGTCGCGATATATCCCATTATTCTCTCGCCGCGCACGCGAGGTGATCGCCTCTTATCGCTCGCGCGTATACACGACGAGACAGTCGGAGCGCGAATCCAAAGCTCGCTCTCCGACAATGCGGGGACGCGGGCGGAGAATAAAATAAATACCTCGCCCGTGCAGCAGTCCTCTTTGTTTCTCTCTCTTCGAGGCAAACAGATGCCACTCGTCTCGTCGTTTAATTCCCCCTTTGTGCGATTCTCGCTCGCGTTATACGCGCGTGCGTCTCTGGAATTTTTAAATCCCGCGCGCGCCCCGAAGAGGAGAACCTTTGAATTTCGCGAGCTGCTTTTGAACTTTGTCTCACCGGGCCGAGAATATACGTACATAGAGCAGAAAGGGGGAAGGGGGGCGTCCGCGCGTAAAATTAATTGAGCGCGCCGCGGACGAAGATGAAGAATCCTGCCCCCGGGGCCTTATACACCATCCGCGGTGCGCCGAACGCAGCGGTGATCAAATGAATATAGAATTTTCCATGATTTATTCAGGAGAGCGCGATGCGGACGAAGGCGCACACGTCCGGGAAAACCCCAGAGCGAATAATCGATCTGCACGCGGACGAAAGGAACTTCCAGTGGGGTGGCAACGACAGACGGAAATTCCAAAGATTACTGCTTTTGCAGGGGCTGTACGTGAGCGGGAGGAGGAGGAAATCGCGACGTGACGTTTCGACGGGAGAGGTGAGAATGGAAGCTGGAAGAAACCGGTGGAAGCTTGTTGAATTTGTACTTCAATGCGGCGAGAAGGGAGGAATATATGCAGCATTTTAAATGTATTGGAGAACCAAACCCCGATCGGTATTTATGGTTTTAAAGGAGCACCGGCCTTATAATTGTGAACTACCTTTTTATTTGTTGGGGGGGTTACTGTTCTTTTTCGATTTAAGAGATTGTTTGTTTTTTACAGCTGTATTTTAGATGGACCCTGCATTTACATTGAAATTCAAAATATGCAGCTGTACTAATATTATATTCTTTACAATGTTTACAATCGTGTGAATTGTTGTAGAAAATGAATGAAGGTTTATTTTTGTGGATTCAACGATGCTGTGAATATCAGAAAAAGGCAAGGCATGAACTAAATGTATTATGTAATTGCATGGCTTTGGATTAATTCTTATTATTATCTACATTATGTTCAATATCACACAATCGTCCAACAGATTTCTACATTCTCAGACCATCGTGCATTTTGGTTTTATGAAACAGTGATGAATGCAAAAAACAAATATAAAAATCAGTTTTGTAAAAATATTCAAGATTTTCACAATACATTCACAATAACATGCGATGCAAAAATATCTCACAACAACAATATTCCCTTTATCCTTCCAACAACTTGCCAATGTCGCAACAATTTTCCGCACCTCCGACTACCCCAAAACAAGAAAAACGAGCCGAGAATCCCCGCGACGTGAGTTTTTCGCCCGTTTATGGTGATCATTCGCACCTCGAAGTAAAATCGAATCGTAAATACATCGACCGAAAGACTCATAACTCGTGCAGCAAGCTAATACCCCGCGTCGCGGCGAAATTGAATTCAGCTTCGGGGTAAAGCGCTTGACTACCCACATGCACCGTCGGATTAGATGATCG
Organism: Gastracanthus pulcherrimus; assembly: GCA_949152435.1. Lineage (NCBI taxonomy): Eukaryota > Metazoa > Arthropoda > Insecta > Hymenoptera > Pteromalidae > Gastracanthus > Gastracanthus pulcherrimus. Next base: position 6,660,507 of record OX424574.1, on the reverse strand, counting down.
TCGGCTGTTGGCATGCCTTCCTGGATTCCTGTTTACTCCTCTAGCTATTGGATCCCCGCCGTCCCGTCGCGCGAATTTCCGGAAATTATCTTTAAGCTCGTTTATCTTAACTATAGTACTGTATATAGCGCCACGTGGATAACCTTGATGCATTATATTGTTAAAATGCTGATGGTGTTTGCATAGTTACATTTGCTATGTTCTGTTATGTTATGTTAGTAAACTTTGCTAAATACGTTTCTAGCTGGAGTTCAATTTATCTAATTAAATGATACCGTCAAGGACCCAGTTCCTGATCAGTTAAGGCATGTCGTCACGTTATTTATTATGTCAAAGCATAAAAATGAGGTATTCGTGGAAAATGAAATTTCTAATAACAAATATAACTGTAAATCTTTAATATAAAATTGAAAAAATACATAAATAATCAAAATTAAGTTAAATATAAAGCCTCAAAGAAAAAAAGCTGTGGGAGCAATTCCTGATCACTTAAAATTTGTATGGGAGTAGTTTCTGATCATATCAAGACCCAATTCCTGATAACATATATTATTGACGTACAAGTATTTTATATATGATAAATTAAAACTTATTAAGCAATAATAATACGGTAGATATACTAAAATATAACATTTTCGGTTGTGTGATTATAAATGTGAAACTTAGGCGAGGTAAAAGTGTTCGGTTATTCGTACTCGGTCTACTGCACGATATAGACTCACGTGCGAGCATATATTTATAACCTATAACGCACATAGTGTTCTGATTTATTTTCACGTTTTGTGCGACTTTTGCCTGATAAATTATTTACACATGGATTAAAACTACTTATAGAATTGTGTTATTACAAATATTTGTGTATTTTAAGATTTTTAAACACACATAAAACATGTTATTAATACTGATCAGGGATTGGGTAAACGATAAGAATTTGGACCCTATTTCTAATCACACGTTTTTACAAATATCAATAATATTTTATATGAATGTTTTAAGTGATTTATACAAATAAACTGTTGAATAACTTAATTACATAAGTTTTTCTACGCTCCATTGCACAATTTTGAAGATATGATGTAAATTTCTTTGCATGGTCACTTGTAGCCAAATGCAGTAAGATGGTGTCAATCATGACGTTGCCAACAACGCTCAACTTTAACATTTTTTATCTTAAAAATGTATTTTACTAGTAACTTTTAAAGTTATTTGATATGACTGCCAAATAGTTTACTATTAATAATTATTTTTTTAAAACAAATTTTGTATAAATTAATGTGTAAATAGTAATAAATGTAACGAAATGATCAGGAACTGGGTCCGTGACGGTAATGCATTTCGGTTGTTAGTAGTTATGTGATTTTTAGTTTCATAATCGACTAGCGTTATTTAACCTTGATCTGCTTTATGAACATGGTCTTTGATAATCTTGGCAAACACAATTATACTTGATGCATTATCGATTATAATTTAAATCAAATCAAATAACCGTTACATCAATTTATCGTGCCACAAGGAGTTTCATCAGATAGTTTGACAAGTTCCAGTTGAGGAAATCCTCGTTTGTCAAATTTCCGCAGTTTGGAAAGTTTATGTCTACAGTTGTATCTTTGCACAAAATAATTAGAAAAAAATAACAAAAGCCAATTGTAATAAATATAATTCTTCTTTCTTGCTTTGTAATAAAAAAATACACATCAAAGAAATTACGAACATCGAGATTTTCTATTTATCAATAATAAACGATCAAAATATGGTTGAACATTTTAATTTTTAAATCGATAATCGAGCATACAGAATCGCTCGATAATTTCCCTGCATGAGCGAGAACTTCAGCCATCTCAGCTAGTCAATCTCCTTTCTCAACATATTACCAAACCCCTAAAGCCATATCCACACCCTTCCAAGCTCCGACTATATATTATCAAGTTTCCTCTGCCAAACGAGATTCCGATATAATTATGTTAGGACTCGAACCTGCCTGCACATAGGTACGCCCACACAGACAATGAAGCACCATCTTGATCCTTCGCTATGCCCGAAAAGTTCTATAGCACAGTAGCACCCCAGCAATTAATCATTAGTCAAGCTCAGAATTCGTAAGATCATCGCTGCTGCTGCTCAGCTGCCAGGGTTTATTAGAGAGAACTGTAGGTCGTGGATCCGCGATTAATGTTGAAGTAAAGTTCTAGTAGGGGTAAACAGTACAGTTATTAGCTCCTTGATAGTGATTGAAAATCATCAAATATTAATAAATATAATACGTTACATAGCTTTTGATAAGCATACGCCAATCAAAAAGTTGTTATTTAGGGGCACGTTTAGAAAAATGCTTTTACAGTTTTACCGTTAGGTGTACCGAAAAGTGCGCCTACTGTGGATTAAAATAACTTTTTTCTTGGATAAAACTAAAAAAACATTAGGTTTTTAGGGCACAGGCATAAATATATATATAAAGAATGTAAAAAGAAATTTTTGTAGTCTATTATCCCCTTAATACGCGGGCATAATTATCCCCGGGAAGTTTTTCATATTGCTTATTACTACTGTGTTGCAGGTCAATCCGTGCGTTGGAACGATGTAGGAAGTAAGTATAAGATGCGAATCATGCTTGTGTGGTACGCCTTTGCATTGGGAGATAGCTAAAAGCTTCTAAGAGGCTTAAAAAATTACTTCCGGCTTGATTTATGTAGCTGCAGCTAACTCACGGGGCTGAAGATTCATTTCAGACGGAGTGTATATGTGAAGCAGGAATTTTGTTTTACCACGACTTTTTATTCACTACATTTTAGATGGATATTAGATTACGAGGGTGTATACATTTAAAAAAATTAAATATTTAGATTCAGTGGGTAGGAGTGATTTAAACTGATTTTTAAATAACATTAAAATAACATCCGTCGTGCAGTAGTACGGATTTATCGAGAATTATCGTTTGTGGCACAAGAAAACATATTCCAAAGTTTAAGCACGTTCCCTGACCCAAACCCTGATACTCTTCATGTGAGTATAATTAACTAAATTGACAAATTCTTACTTTTTAAGTTATATTGTAGGTATATGCATGAGTATTATATTTAGAAAATTATTTAAATTTGTTTTGTGTTTTTTAATGTCAAAATTGTCATACATTCGAATACTACCACATGAAAGTAATAATAACTCAAGTCAATCAATTCTTTGATTTTCTTAGAAGAACAATGAAATAAACAGCCTGTTACTATCATGTCATAAAACAGTCATAGTTCTTATTTTTAATCTTACCTCACAACGTTACATCAGAAATATTTATAATCAATTATTCATTCACTTATAATAAACCTCTCAACGAGCACAAAACAGGCCCACTAAATCTTTTCAAATGAAATCATTTGGCATCAATTATTATAATACGGCCACGACATTAGAGAGATAGAGCGTGAGGAAGAGAGAGAGACAGTGAGGGAAAGAGAGAAAGAGAGAGAGAGAAAGTGAGGGAGAGAGAGAGGGAGAGAGAGGGACAGTGTTGGACTATCGGACTACTGCAAGGTTCCAATGTTACGTCGTAAACTCGCTCTTGTTCTCTCTCACCCTTTCTCTCTCTCTCTCGTTCTCTCTCTCTCTCTCTCTCTCTCTCTCTCTATCTCTCTCTCTCTCTCTCTCTCTCTCTCTCTCGTTCTCTCTCTCTCTCTCTCGTTCTCTCTCTCCCTCTCTCTCTCTATCTCTCTCTCTCTCTCTCTCTCTCTCTTGAACCCTATAGAAGAAAGCGCGCCACAATCTCGATAAACTCAGACTATACGGCCTCCCTTCTCCTCCACTTGCACTTCCGTAGCAGCGCAGCAAGAGCATTTTTACGTCGCTTCCTTATCCCGCCGCGTGCGATTGTTTCCTCGGTCCTATGCCATAATCACAGCGTAAAATGGTACGCAGCTTGCGTATATCGAAATCCTTGGACTTACGTACTTCAATTTACTCTGTACATAGTACACAGCGCAATCCGGTAATTAGCATTTAATTGCCTCTTTAAGCTTTTTATTATGGCGAGTAACTCGTCACTCGTCAATGCAGTGCCACGTTGTATAAGAAAACTGCACGTCCAGACGACAAGCGATACCGACTTTTCTTGACTTTTGAAGCTACCTGCTACCTCGAATGTATACCTATAAATGCAGCCTGTTTTACAATTATACTAGAGTGTAATTTATGTTTTTTTTTTAATTCGATGGAACGCGGTGCAGTTTCCCTGCAAAAAAGAGTCTATATTGCAATCACCCTGCGCGCGCTTTAGCTCTCTCGCCATTTTTCCGTTTACGGTGCTCTGCGCAGGAAAAAGCAGCTCGTACCTGGATAAAAGTTTGCAATTTACCGGTTTTCAGTTCGCATTGACTTTGTTTATTGGATTCTTTCTGGGTAACGGTATTTTTTAAATTTTGGATCGAATGTTGTTGGAATTGATTTAATAGGGGACTTGCATGAAAAGTCCATTAGGTCTGTCAGATAAAATATCGAAAAATTAGTCCTGGTGCTGGGTAAAATTCAAAAAACTTCAATTGTTCAACTTAAAAATATGTATCCGATTATTTGTCTAACTGTGAGCAAAAAAGGTTTTTACTAAATTTTACGTAGCACCTTTAGTTTTCGAGATAAAAATGCCTTAAGTTAATAAAAAATTGCAAAAATGAAACTTAAAGAAATCGTAACTTTTAAATAAGCATTTTGGGGGAAAAATGGCTAACAACATTTTTTGCTTAAAATAATTTATATTTTCATAAAAAAATAGTTCCAGGCCGACAAATTATTTTTTTCTAATTTGTTTAAACAATTGCATTTTAAACAATTTTTTACCACTGTAAAAATATAGGACCAACGGATTCGTGTTCTACTGGTCAAAGTACATAAGAAATGACTATTTTCACCTTGGATACACAGTTGCATGCGGGAATGTACCCAGCTCCAGGACTAAATACATCTTTTTTCTTTTTTCGATTAAATTATTTTTAATATAGATATAGCAGATTTAAATGTCGCGTGACATCACAAACTCCCACTATATATATATATATATATATATATATATATATATATATATATATATATATATATATATATATATATATATATATATATATATATATATATATATATATATATACTACGGGTGTTTGTGACGGCACGCTTCGATTGTTCTTTGTTAATAAACATTTAATTGAATAGAACAAATATGTATTGATTATTTTTTGATATTCTATATCCGACGAATCTAATGGAGTTTTTCATGCAAGTTCCCTATTGCTATTTCGTAAAAAATGTATAGTTTTTTCGTTACAGAGAATGAAGTTGGAGAAATACATTGAAGCAATTGGTATAGCAAAGAAAGATAATCTGTGAAATAATAAAACTGTATGAGATCCCAACGAGGCGCCGATACAGTACGTTTGTCTTAATGAAAATGTATTATGATGATTATGCTCTTAATTATTCTGTTTGAATGAAGTATCAGATCTTTTTTATCTTTTTTAATTTTGAGAGATGAATTATCGAATGACTTTCATTTTCTTCAAATAGACCAGTGAGCCACTCCTTGTTTAGTTGTTGACGATAATTAGGATCAATGGTCTGTATAAAAATAACATCAGCCGGACTTTTAGAACGACTAATGAGATGGATAAAGACGCACAAAATAGTTTAAAAACCTACAGAGCTGTGCTGTGCAATATATGTGCATTAGTTTGAAAGACTAGTGAAGTATAGAAAATAACAAGCTAACAGCAGCGCGACGATGGGTAGAAGATTTTTGTATTCATGCAACATCACTGCTATTTATATTAAATAATTAGAAATGACTTCATTATATAAATCACCAATGAAATTTTCTTCTTTTTTATAAAACTTAATTAAATTATAAATTATAAGTGCATACAATAGCCTTGTTCTGTTTTCTTATAGTCCTAAATACAAATTTTAAAACTTAAATAACCATGCATACATACATTCATACATACATAATTTCCACGGACACTCCAAATTCCACCACTTTATTCGGATAATCACGAATACACATCATAATAACAATTACATATACCGATTGGATATATATTTCAATAGTCGCTAATTACGATGCATGCCTCAACAAGTGCACAATATAATAAATACATTATAATACTCTACATGCATCGAATTAGCTTACTTCGATACCAATGTTATAACAATGCGCAGTGTGATTACATATCACTGAATAATTTAAAGGGTCGGGGATAAATACTACAACTTACTACAAATACTACAACTTACTTTATTAATTACATTGCTTTACGCGAGCAATCCCACCCGTCGTACATCTGATAAGGTCTCATTGTGATAAGAGCAAAGGCGAGTAGTCAAAGAAAGTTATTGTACGACAATGTCAAGGTTGTTTTGCACAAAATACGATCTCTGAATATTATATCGAGCGTATAAAACAATATTTCAATGGAGAGAAAAAGAAGAGCCATTCATAAGTGATTATTCTACACTCATTGATGAGAGCAAAATTAGTAACTGGGCCTTCTCTTTTTTCTCGTACTGCTTTTGACATTATACGTGCACATATATATTAATGCAGTTATATCGGTGAAACTATTCGTGTAGAAGCTATTTGAAACGGCCAGGCGTATCGCAGTCGAACGCAATTTGTCTTTTGAGCTATCGTATTGAAAAATTCTTGAGCAAAAATTCTACAGGAATCCTTCAAAGTTCTGAAATATAAGAACTATTTTATTTTTAAAATGATGATAATTAATGAATTTGAATATTGAATATAAAATTATAAGAAAATGAGTTAAATTATAACTCTTATAATATTGCTCGCAGTCGATTTTAGAAGAAATATAGACAACTAATGATTTTTTACCGAAAAATAATTTCAACTTTAACAAAAAATAATCAAAGAAAGTCATTTGAGCAAACGTGGATTTAATCGAATTGGAATAAAGCCTGTCAAATTTCATTAGATAAATCGAATTATCCTCAGCTTATCCGTTTTATACATTCTACTCTCAGACTGTTTCAGCTTTTCATTTCAATTGATTCGACCTATTTTTTTGCTTCCGTAGCTTTGTAATAGTAAAAAAGAAGTTATGCTAAAAACATGTTAGAAACATGTATTGAGATATAAGGAATCAAAATACACTATTGTTAGAAAATGTCCGTATGGATGTGTGTGTGTGTGTATGTGTGTGTGTGTGTGTATGTATGTGTGTGTATGTATGTGTGTGTATGTGTGTGTGTCAGTGTGTATGGGTGTAAGTGTGTGGTGTGTGTATGTATCTATATCTCGATTATCCACGGTAAAATTTAATGTTTCAGGGCTCATACTGTTTGCTTTTCTTAAACGAAGGAGGCAAAATAATAATTTTTTTAGTTTCTCGGATTTGTTTTTGTTTATTAGCAGTCTTTAGATTTTTGGCTTTTAGTTTTTCAGGTTTTTTGGTAGAGCAGAAATAATATCATCGATCCAGTGAAAATGTATTTCAAGGAGCATAAAATTACCTATCTTTTACCACACGAAATTTTGGATAAGGTGCTTTCTTTCTTTTATTATATACGGAAACGTCATTTTTTGTTCGAACGGTATTTTTTCTAAAATAAATGGTGGTAAATGTTTGAAAAAAATTAAGGTAATTCGGATAATGGAGAAAATATTCTATAAAATTTTTGAGTCATTGTATTTTTTTTATGGAAAAAAAAATCATTTTGTAAAAAGAATCGATTTTCTATGGCAAACAATAACTTGAGTAAAACATCAGTATTCCTTCTGAAATTTTCCAAAAAAGTAGCCTTTTACTATCTCTTAGCTAAGGTATTTGCATAGATCATGAGGACTTTTATTTTTCAGGATTTTTGAGGTTATATTTTTTTTAAACTTTCTTTTGATCGCTTGTATCCCGAGAACGGTGCGGTCACTTTTTACCAACTGGACTCAATTTTTTCATCTCATAATGAGGATTTGGAATTAAAAACAAATTTTAAGATTCATCGAACCGTGTTCGTTTTACAACAATTTTTCTATTTTAAGAGAGTATATTTTTTTCAAAAAATTTGAGAGTGCTTATTTCTTGAGTATAACACGGTAAATCTTTACCAAAGAACGCTTTTTTTCATCTTTTAATGAAGATTTTAAATCAAAAAGAATATTAAAGATTCATCGAATCATTCTTGTTTCATAACCCTTATTAATTTTTTATGATGTTTTCTTTTTCAAAAAATTTTTCATCGTAGATATCTTGCATATTACGAAATCAAGAAGACTTTTTAAGACATATCGATTCCTTTTTGTTTTACAACTTTTTTCATTTCTATGATTACTGTTTTTTTAAACATTTTTAATAGCTTTTTTCATGAGTATTATGAATATGAGTAAAAAATTTAACTTGATATGCAAAAACTTTTTAAGTGGCTTTCTAAGTACTATTATACTTTGGCATAAGTTTATTTATAAATGACAAATTTTCTTGAATTTTTAAAAATAAATTTTATTTGAGAGGTGTGCGTCAAAAAATTATTTTTTTAAACTCTCGTTTTAATGACAAAATATGCATTTACTCCAATAACTTGTAAAAAATAGTGTTAACTAAAAAGTACTCTACAGCCTTCTTTTATTATGAAATTATTATATACAGAGTACTTTTTAGTTAATGAATTTAGCTAATGAGTGATTTTTTTGATATTTTGCTTTATTCTGGGAGGCGGATAAGATTTTAAAAAATATGGAGTAAATAATTATCTTATCATATTTTAGAGGAAATGGATTATCTTTTGTAAAATGAAACATGATTGTAGGATCAAATGTCAATTTTCAAAGAATTTGTATAAACAAATCGATGTTCCAAACCACTGCAGTATCTGTTTAAGATGCAGGGCAGTGTCACAGATCGACTTCGTACTAAATTTCATCGTGCTAATTAAATCCCGTCTACTTCCCTCCCCTGTACGAGGCTCAGTGTTAATTGGATCGGCACTAACGGGCACTACGAAATCCTCTGCTGCTATCTCTGCACTGCAGAAGTATTTCACACCATGCAGACCTATGTGTACTCGCAACCATTGGGGAAAATTATTTTTGTATACCACTCATATGCCGCGCCTGCCCGTGATCGAGAGGTGAAACTGCCACGGACTTTGTCGGCTCGCGACAAGGATCAATCACGTCGTCTCTTGCATTGTCTCGTGTACATACGATCGACGTCAAGAGGATACGAGTAAAGTGCGTTATACGCGAGAGGGAAATAAGTGCCGACGACGATTGCACAATTAACGTTCTTTTGTGACGAGAGTTGAATAGACTACAGCTATACTTTACTGGTGGCTTTTTCCAAGGGCGCTTTTGTTTCGCTGATTTTAAAAAATTATAATTAAAAAAAATTAGGTAATTAAGAATAAAAAATTTCAACTGATTGATTCGTGTAGTTGTTGAGAATAAAGTATTGTTTTTGTTTAATTATTATATCCCGTTCCATTTATTTTCACAGATATATTGACATTTTTAAATTAATTAAAACATATGAAATAGAAACATACTGTGTTGAGTGTACATTAATAAATACATTACAAATATAATATAATATGTTTTATTATAAAAATGCATAGTAAATATAAAAACACACTTATTTCAATTATTTCTAGGAAAATGGATAAGGAATTTTAGTATTAATTTCGCAAAGTACATTGTTACGTTTCAAATACCTCTTCACGTATACGTCATAACCCAACCATGTAAAAACTGTTAATTTTCATTAGATCTTTCTCTCTCCCTCGCGCTCTTAATTTATATTTGTACAACGAGCTAAGAGAAAAAAATTCGCTGTCGCTTTTCTCATAATGATAATGGCCAGGGCATTCGAGAAGATTAACGAGCAAAAACCTAAAGAAAATATAAATACACAGACACATAAGGCTCCATGTGAAACCAGCTGAAAACTCCAAACGCGCATAAACGTCAAGAGGAACAGCAGCGGCGGCACCAAAAATGCTGTACCTCATACACCTCACGAATACATGCAGCACATGATAATTGCAAAGGACCGTATAACGGATTATATATACATATATGTATATATACGCGAAAGAAAGATATCAAAGTAACGATATACAAAATAAACTAGATCCAAGGAGAGAGGATAGAGAAGAGAAGAGCAGAAATTTATTATACCTCTATCCCACATAACAAGAACCGCGACATTATTCTCTTATACACATAATATATACTCATCGGATAAGATAATCGTATGATCCGAAGAGGATTAAGCGGAGTGGAGGAGAGATTGGTATAAATAATATACGTATACAACAGCTACAGGGAGCAAGGGGCGCATACGGCGAGTGGGAATGAAATACGAAGAGAAAAATTGGAAAATTGAAAAAACTTATGAGTTAAAACTAAGAGCGAAGGCTGCAGGAAGCCACCCCTAACAACTCTCTCGTATACACCACAATGGTGATTGACCGATGCAAGCAATTGCGATCCCATACAACGGAATTCCTCAATTACCGTCTGCTATCGCGGCCGCGCTACGATCCATTGTTAATCATTGCGTGTAGAATTGTACACGTGCGCTTCAAGTAATAGTAGGTAGAGAGATGCATTTTTCTCTTGTGTTCTAACCGCTCGAAGCTTCACTGCTCCTCTCTTCGTCATTCATCTTCTCCCCGCTACCGCGCGAGCTTCGTGCACTACGGGGCTTTTTTCGTACCTCCTATATCTTTCTTCTCTAATTCATTCTCTCGCTTCTTCTCTCTCGTCGCTTTTTGCGCGCGCAAGCCACTGGTGCTTGTTATTTTTTCCGGACTACCAATACGAGAAGTGCTCGCGAGAGCTTCACTTCACGAACTTTTCCTTTTTTATATTTCCATGGCTTTGTGCTAGCTGGGTAATGCTAACTGCAAGCGGTGAAAGTGGATGTTGGTGTACGCACAAAAGATTTTTTTTTTGTATCTTGTTTTCTCGCCGGACTACACGGAGACGTATTTATTGGATATGTATGCAGTTGTTGTTATTTCATTATTTTGAAGAGCATGCGGTGACTGATTTTTCGAGGATTAATTTATACGAAGTGCGTACATTTTTTATTAGTACAGGCATTGGATGATCTTTTAGATTCATATTTATAAATAATAGGTAAACATTTTTAAATTGTAACCTGAATATAGAGTTTTCTATATGCATCCATGTTATTATTAACTATTTAGATAATAAATCGTTCACTCACGAATTAGATCGAGTATATATAGTAAAGCCACTCTAAAATATTTGAAGAAAAATTGAAAAACGTACGTTGCGAGCTTAGAATTTTTTAAATTATTTTAAAAGAATTGAGAGGTGTGTTAAAGAAAAAATTCTATATAAAATGATCATTTCGTTCCGGAGCAAAACCACTCTTATGTATAACAAAATACAGAAAGTCAGACAAATTTAATATACCTACCCTTTATTAGAACAGCTTTTGTAAAAGTTACAAGAATAAACCATTGAAAAATTATATTTACATTATATCGACAAAGCATATGGCCATTAGTTATATCTGCACCTTTTACTGAAATTGAAAAAATCCACATTCATATGTTGGTTTAAGAGAAGAACGCACTAAAACATTTATGAAAATGAAAAAGAAATTTTTCATGCTTTTGATTACATTGATTTTTCTTGCGAAGCTTTCTATGTCACATCCATGCTATTGCTGAGTAAAATGTTGATCATTTTATTTGTGGAGATTGAATGCGGATGGTTATTCAAGTGATTTCGTTATAGAACATTTCTGTTTTCTAAAAACATGTACTTTTAATAACAATTGCCAAGTAGAAATTAAGTTCATGCGAATTTCAAAAAATTTAACTTTAATAACTCAATTTCAATAAAATGTACCTCGTCTTAATATTGCATCATTCTTTAAGACTATAGGCGCGTATATTAACGCTGTCTAATGAGTTCTTTTTTCGGCGAATTTTGAAGGCATTTCAATGTTTTATGTAACGAAAGCCGAGGAGAAATATCTTCACACTCTAGTATGACCAAGTATGACGAATGTTCAGCTCGAGGCCGCGTCGTTTGCATAATTTTGCACACCACCAGCCGGCCACATCGAGAGAGCAGTGGATGTAATACCAATCAAATATCCGCGCAATTTCTCGTTAAGACGACAATTAATGGAGCCAGGTCCACCACCGAAATACAAGGCAGGCAATGCCTCACTTACTTTTTTCGATACAGTAGTACGGCCTCTGCTGTAATCCGATTATGGCTTTGCTCTCTGATTTCCAATAATACGGAAAATATATGTACTCGCGGAGGGGAGCGGTGACAATTTTTTTATAACTTTCTTTGTTTAATGCATGACTGCGCTTAATGCCAAAAAATTGTACAGGTTTGTTTTGCATTGTTTACATGAATACTGTTCCTGCTCAGCTTAGGGAAAGATGCATGAGATGGTTGTTCAGTGTACACACACGTGGTCGCATGACGGATGATACTTCTCGTGGTTAAAATAAACAGCATTAGCATGTGGGGAAGTGAACATATTTTATGGTGTGTACACATGAGAATATAAACTTCTGAACTGATAAAAGGTAAATATAATTTTATATGGTTTTGCATAAAACATTGTATAACTTTTATAAACAGAATAAATATTAGATTTCAGATTTTCTTTCTCAATGAATATGGTTACCATAATAAAAATAATTACAAAAATTTTCACTAACTTTAATTTTCTAAGTAAACAGTGATAGCATTACCGTATCACTGGTGAAATATTTTATCACCTAGATTGATACATACTACAATAGGGTAAATTTTCTTCTTGTAACCCCTTCAAAATGTTGTAATTAGCTTAAAAATGAGATATTGTATATAATTGTATATTAATTTATCCAGCTACCAATTTTTTTTACGTTTATTATAAATTTATTAACAACTTCACCGCGTTAGGCAAGCCAACAAAATTGTTTCCTCCTAAATAAAATTATACTCTTCAAATGCGATGTCGAACGTGTCAATTGGTTGAAATATCCTGCTTGAAAATTCCCCAAATATAGTAGATTTTTTAGTGATAAATGAGCAAGCTACAATTTTATTTAGGAGGAAAAATATGTTTTGGCTTGCCTAATGCGGTTAAGTTGTTAGTAAACTTATAATAAACGTAAAAAAAATTCGTAGCTTGATAAATTAACATACAATTATTTTTAGTTCGTCTAATGTAATAAAAGAGCTTAAAATCAATTGATAAAACCAGTTTGGAATGGGAGAGACCTCTTAATGTTAACTTCAGGTAATCGGGGGACAAAATATCTCATTTTTAAATAAATTACAACATTTTGAAGGGGTTACAAGAAGCAAATTTGAGATTCGGGAAATTTTGAAGAACCCTAATACTACAGTTTAATGTTTATCACTGTAAAGCGTAATATTTCGGTAATATCATTAAACTATCGTGATTTATAAATAAATTAGTCATAAAGTCGATCCATTATTAGTAATTTATACAATACAATTTTATTGGCTATAAAACTACCGATTTCCGAAGCATATTAAACGGAGAAAATAAATTGTAATTACATTTACGGTTTTATCAAACTGACTTTTTATAGTATACAAATATAAAATATTTCGGTGTATTGATGTAAACTGCATTTTTTAAACTTTTTTAAATGTTTGTTTATTCAATGAATGTGACACATTAAAGCTTCAAACACTTTCACTGAATTATTATTTGCAAATCGAGTGGTTGAACCACCGTATTGGTTTTATGTATAATAAATAATTCGTTCATTTATCGCAGAATGTAACCGCCAATATAATGATCTTATATTACTCATTCTACATAATATCGAAGTTTAGGAGTCATTTTCTGACAATCAATTGCGCAATTATAGCTAGTTTTCAATTACCGTTTCAATTTCAACGATTCATTCGTCGAAACGATGAGTGAGATAAAGACAGTTGTGCTTAGTAAACAGTTAACAAATTTGAAAATTGATATATGCCCCGATACGAAATTGATTGCTATTATTGTGTATCCACAGAAGGTAAATTACTAATCTAAGAATCAATTCACCCTACTTATATACTGTCATACCAAAACTAATCAATCTAACGATCAAATATATTAGCAACAAAATTCTTTCTTAATATATTGTATTAATTTATAAGGTAACCCAAATACTTTAAAGTGTAGGTAGCTTAAATTATCAATGTATTTTAAAGTAAAACAGTTTGTCTTATATTACTTAATTCTTTTATAAAGGTGGATGTTAACGGCCCACACAAAAATTCCTTAGAACTTTAACGTTTAACCTTGAGAATAGGTATGTCATAAAATGTATAAAACCAATTTTATAATTAAAGCACCTCAAGATTTTCATTTAAAAATAAAATAGACCTAGAAAAGGTTGGGAAAAAATAAATATAAGATTTTGAAATTTTGTGAATAACGCTGCATATATATATATGACTTTCAATTGTTTCAGGGAAGTTTGCCATAAGCCGTGGGAATTCTCCTTTGAATACATAATATATTATCAGGGATCAAAATATGAAACAATACATTATTAAAATTAATAGGTGGTCAGGTTCTATTACAAAAAGGGCCCAATAGTGAAACATGTACTTATCTTGAGACTCCATGATAATATTTCACTTAATGTTCAAAATGACAAATGAAAACTATCAGACCTCATGATGCAAAGGTTCAAAAGTTACAAATGGTCAAAAATCATGATTTTCGTCAATTTTTGTAATTTCTTCAATATTTGAGCATTTTTCGTTTAAAGTCAAATTTGTTTGCAAATTTCATGAAAAATATACCTAAATATGTTCAAAACTTAAAATGGTCAATTCTAAATGGTGAGAAGACATAGGACCTATTTGTGCAAATAATAATAATAATATAAATTTACCAAACTTAAAGAAAAATCATACAAAGAGATGAGTCAAAGTCTTCATTAAATCTTCGTTAATCTTACTTGATTAGATTTACACAAATAAGTCCCATTACTTCACACCAATCAAAAAATACAATCTCGTACGATTTTACAAAGCTAATAGTCTTTAAATAAAATATACTCAAACATTGAATAAATGACAAAAATTAACAACAGTCGTGGTTTTTGATATTATATAAATTTTTGGCTCTATGTACCAAGTGGCCTGAAATTTTATATTCTCATTTGACAAGTTAAATGGACCATTTTCTAAGAGTTTCAATGGTTTAAAATTTTTCATCAGCAGATTTGACGTGGAATTTTCATATGTAAACTCGAAACGCTCGGCGAATTTGATGCGCCCTTTATCGAATTGACGTTGAGCATTAGTCAACTAAGAGAAGACAGCTATAACGATATAACCAAAGAGAGAGAGAGAGAGAGAAGAGAAGGGTTAAACGCGATATCCTAATTCATCGCCTCCGTAAGTCCGTACAAACGGCCTCGCATTTAGCCAAATGACTAAAAGATCGGTTATTTGCAGTGCACTTGAATCGAATTGGCTGCCGTTTGCATAATCTGCGGCAACGGCTCACGTACGAATACTACCCCCTACACTATACATGTATACGCGAAAGTATGCGCCTACAGTGCAGTGACGCTCGTGCTGCGCTTCTGCCTCTTTTCTTCTTTATGCGCGCGATCGACTTTTCTCGCTTTTCCACTCGCCATTTTTGCAGTCTCGTTACGTCGCTCTTCTCTCCGCCTGCCTTTGTTCCTTCCGTTCGCGATCGCGCGCAGTGTTCGTCAATCTCTCTGTGTACCTTTGCTCTGCAGAGCGGCGAGCGTCCGATAACCGAGTCGCGAGGATCACACCATCAAGAATTCGACAGGCGACGAGTTTGTGATCTTTTTAGGTCCGGTGATGAGAGAGTTCAATTTTTCTGCGAGGGTAAAGTGAGCTCTTTGTTTTTTAGAAGTGATTAACGTGATTCGTATGGATAGAGGAATAGGTATGTGATTTTCTTATTTTAAGACAATTTGTGAAGTCTAATTACGAAAGAAATTGAGTTAGTTAAATGTTATGAGAATAAGGAAAATATTCTAATTTCTATTTACGTATTATTTTCTATAAGTAGTTAGTGCAATGGATAATGTATATATAAAATTAAACTCATAGCATCTACTTATACCTTCTTAGTATTAATATGTTTATAAGTAATGAAAATATAAATAATTACAGAGGATTATCAGATATTAGGTATGTGACTACTTTTTGAGCATAACAGTTGGTATACTCGACAAAACCAAAATCTGATCGAATTTGTTTGAATTTGTTGATATGCTACAAATTCATGAGATCGAATGCTCGTCTCTGCTCCCCGCTTTGAATGATTTAAAAAGATTGCAACAAATTCGATTAGGTTTTTATTCCGTGGAGTGGACACATTATAGTCTCATCGAATGTAATTAACTCTTATTAATTTTAAATCTTCTAAAATTACTATTTAAATGTTGTTACCAGATAAAATTTTTTAAAACTTATGCTATATACTTTTTAGGGCTTTTAAATAAGTATAAATTGTGAAATTTACTTGATCATACTCAAAAGTATGTGAAAGAAAATAGGATAAAATTCGCACTCATATTTGTCATATTTATGAAATTAATTCATTGGTAAATATTCCAGTCATATCTACTCAAAGCGACAGTTTAGTATGATATCATATTAAAGTTTTATGACATATGAACACATTTTAAACGAGAGCAGTTTTTATAATCACTATTTAGTGCTGTTAAATAGACATTTATGGGGTCCTCCAAGTTAGTTTGTCATAAAATATCCATTATATATGCATTTCTTCATTAAACCTTAACGTTCAGGATCGTTATTTTATAAATAATTATGCGAACAATTAAATTTTTATGACGCAATTACGCACATGAAGCACTCCAGTTAAATCGCAGTATTACGTGACAGTGTATTTTAGTACGGTCATTAACGGAATGGGAAATCTAAATTGAAACCATTATAGATGCGACCTTACAAGTTAATTAAATTAAATTTAAGTTCATTAAAATAATTTTATTAAATAACCTATTATAAGGTAGCTGTATTCTATAGTTGTACTAGTTAAAGTAAGTCTTCGTTAACGAAAGTTTAATACTAGATAAAATTTTGTGTATGATATTCAAAATGAGATATTTAAACATTAGTGTTTCATTTAGAGGATTAAAAAGCAAATAAATGAATACTGATAATAACAATATTTACTTACGTTATAATAAAAAAATTGTAAAAGATTTTGGTTAAATTTGTTAAATTAATCATATATTGATACGGTAATTTTTGTTTTATTACCAATTAAAATTATTTTCTATTAAGAAATATTTTATTCTTCGTACGTCTCGACGTAAGCGGCATATTAACTATTGAGAATAACGCCAATATTAAACAATAATATATCAAAAACCGTATACGATACAGTTAATTAAATTTAAGATTTAAGGGCTCATTCTCAGTGTCGCGCACCGTGCGGGTATCCGCGCATAAGCATTCTGAAAACAGCCTAATAAGAGATTTTTTACATTCCATGAGACTTTAGTTGATTAAAGTTTAACAAAAGATTGTTTCAGACAACGTTTAATGTCACTTTAACTATTTTTTTTACAATAACTATATAGGCTTACACGGGGATACATTTGTACCCGTGCGGTACGCGCCACTGAGAATGAGTCCCGATAAAAAATAGTGAATAACAATCGCGACGTTTATTTTTTTCCTGATTCCATTTCCATGCTAACGTGCAAGTTGCTCGAAATCTACATTAACATTTAAAAACATGCATGTCCAATACGGCAATCACGAAATGTATGTCATGCACGGGCGAAATACACGCAAAATACTATTATAAAAAGGCCAAAACTCATATAATATATAACTTCATATATTATATAACTGTTGGAAAAACCGCTGCTCTTATCTTGATATCGCTGCGTAAGAGCTATATACATTTTGCGCTCGATTCGTCGGAAACGATTTGTCTCTTTGCGGTGTTAGTGCTGCTGCAAGCGATTATCAACGACAGTTCAACGACTCGTGAAACGGGGATCCCCTTTCTTTCCCGCGAGCGCGGAATCTTCACAAAGTAAAGTGTTTTAATCAAGGGATTTCATATAAATATAATAATGATGGCACTTGTAGATTTGTGTACATAGAATGAATATATTTTTTAATGAATGTGGGTTTTTTTACAGTGGATGAGTGAAGAAACATATTACAGAAATATATACAAATGTGCAGCGCTTTCTCTTTCTCTTATGTGGATTTATCGCGAAATTTTTTTTATAAAGATTATAAAATCCATGCCTTCTCATGCGTTTTTCAACGTTTGTGGAAAATTTTAAAACAGTTCTCGAGTCCCGCTGAAGTTTCCTCCTCATATTTGCACATGCAGGTTTGCCTAGGTGGTCAAATCCCAGCAGATGCAGAAATGTGTACGCTTGTATTAACTAATTTTACTGCAAACTAATCTCATAATACCTTCAAGCCGTGTTATTTTAAAGTTATCTCTTATCTCTTGAATTTTATTTAAATTCAATGTTAAATATTACTAAATATTATTTTATTTTATGTCTTTCCGTACCTAAACTTAAATAATAGACTACTTAAAGCCCAGTTTGAGTTATTTTAATTTAGTTTTCTACATTTTTCCTCATATTTGTTCAATGACATTTCTCGTGTTATACCGTCTTACTGTAAAGCTCCTGAATAGTAATTGAAAAAGTATCGTAATTAAAAATTGTGTTTTAAAATTAAATTTTCTTTAAAAATGTCGATAAATCCTGCATTATTAAACCTACATTGTCGATCAAATAGTAAATCAAAAAGAAAACCGTATTTCCCACCTGCAATCGGTTTATCACTTTGCAAAACTAAAGTACCCGTACAAAGTACCCAGAGAATTAAACCCACAGCCGTACATCGCCACATTTCCCATACCCACTACCCAAATTGAATAAGCTCGCGCAAAGCGATCGCTCGCAACGGTTCCATGTGTACAAGGTAGCAGGCCAATATAACGCGGCGCGACTGCACTCGCTTACGCAGCGCCAGCGGCACGTGCTCGACGGAACCGAGCGAGGAAAATTGCGAGTCCCAGGCAAGAAAGTGGGTGACCCGTGCACGAGACGGGGGGATGCCAAGGAGCGCGAGCGCGAAGAGGAGAGAAAGAAATCACCTGTCGTCAGCGCGGCGAGGAGTAGCGCAGTCAGTAGTAAGAGTCGCATTCCGGTCGGCCGCCACCTGCCAGCAGCGCTGAGGCACGTTTCGCCGCGATGTCAAGTGTCCCAACAGCTGCAGTTGCGCCTCCTCGTCGCTGTCGCACCGATGGAGAGGCTCATCGTTCACTCGACACTTGCAACGCGAATTTCACCCCCCGAGGCCCTCCTCATGTCTTATGCACTGGCTCTCTCTTCCTCGCTTCTACCGCTGTTCTCGGGTACCACTTTTTTCTCTCTGTCCCTCTCGTATTTTTATAATCGCGTACTCTTCAAACTTGCAAGGCTGTTCATTTTTGGATCATGATACTTTCTTTATACACTCGCAAAAGTGGAAAACTGTATACACGCGCTCGTAACGACTGGCCTGATCTCGCGAGTGCAAACTCGACACTCGCGAACGCTCGGTAATTACAGGGAAACGTGAATAACGGTCCACCGCGCACTCGAATATCCTTCGAACGACACTTTATTCAACCCAATATCCTCCTCCTTCGCAGTCCGCCGAGTCAGCGGTGCGCCTCCTTCCTGTACCAATCTCCGCGAGGAGTTAAAAGAAGGAAGAGAGGTTCGCTGGCACCTCGTGAACTTTATAACCGCGCGAGAGTGTCCGGAGGATAGAAGCCGGTGCGCGCGATATACCCCGGGAAGACAGCCGACAGCGGAGAGAAGATCAGCGGCGCGCGGCGGCCGGACTAATAGTGCGCGAGTGTCGGCTGCGGCCCGACAAACTCGCTGCTCCGCTCCATCCACGCCACTCCCACTCGCGCATGCTCTCTCTCTCTCTTTCTCTCTTCGTCTCCCTCCATCTCTCGCGTATATACTTTCGCTGCTGCACGCACTGACCCCCCCCCCTGCCACATGTTATATACGCGCGGGTTATGGTATACTTGCTCCTCGCTGATGCCTCGTGTGCAATTAGACGTGCGGGAGCTGGAGAATCTGCTGCGCGTCGGGCACGTGTCGCCCACGAGTCGCCGATTAATGGCGAGACGCTGCGCTGTTGTTGTTGTGGTAATGCTGGAGCAAGGGAATGAGAAGGGATTACGGTGTATGGGGTGTCCGTGAGACGTACGCGAGGAGATTTTTCAAAGTTAGGGATGGAATTGAAATTGAAATTGCCGCTTTCTCGAGATTTCTGAGAGGGATGTTTGGCGCCGGGGAGGAGGATTGGAGACTGGAGAGATTTTGGAGGGACGCGGGTGGTGTCCGAGGCACACTGAGAAAAAGGATTATTTATAGTTAAGGATTCGTGTGGGTAGATTTTTTACTGTTCGTAGGATTTATAGGTAGAAAATGTAACTGTAAAGCGCGAATTCTTAACTTTTACGCACCAAATTGTACAGTATAAATAATTTGTTGCTCATCCAAGTGAATTTAATAAGTGATTATTCTCCTGTATTCCAAACTATACTTCCTAGTAGGTCAAAATTAAACATATATATATATGTTGCACCTGAGCATATCGTAAGGAAATATACAAAACTTAATGTGCGTCAAAATTATATATTGGTCATTTTCATGGAACTGGTATATTTCTAACCTTTCGGTAAATTGTTTTAAAATTAAAAAGACTTATTAAATAACTGTAAAATTTAATTGGTTGTCGTTTTCTATATAGTTATAGAAGTTTGAAAGATTTGAATTGCTAAGAATTATAATAAATAAAACCAAAATATCTCTACCGTAGTAGGGTAGAACGGAGCAATGCTGATCACTTAAAGGAAACTTGTTATAAATAAAAATATATTAGCATATTTGCTTTTTTTATGTTTCAGTAGAAGTTCAAACCTTTATATTTTAAATATTAATAGTTTAAACCGACAGAATAACATAAAGTTCGTAATTTTGTACTAAATAAAAAAAATCGTTTTTTGCACAGTAATCGTACCTACAAGGAAAAATGTGAAAAAAAATTCAAACCTCCCTGAAATTTATATTTCTCATGCTCGTAATGTTAAATTTTAACGTGTTAGACACTATTTTGCACTCTCGAAGTTAAAACAGAGCTTTTATAAACGTTTCATTACCTCGTGAAAATATACGGTAATCCAAACGTCTTTTTGCGCTTCCACTGTTTAAATACACGCCGATCGCAATGATCCCATTTGACTATACGATTTCAAAATTAATTTAAAAAATGATAAATATCACTATGCAAATAAAATTGTTTGTATTTTATAGCTTGAATGGTTTATTTTCTTATCTGGTACACAAATTTACGAATAATTAAATAAAAATATATTAAAAATGGTTTTAATGCGAACTTTTCTAATAAGAAATGTAGCTAAAATCGATCGATATGAATATCCTTATAGAAATCTTTTATATGTTTGATTTTCAGCATTTATTAAGATGCGAGATACATTCTTAAGAATATAGATATATTTTCACAGTTCAATAAAATTATTATTTCTTAAAATTAGGTGATCGGTTTGACCCACATGATCGTTTTGACCCCTTATCCCCTATTATCGTCTAATTAAGTTGCATTGATTAGTTCCTTTGCGAAATTTTAAATTATACAAAAATCACGACAAATTTGTTTTATCATGCGTAATCAAATATCGCTTCAATGGCAAAGAGTTTATAAAATATGCAATCTCTGGTGCTACTATAATCGAAACACGAATTTAAATTTGTGTGACCAAAATGTTTAATTTGAGCAAAATAAAGAATGGAATATCACCTTTTTATACAGTCGCCATATTGCAATTTTCAATGAATATAATATAATAGAATACATTTTCAGAGCAAATACTTTATTTGACGGCACAAAAGACGTCAAATTGTCCGTAAAAGTACGCTTCTACAGTAGTTAACTGAAAATTGCAATTACTTTGATAAACTGAAAGTTAAATTTTCGCTATGTTGATGATTTTCATAAATAACGAAATATCTACTAAGTAATTAGCCCACTTTAGAGCAACGAAGTGCTACTTTGTCTTGTTCATACGCTTGTTGCTCTCGAATTTCCCGTAATTATACCACCTTAATTATAAGTCTATTCGCGCATGAGTATTGCGAAACTAGTTATCAAAATGTGCGTTCAAAATTCTCTCAATAATTTTCATTTTATCACCCTATGAAAAAAGCTCGCTCACGTTATAATGTTTCTATTTGCCACCCAACTATGAAAACTTCTTCCAAACCCCACTTTAATTAAAACCGAACCTTCCTCCAAATCGACAAACACCCTCCTGACTCACCCCCCCCCCCCCCCCCTGCAAATTAGCGCTATTCGGCCACCGTGTCAATATACATGCCCTCGTATACCAGCTGATTTTCCGCCTTTTCCACGCTTCCCTCTAATATCCGTGCATGCACATGTATATATGTGCAGAGTGAGTAAGACACACCGCTACTCCCCATACCGAAATTCTATAGCCCACACGCGCGCGCAGGGCGAGAGCTTAAGGTGGCTTCAGCGTTGGGTGCCGTATCATGCGAGGGCCCCGTGGGCGTTTCACTTTTGATTTTAATTTTGGTTCAATTATATTATTAAAGTTTTATTCTAAAGCATTGTTAACTACTTCTGAACGTGAGTAACAACAAATTATTATAAGGTTTTTTAGCTTCTAATACTCGATGTTGTTATTTTGGATATTGATGTGATCTTTTCGAGTATATATGATGTAGAAAAACTTTTATTTGACGACGTTTCGGGAGTATATTGTTCACCCCCTTATCAAGGCTTCTATTATTAACATACAGTATGTAATAAATGTGTTACAGTATTATTGTATTATTTTATTTTGACCAACAACTTACGTGAAAAGAAAACCCTAAACCAATTTTCTAAGACCGAAACAGATTGCACTAATTTGACTAGAGATGTTGTTATCTATAATAAACGAATTAAAAATTGTAGTATATCGTTAACGTCGGCAAATAAAAGTTTTTCTACATCATATATACTCGAAAAGATCACATCAATATCCAAAAAAAATTATTATGTTAATACATAGAAAAAATGCTAATTTGTTGACTTAGCTCTAGGTATGCATGCGCAGAATCAATCATCAATATCTTGTTTATTTGATCGTTAACATATAATTATGATGATGTAATTATATTCAGCATAAAAATATCTTAAATTACGTATTTTGTTTATTAATAAATATGTTTTTATATATTAGTAAGAAGTGATAAACGGCCTCATCCCATAAAGTTACGTGTTGAAAGTGACTCTGTACAAGCTTAATTTTTTCAATAAGTTTGTCATTGATCTCAGATTTTCTTTACACAGATCAAAAGTATACCGTTGAAAGAATATTCGCGCAAAAGTTCAAAGACATCAGTGTTTTTATGAAAAGTCGCTGAAGCCACCTTAATACACACATGCGCGCTGGACTTTTCCTTCTCTAGCAGCTGAGCATAAACCAATTATTTCGAGCGACGGGAAGGGAGGGAGGAAGGACCGACCTGGGGGTAACTAACTTTTACGCTCACCGTTCGACGGCCGGCCGGCGGATTTCGTTAATACGGAGACCGGTTGTTATCTCGTTTTCTTGTTTCCGCGTTGGTAAAAAAAAAGCGGCACTTCATTTTGGAGATTGGAGTGTGCTGTTGGGTGTACCTATGAGGCAAGTGGGAATGAGAAGAATCGAGCGAGAATGTTGCGGATGATTATGCTTATGAGGGACTCGGGGAAAATCATTGCGCAACGTTCGTTAGTGGGTTTTTGTAACGTGGCTCTGAGGAGATATTTTCTTTATTAAGTTTGTAGGCGAGGGACGCGTGGGCTAGCGTGGAATTTGCAGTTGTTGATTGGATTTTGGATTGTATAAGTCTTGATGAAGTTGAAAATATGTAGAAGTAAAAAGGTACACTTTAACTCTTAAATGGCCTTGTTTACAAAAATCTATTGCATTGTGATAGCTTATTGTGCTAAGTTTGCTTACTTAACTTAAATTTTCTAGTAGATTGATTAAAATATCAATTGCTTTAAATTCTAGTACTTTATTAATAATTGTTGCACGGAAGACTAAAATTTGCATTCTGTATAATAATGAACTATATCAATAAATAAAAAAAATTAATCTTCCCTTAAAGATACCTCATAAATGTGATCATGAACAAATCTGTTGCTGAGAGAAACGTTCAAATTATTTAACACAGCTAATAATATTGTAATAATTAAAATTGTTGTATAAAATGCAGTTTCCTTTGTACCTACAAGTACCGATAGCGATATCCCCACTATCGGCCGAGATGCCAGCACGTGGCGCGAATGCGATGTTTGTTTCTCCCCGCGCGACGCTCTCTCGACCAGTCGTTGGCCCACGATTGAACGTAGCGGACGCCGTCCTTTAGCTCGCGTTGCGAGTCGCTACGATACGCGTTCATTTTTCCCGTCGTGTAACTTCGCATCGTTCTATTCATACTTATAGTCTAAGCTAGTGATTATTATATATATTGAGTAAACGTGACTCTTATTGCTTATATATACAAAAAACTCTATTTATTACATATAACCTGCTCCAAAGAAACATCGCAATGATTTCAAATCAAAGTACATTTTATTTTATTTCTGTATAAAATGGGTTCATTAACTTCCAGTTGCTAACTATACTCGGTGATATGCTGATGCACGCAGTGAAACCTTTTTTATTTATCAAAAGGAAATACAATCGTTTAAAATATACACGGGGAAGAGCGCGCGTATTTCATTAAAATTGATTCCGCGCCATTATCATTTTACATTCCGAATATTGAATACTTCATTATCTGGCTTCGGTAATAATTTTTATTTTCTGGGTCTGTGTAGCCGTAGAACTGTACTCTCGTACAAACATTAATTGATTGCGTTAAAACAGTACCTTATTAAAACTTTCATTCGGTACGATATATTCAAGCGTTGTTTTTCTTTTATTTAGTATCTTTCCAAGCTTACTTAAATAAATAGCCAATTTTATTACATAAAATAATTTACTTGGTATATTTCTACATAAATGTTTTATACTGTCATTTTATTATACGAACATACAAAAGTGAATCAAAAGTTTATAATTGTTTAAGATGTCGGTATTATTTATACGTGCAGGTAAAATATTTTTAAAACAGCATATTTGATTTAAAACATCGAAAGCTTTTGAAACTTTTTCCAGACTACATAAACATTAGTACGTCGTAACTTTACTTTTCTGGACTGCCATGCTCATTCACTTAACCTTTTCAACTCCAGGATTTTTAATTAATTAAAATAATTTTCTGCAAAGACGTATTAAAAAGTACAAAATATGATTAAAAATAATTATTCTACACTATTTTTACAATCAATATACCGTATAATAAAATATATCTCAATCTCAGTAAAAAAAGCCGCTGCCAATTCATTGGTCCCCAGCATCCTCAAACTTTATAAATTGTTCCAATTCTCTTCGAGGAAGCTAAATTACGTATAAAAAAAAGAACTAGAAAATATCCTATCAAAACATCAGAAGTCAAAGATATAAAACTTTGTTCTCCTCTCGCGCGTCAAGCCACCGCCGAAGAAAGCAATCAATACACCCAACCTCGGTGAAAATGCGAAAAAGCTCATCCGAACGTAAACTGCACGCAATCCTAAATCTGCCGGATCCTAAAACCCCGTGCGCAGCCCACCCATCCTAGTTCAGCGTCCTCTCACGACTCTCTCTCCTTCTTTATCGCCTCCAGCTCTTCCTCACCACCCCCCATCCCGATTCCTTATTCCTCATTCGCTTCATCTTGCTTTGTCTTTATCGATTTATCATTCCTGCCTTCCTCTCTCTCGACTCCGCCCCCGGTGCGTCGCGCACATAGGTGCAGCAGCATCCCCTCGTTTCCAGCCCCTTGATGCGCGCGTAAACTGAAAAGTCCTGTAGCACTACGGCGCGAGGCCGCGCTAATGGACTGGCTGCTGGCTGCCTGCTCCCGCGATCGTATTTCTCTCTCTCTCTCTCTCTCTCTCTCTCTCTGGTCTGGTCGAAGCTCTTTTCAAAGTAAGCTATATAGCGCGGTGCCCTTTCAGCGCGATATCTGCTTATGCGCTTAAATTTTGCTCCCCGCAGGGGCAATTGAATACAAGGCCACAGGTATATATATATATATATATATATATATATGTGGTTCGTGCATACGTATATATCGCGCTTATATTTAGCCCTCTTCCTTATGTGTTCTCTTGAGGCCTGCAATACACGCCTTTTTGCCTCTCTCCGGGTCTTCCGTGGGCTTCTTCGTTTTCTTCCACTGCCGCTGCTTGCGAGGCCTTTCTTTCTAGCCTGAGCTCTTTTTTATCTCGGTGCTTATGGGGCGGAAGAGGAGGTGGAAGTGCCGGGATAATTCCGGGGGTTTTTACGAGGGCCGAGGAGCCAGGGAGGGCGGTATGGCCGCCGCCGGGCGCGCGTCGACTTTACGGGCATTTTTTGGGGTGCTTTGAAGTGGCGATAATATACGCTGAGAGGGGGAGAACATTTTTTTCCACTCCTTCTTGGCTTTTTTATGAAGTGCCCGATACGTAATTGTTTTTACGGTTTGAGATGGAAATGGAGCGCGTTGAGCGATGAGAGCACGTTGTAAAGTATGAAAAAATCTAAAGGATAAAAGGGTAGAAAAAACCGCTGCCAATTCATTGGCACTTAGCTTCCTCAAGTTAAATAAATTGTTCCAATATGAATTTCTTTATTCTAATACATTAATTTTAAATTGCTATATATTTTTCTTATTAATATCTAAAAAGGTACATTTTTTATCACTGATTATTGTTAAAAGATAAATTCCAAAAATTATATGCTTGTACCCATAAATTGAATTATCGATTTAAAAATATCGTAAAATAGAAAAATCGTTATAAAATAAAACCGGATCGAGGAATCTTTAATTTTATTTCTGATTTCATATGATCATAAAAAAATAAATAAAATTCGTTTGTGTAATAAAAAATGACCGCGACATTTTCGATGTAAACAATCAAAATTTTAAAAAATATATATAACCTCAAATATTTTGAAAGATAAAAGACCTCATAGTCTGAGCAAAGAGCTCAGTCAAGAGACAGTGGAAAGCTACCCTTTCCAGCTCAATTTATTTTAAAGGTTTTCCATCATATGTTTCCAAAATATCGCCATTTAAAAAAAGACGTATTCGTGTACAGCAAAAGAAGGAAGATGGCTTATAAAACATTTCATGTCGGAAAAGATAGGAAATTTTATGCTCTTTCAAATGCATTTATACTGAAGCGATCAATTTATTTCTAACATACTAAAATAATTTACTTTATCGATTTCAGAATATCGTAAAATAGAGAAATCGTTGTAAAACAAAAACGGGTCAATGAATCTTAAAATACTTTTTAATTCGGAATTTTGATTAGAACACAAAGAAAATGAGCCCGGTTGGCAAAAAATTACCGCGTCGTTCTCGAGATATATATGATCAAAAACCATAACCTAAAACAACTCGGAATATAAAAGTTTCTATAAACTGGGCTTCTAACGGTCTCAAGAGATACTAGAAAGCTACCTTTCTGAAAATTTGGAGAAGGAATAATGACGTTTTGCTCTAAGAAAGCTCTAAAAATTATTTTAAAATTTTTCTAAAATTTGATTTCTTTCAAAGTTTGATTTTTTTTAAATTTTGATTTTTTTTCTTTAGTTGACAAGAAATAATTTTACGCGTTGATGGAGACTTCGTTATATATAGACCTTTCCATCAATATGTGTGTCAACGTGTTTCTTATGATTATCTATGGTGAATACAAAATAAAGCTTATTGCATCGGCGTATTAGCGACTAATGTACCAGCCTTTTCATAACTAATTACTAGTAACCCGGTCAAATTATTTATTTCTTATGTTAAACACACAGACAAGAGGAAGACATAAAACACGTACATAATGAATACGTACAATTGGTACCAAAAATTAACAGAAGACAACAGAATGTTTTTACTCAGTTCTAGTCTCCAAAACTGTTCCAAAAAACTGCAGCGAGCCCGCTTTTCCGCACGACTGGGAACGCGTACCTTCAAAAAATGCGCAACCTCTCCTAACTCAACTAGAAGACACGAGCCACCAGCACTGTGCGCCTTCGCCGTTTCGCTCCTTTTGTCACGCGAAAAAACCGACCATACACGTACCATTTCGTTTCGGGGAATCTACCCCGTGCAAACAACTCGCATAGGAAAACAAACGCGAAAAAACTACCCTTCATTCTCAGATTAAAACAAAAAAAGAAAAAGTAAGAGTCGCGGAGGCCCGCGCAGCGGCAAAGTGTCGTCGCAACAAATATACGCAGCGCGACCCACCCCTTTTTTCCTCGTTTCCGCGCACATTAACGAGTGTAAACACGGCTCGGTCTGTCTCTCGATAAAGCTCCTGCATCACCGAGGCTGTATACGCAGTGCACGGCTCGTCGCCGTCGTCGTCGCCGACGAACTTTTCCTATTGAAACTTTTCAGCGAGCGGAAGCGGCCGCGTTGTTTTTGGGACAGGCAAACCTGTTGCGGAACGCTCGCGGTGCATCGCGCGCTGTATACACAGTCTAGTCGGTGCGCATACACAACGCAAGCGCTTCGCCTATTTCGTGGGAAATTCAGGTCAGCGGTACGTAATGTTGGGAGGAAATTATTTGCAGTCGCTTGATTACTGTGCGTACAAACGGCCGCGCGAGTATGAAATTCATTATTTATTTTTGAGAGTAGGAGGCCGGCAAAAGTAGACGCGGGCATTCGGGCGCGCCGGTATCGCAAAAATTTCGCACCGAGTTTGATGTAAATTTCGCTTTGTCCGCGTGCCGGAGCATGTATTGCTTGCGTCTATGCAAATGCTAGCTTGTGCAGCTGCTGCTCCCGCAGTTTTTATTAAATAATTCATGTGTTTTCGTTTCAATGTGCTGTCCAGCAGCTCGTGTGTTGCGCACATCACTGTTATCAAATTTATGTCATTCAGATACGAGATGTAGTTGTGAATATATTTAGTTTAAAATCTTGTATCTTAGTTATTTTTTAACACTGACAGAAAATTCGGGTACTTTTATTATGATTATCAAAAATGATTATAATACCAAAGTTTATTATAATCTTTGTAGCAATGAGATTGTACGTTAATAAGTACATTTTTAGATAATTATAATTTATTTCATAAGGTTGCTTCAAAAACATTTTCATAAATGAGTTTTCCATTTAAAATACTGGAAAATGACGACTTAACGTAAGCTAGCGTATAATTTTTACATTACATAGTAAATAATTCAAGCTTTAGCTGAAAGTATAAATTATAAAATTCTTCTCTGACTAGGGCTGCTTTATATTCGTCAAATAAAATATACCTTATGAAAAACGCATAATAATAATCTACCAGATAAAAATTGAGATTCACTAAATTATGTTGCGATTTTTATAAATTTATAAAAATTCATTTATTTATTTATTTATAATATCTGATATGATATCTTATATAGGTATGTAAAAACTAAAAGAAATGACTACACTTAAAAAAAGTACACACACACACACACACACACACAGACGCATACCCACGTATGCATACGACAACATACACGAACGCATAGCCTCAATCGAATGACCACAGTACACATGAAGCAGACGACGTTCAATGCTGCGTCCAACGAAACCTTCCATGCAAGGTGAACCGACCTCGGTTTTCTGCGCTCGCGCACATGCTCGGGGTGGCGATTATACATATAATCGCTTAGGATGTGCACAGTGAGTTCTCCGTCCGGCGAAAGCCATCGGCATCCTCATGGGCTGGTCCAGCGAGATGCCGGTTATTGAATTGTTAATTAAGCCGGTTAATTAACAAACGATAGGCCATGCACCCGGTTCACTTGCACCAGCTTGCGACCTCGTATATACCGCATCCCCGTGTGCAAATCAATAGGGACTAGCTTTAGCTTTCTATGCTGAATAATACACGGCTGATGATTGTTATAGGCTACTTAGAGAGTCTCAAATTAATTGAGTATATTTTTCTTAATTTTCGTAGGGTAATTAACTGTTGTTTGCGGAGATAGGATAAGCGTTATTACTTAAGGTAACGTTGTAACAATTTTTCTAACTTTTCTCCCTTTTGTTTTTGATTCCAATATTTTGCTTAGTTTTTCATTTCTTTCTTATCATTTTTGAACAATCGCACTCTAAGTTTATTATCAGTTTACAAGCTGCTCTGATAAGAGCCCGTGTATAAGAGTTAAACTTTGAAGTCAATTAGCTTCAAAACGGTAATGGCTAATGCTTTCAAATTTTACATGCTATCGTAAACTTCATAGAGGAACGACATACTAAATTTTCAGGAACATCTTATCATTTTGACTTCACTATCGAACCTGCTTAACCCATTTCTTCCCAAGCGGCCATTTTATAGTCGATTGGTTTTTTGCCTAAAAAATTGTCGAACAAAAAATAATAATAACCAATAGCACTTTTCTGAAGTAAAATTGTCCGCTCTTTTCGATTCTGAAGTCAGAACTTTGAAATTTCCGTTGGAAAATGTTTTCGACAATTTTTTAGTCAAAAAGCCAATTGACTATAAAATGGCCGCTTGGGTAAGAAATGGGTTAAAGAAGATTTTTCATTATTAAACATTATGTCAATGCGCTACCAAAAATGTCAAATTTTTCATGAAAAATCAATATAACGTTACCTTAAACGTTAAATAGAAACTCTGCAAATCAATATTTGTACATAGATACATCACAATGCAGGCCAGTCGCATGATTCGTTCATCCCCCCATACAGCCACGCAACACGCTACATACATATCAGCGCGCGTGGATGCGCAGATGCGTATACATATCCGTCATATTTGGCGGTGGCGGTGGTGGTACACCGGCAATAGCACGCTACGCAGCTTTCGAACAACGAGCTTCGAGCTATCCAGCCCCTAAACTGCCGTTGAAATGAGATCCGGCGATCGGACCGCCGCATTACGGCCTCCCGACCGCGTCTGACGAATAACACGGAGGCGGCTCGGAGTTGGAATTAGCGCCGCAGCAGCGGAGAGAGAGAGAGAGAGAGAGAGAGTCAATCTCGATGGCCAACTTCTAATGCGCTCGAATCCCGAAGTTCCGCCGTCCGGTTAATAACGCGGCGACGGGCTGCTGCTGTCGCGGCGGAGAGAGCCCATTATTACCCCCCTGGAATCGCGTCTAATGGCCGGCCCTTTATTTTACAATCGTCGCCGGCGCGCCAGCCGCGATTGTACTGCCTTATGAGTTATTGCTCCATTCGCGGGCCCGTAATAATGACGCAGCCGCGCGGTCGTTTGCAGGTCTGCCTTGTGTTTTCGCAAGGGTAGTCGTTTGCACTACGTTACAAGCGGTTTAATTTTAAATATTAATGAGTATTTGCGAAGTGGTGGTGTGATGTTTAACCGTGGAATTCAGTGCAATTGTGTTATGATAGATGGAAAATGTGTAATATTGCTATGTATTTCATTAAGAAAATTTGGAGTAAGTTTGTAATACATAGAAATTGGATAATTATTCGATGTTGGTATGTCTTATTTTTAACTACAATAAAGGTGTACGATTTTGTATCGTTTATGCGATTTAAAATATTAATTTTTACTTAAGATAAATCTAAGATCTCTTTTTTCGCTTAGTCGACTTAATTAAGTTTTGTGAAGGGATCGATATTATAAAGCAATCGGACAATTTTCTTTTTTAATTGTTCACATATGTATCGACAACCTACGTCGATCAAAATAGTTAATACTCATCGAATAAAATATTTGTCTTTATGGAGGTATTGTCAAGAAGGACATTTCAAATCTTTTTGTTGTAAAATTATTGCAAATCAATGTTGTATATAATAATCAAAATGATAAATATTAAAGATTGATTCCATTGTACTCTCGATTCCGGTTGCTCTGAATCTAATTTATAATATCAAAAAAAGATCTGCCGAATTTTTACATAATAGAGTACCTAGTCCAGTATTAAGTCAGATACCAATGGATGCCCGAATTGCTGAAAATTTATTAAAAATTAGCTTGTATCCTAATAATTAATGACTCAAACGTAATTCTGTACTTTTCAACGATGTAAATACAGAATTTAAATGAATTAAATGCTTTGTAATATTATTTTTAAGTAAATGAAGCACCTGATCATTCACTAGCAAACCTGGCTTTTTACTGGTAAAGTTATGCTTACATTAAAATAATTTGACTATCTATTATTTGAAAGCAAAGTGAATTGTTAATTAATTTTTGTACAAACGGACTACTATTTACTTTTCTTTTTCTTAAATACACTTTGTACTTGTAAGATTTGCTATTACTTATAGGGCAATACAAATTAAATTAACCAGTAATGTAACAATCTAAATTAGGAAGCTATTGGTCTCCACGAGCTAGTAAAATTATCTTTCTCATCACTCTAGTCTAAGATGTACAGTATAAATTCCATCCTCTATCACGCTGTATGAGTTATTATATGCAAGAATCTGTACCAAACAGTGGATATTCTCGTAATTAATAATAAACTTTACGAAAGAGAAACTATGCAATAAAAATTTAAAAATAATAATGAAATTGCGTTTGGACTCAAGATACCGTGTGTCCTTATTAATGTAGAGTCTGGTATCCCATCTTCATACGTATATGGTCAATAAATAACTAATAGGTTCCACACATCAAAGAAAGCCAGGGGTATATATGAACAACTAAAGACATCTGCTATTTTAGCCATATATAATTTACTTATTTGCTTTGTTAGATCTATTTATTTATTGTCCATATGTAGATGAAGATGGGATATCGAAATCTTTACTGATAAAGCTACCCGCTATCTCGAGCCGATATGCAATTTTATTATTATTTTCAAATGTTGAGGCCACCCGATACCTCGGACCGTAAAGTTTCCCAATTCATTTTCTCTCCTCTTTGGAAAAGATTTTTTCTTTTAATAACTCGAACAGTATTGTTGATGCTAGAATAATATATACATCACACCTTATTTTAAAGTAATCAAAAAGATAAATTTACTAGCTCGTAGAGACCAATAGTTTCCTAATTTACATGAGAATATGTACGGAGCCAGAGTCACTTCTTTCATAGTAATTATAACAAGCAAAACGCAGTAACAGGAAAATTTAGGAAATTTTAAATACTAAAATAAAATATATAGGTATATAGTACTTCGCTAGTACATCGCAAAGGGTTGAAATTCCGTTTTGATTTTTTTATTCTCGTTTAACAAAAAAATAATAATATCGTAGATAATACCATACGTATGGTAAAAATTACGACAAAAAAGTACATAAATTAAATGCGTGATTCAAATTTAATGCATTTATTTAAGATATGATTTGCTTGCGTTGATCAAAAAATCTATTAACCCATTCCGGACAGGTGGATCCCACAGAAACGAGCCCCTTTATTTTGTAATTCCGTGACCGATTTGCATAAAACTTTGTATACATGGGTTTTCGGACCCGTAATATTAGAATCTGGCCTCAAAATTCAAAAACTCAAAGAAATTATGGAATTGATATGAAACGAAATCTCGAGGGGTTTTTGTTCTCGCTGAATACGAATACGGCTTGAAATTACAAAATTTAAAATAGCGGATCCAATATGGCGCACCGAATTTCTAAAGAGTTATGGGATTGAGATAAGATGACATTTTAGAAGATTTTTAACTCGGTGAATTTGAATCTAATTTGGGAATTCTAAAATTGTGAATGACGGATCCAAAATGGCGGACTGATTTTTGAAAAAGTAATAAGATTATAATAAAACGAAATTTTTCGGGGCTTTGCACTCGCTGAATACAAATCTGACTGGAAATCCAAAATACAAAATGAAATTTTGGTAGGTTTTCAAACTGAATACGAATCTCGTCTCTGAATTCCAAAATCATTAGAATTTCAATTTCATATTATTTAAATTTCATCACAATTGTTTGAAAGAATTAGTCGACCATATCGTATTATTTATTTTGAATTCAGATTATTAAGGTCAAATATGAAACGACATGAAAAATCCACCTAGAATTCGTTTCATTTCAATTCCGTAACTTTTTCAAAAAATTGCCGTCCATATAGGATCCGCCATTTTAATTCTTGGAATTTTTAATTGACTCACTTTGTGGGTTAAAAATACTTTAGAAATTCTGTTTTATATCAATTCTATTACTTTTTCAAAGAATGGATTGAACATCGGAACTCTGAGCTTAGATTCATATTCACCGAGTTCAGAATCCTCCAACATTTCATTTTATATCAATTTCATAACATTTTCAAAACTCAGACTGCTATAGTGAATCTGCCATTCAGAATTTTAGAATTCCGAGGTTCGCTTCGTATTCAGCGAGTTCAAAAGTGCTCCGAATTTCCCTTTTATCTCAATACCGTCATTTTTTCGAAAATCAGATAACCATATTGGATTCACCATTATGAATTTTGTAATTCTGAAATCGGATATTCGTATTCAGCGAGAATAAGAACCCTAAAATACCGTTTTACCTCAATCGCGTAATTTTGTTGAAAATCGGTCCGCCATATTGGATCCGCAATTTTGAATTTTAAAATTCTGAACTCAGATTCGTATTCAGCGAGGTCATAAACCCGTTGTAACCTCACTTTTTTAATTAAATGTCTTTAAAAGTCCCACGTCCTAAAAGAGTTAGCAATTTCAAAAGCTTACACTTACGATCAAGTTATTGTCATAGTCTCTCGAGTACACGAAAACTCGTCCTGCATGCGAAATCATTCATAAATAGTCAAAAAAAAAGTAAAGAATCGTATCCCTTTCAATATTAAATACAATCTAAATACCGAATGCGCGTCATCGACCCTTTATACACGAATGACAAAGCAATCCCCACAAACAAAAGCCCCACAATCAAAATTAACGCGCAATCGTAACTAATACACCATCGCCATTCCACTCTCGCATAAAAAGGCTCATCCCGAAAAGTTGTCGAGCTACGCCTCGCGCAGTCAACGACGCAACCCTATTCCCCGGTGGAAAGCCCCTGGTCCTTGTCCATTTTTTCGACTCTCGCGCGGCCGCGCTCTCTTCCCGGGGGAAATTTTAAAACCCCCGGCGGCGATCTCCCCCTCCCCTGACCGGCCTCTCTTTCCGCATACTGATCGGCGGGCGGGCGGGCGCTGACACTCATTTTCAGCGAGCGCGTGATTGTCAAAAAAAGAAGGAAGTCGAGCGAAACTGAAAGAAAGAAAGGATATATAGAAAAAGAGAGAGAAGGAGCGAGGAACAAGGGAAAATGGGTATAAAAATGCAAAAGGGAGCGTTTTATATACGAACGCGGCGGTCTGAATAAAAGATCTGTTTGGTTAGAAGTCATGGCTATTCAGAAGCTGTCGCTCAGCTGTACGGCGGGCGCTCTGTGAAAAATTAATCGCTCTTCTCTCCCGCGCGCCTTTGTCTCCCTCTCTCCCTCTCTCTATCTATCTTTCACTCTCACTCACTCTCTCTCTCTCTCTCTTTTGCTCTTGCTCTCGAAGGAGGTACTGTGCAGCTCTCTGTCTCTCGCCGAGAGGCAAGTAAAACCCGTAAATTGTAACAAACGGGGCGCATCGTTTTGCCGCATTAAAATTAATGACAAGGGCGCGTCGAGCGCGACGGAGACGCAGAAGCCGAGAGGGAGAGAGAGAGAAAAGGCAACAGAGAGATGGAAAGCTGTTGCTGTGGGGATATCGCGTAGATCCGCGACCGTCGAAGAGAGAGAGAAAGAGAGAGAGAGAGAGAGAATGAAAGAGAGAGAGAGAGAGAGAGAGAGAAGGAGGCGTGGAGGGTCACGACGAACAATAATGCAAACAGACACGCGATAATCCGAGAATCCCTCGTTAAGAGATTCTGCTGCTACCGAATCAGTCTCTATATCTATCTCTCGCTCTCTCGTAGCTGGATCTCGTTTGCTATCTCTTGACAAGTTTGAGTACGAGGCTGTATACCTTCAATTTCTCTTTCGCTCTCAGCGCCCGCCCGCGCTTATTAACGGCGATTTTGCGCCACTGGGATGCATTGCAGATATATGTATATATATAGCTTATTCTGGACGTTTTTTATTCTGTTTTATAGCGTTTGTTTTAAAAATTATTATGTTCGGCTTGAAAGTGGCGTCTGGTATTAAATAATTTGCGTTATTTGTGTATATATACGATAATTTGATTATACGATATATTTATATGTCGTTTCGTTAATATGTAACTGTATATGAAAAGTAGAAAATAAATCAAATTATTCGGGTCAAAGTAAGGCCGTCTAATTAAGAACTGTAGTAGGGAAATTTGATTTAGAGTACACTTATTATTTTGAAACGTTTGCACTTTAGGTGATATTAATCCCTCCTGATATCGGAAAATACGAGGAATCACTTCTTTCATTTAATTTTCAATTTTTTAAAAATATTTCTCTGGAATGTTGTTGATTTTAATTGGAATAACATAACGTTCCAGAGATATATTAACTAAAAATTGAAAATTAAATGAAAAAAGTGAGTCCTTGTAATTGTCGTTGACAAGCGGGTTTAGCATCACCACTTCAAGCCACTTCCGTCTTTGAAAAAATTGAATTTTTTGACTTATATAATAGTTTATAGTCTTAAGAATAATATACAATTGGTCTGAATTCAACGTGGAGCCTGCAAATTAGTTTTTGAGTCGACGCCGTTAATTGCTTTACAGAACAAAAATTATTTCCAAACAAATCATAATGAACATCTTAAAACTTTATGTACATTACACGAAAGGATAAAGTCAAGATCCCAAAAATGAATTGTCCAGAATTATTCTCAACGTCTCATGCGTTATAAATTCATTGAGCAAAACGATCATCACACAGTTCAAAGTATCCTCCTATTCAAGAGACACTCGTGACTATAACATAAGCTCCAAATTCCATCTATAGGTATACCACAAGCGCGCGCGCATCCCGGCAACGAGCTCGATGACAATACGTGCGCGCACGCGGAGAGATTGAAGACTCGATCAAGCGCAGCTCCCGCTCCATCGGGCGGTTTATCGTTACGCCGCGGAGGCCGCGGTGGCGCCCGCAGACGAGGCCAACGACAATTATACATAAGCGATCGAAGAGAGCGACAAGTCAAGAGAGCGTCGCAACGACCGTGGCTCGTTAAAACGACGAGGAAACTCGATGACGGCGCGGCGAAGGCGATACGGACGCGCCGGGGAATTCGAGAGCCCGGATGCGCCGCATTAAATGTATAAACGCGGCCCGCGAGGTCTTGTAGCTCTCCAGAGTGACGCTCAATGACTGATAGTGAGCTTCATTTCAGCAGATTTTCTTCCTTTCGGTCGTGGAGGAGAGT
The DNA here is from genome assembly GCA_949152435.1 of Gastracanthus pulcherrimus. Taxonomy (NCBI): domain Eukaryota; kingdom Metazoa; phylum Arthropoda; class Insecta; order Hymenoptera; family Pteromalidae; genus Gastracanthus; species Gastracanthus pulcherrimus. The sequence continues at coordinate 6,623,017 of OX424574.1, read as the reverse complement.
GTTCTAACGAGGAGACTCCACACTCTCCGAGTACAAAATTTGATGAAACTTAAGGAGGTGTTTTGTTGTGCCTAAAAATGATACCTAGCATCCATAGTTTTTACAATTGCCCTTTTTCTCGAGTCATTGTACCACAAGTGCGTATAATTTTCGTAAAAAGAAGCACATCTTCCTCTGAATGTAACTCTTCATGTATTTGCAGTACAAAATGGCCCTAAAACACAATATGACTAGGTAAAAAGCGCTTTAATCTACGCTTTGTTGCATGTAAAAATATTAATCTGAATAAAAGTTATTAACAATTAAAAATGGTGACTAAAGAGGTGTGAAAAATCATCGAATTTATAACAATTAAGTTCCGTCCAATATTCATGCATTACTAGTCATCATATTCGATTGGTAATAACTTTTATTCAGATTAATATTTTTATACGTAACAAAGCTTAAATTAAAGCTCATTTCGCCTAGTTTTAGGCCCATTTTTGACTGTAAAATTATGCACAGTTACGTTGACAAGAAGACGTGCTTTCTTTTACTAAAATTATAAGCATTTGAGTTATAATAACTGATATTTCCAGAAAAACTCCGGGTGCTAGGCTTCATTTTTAGGTACAAAAGAAACACCCTCTAAAATTTCATCAAATTTCGTGATACGGAAGGTATGAACTCTCCTTGTAAGTAAAATTATTAAAAGTTCAGATTGTATAGTAAAATTTACTACTCCTGTTTGTACATTGATCTACATTTATTAAAATTACCATATGTACGTGTATAGTATAGATAACCACGTTCGTAGTAATTTTTAATATTCGCGTTTGGTGACTTGTATAAATGAGGTAATTTTTATAGAAATATAAGTATGTTTCCAATGTACAAACAGAAATAGTAATGATTACTGCATAATTTATATCAATGTGGGGAAGTTTTTAGGTATTTTGGAAAAAGGATTGCATCGTTTGAATGTACTAACGCAGAAAGCTGATGTAGAGTAATCAAATTGTAATTGTAGTAAGGACAATTAGTATTAAGCTGATGGAACGTTAAGATCGTTAACTGAAAACGTACTTTTATTGTTTAGTAAATTGCTTTTGATTGAAGCCATTACACTACATAATACTTCAATTGTTTATGAAGTTACAACTAAGTAACATCTAAGAATTGTCTTTTTCTCATTCAAATATAAATAAGCCTTAAATTACTGGGTATAATGAGTTATTGATTTATATTCTGAATCTAGCAACTTGTTAATTGCCTTTCAGACGATTACACTATAAAATACAACAATAAAATTTAAAATACCTTCATGTATTATTACTTATAATATGAAGTTTTTTTCATTATAATCTTAGGTTGATTAAAGTCATGTATTTCTTAGCATGCTTCAATTACATTTCCTCTCTCATCAGAAGCGAGTAGTCATAAACTCGTTTCCTCATAATCCTAGCCAATTCCTCCCAGACGCATTAAGCATCTAATCATCCGAAAAAGCAGTCCTGTAATCATCAGCTTCCTCGAAAATATTCCCGGAAAATCCAACTGAATTCCTACCTTCACTAAGACTGCGCTGCTTATCAAAGCTGCACATCGCATTCGCTTTCCCAATTAGCTCGCAAAAACTCGCTCATATCATTTACATCCATAAGCACCCCGTTTCCACTGCACCTCTTCGCCTTTACTTATTCTCAAAGCGAATCGTTAATAACAATTACCTATCCAGCTGCAGCAGCAACTTTCGATCCGCATCCATGGAAGAAGGCACAGCACACTTTTCCCTTTTCCCCAAAACGAGCCACTCTACGTAGGAACTTGGCGACAACGTAGTCTCATCAGGTATACCCACACGGGTGTATAACTATACGCGTGGAACCCCTATATCCGTAGAAGAAACTCTGCGGGGACCGTCGTGGCATTTTGAATATTTAATCCAGCCAAGGAGGCGAGCGAACGAGCAAGAGAGCGATCCTTTTAAAAGGGGAATTTTATGAATGATTGAGCAAGCTGCTGCTTCCTTCCTCCTTACCTTGTCCCTCCTTCCAAGCTACTTTGCATATATCTCTCTCTCTTGCGCGTGAGGTCCCGCGTATTCCTCTTGCTAATAAAAACCTCTAGCAGGGTCCTCTCCTCCTCGTAATACACACTAACTCTCATGCTGCTGTATGAATCATATAATGCATTCACGACTCATGAGCTCCACCGTCGATATGTGTACAGTGGACTATGGATGATTTAAGATACATAAGGTAGCAACCATAATATGAAGATCGATTGGATTTTCATTAGAAAGTATGTAAACTGATCGAAGTAACGATACAAATGTGATTTTTGAAAGAAAATTAACGAACTTACTTTTGATTCTTATTTTTTATTCTTAAAGCGGATTATCGAAAATTTTTGCCGAATATAAATTATACTTATTTAAATCGCCCTAGTTAACAATTTACTATTTCTTTTCGTATTTTGACAAATTTGAGTGGTTATTTAAAAATTTGGCTTCATAATCGGATAGAACAAGTCTTTCTTTTTCATAATCTGTATTATTAACCGATTTGAATCACTTTGAACGATCTCTGAATAAGAAACCAATCGAGAATATACGAAACGCAAAATGCTTAATATATGACCTAATCAACCAGCCATTATATAATAGATGATACATACTTGGTAATAGGAATCATTGTATGACTGTAATATGCACTGGGTAGTTTTATCAATAAAAAGCATAATTTATCAATTTTGCAGTATAAGGTATCAGGTATATTTGAATGATTTTGCAAATTTTCATATCTTTTCTCATAAAATATAGTCCTAAAATACTAATATCGTTATTACAAAATCAAGTTAAACCAGCTTCTTCAAGCCCTGAAAATTCAGACGACATATTCTCTTTTTCTTTACGCGCAACATACAATCAACAGAACATAATCGCCATAAGTCTGTCTCTTTAATTTTTAAGCCGTCTCTCTGACTTCGTTAAGGTAAATAAAGGAGCGCAAAATGGATTGCAAGAGTCGTCCTCGTCGCTCGTTCGCTCGTCCTTTATCTGTCCCCGCCGGCACTTATACCTACACTATAGATCTCCACACAGCACATCGCACCCTCTCTGCGCCTTTCTGCCTATTAAGAATGCCGAGTTGGCCTCTGCCAATCACGCGGAAGCTCCTCCGCCCGCATACCAATTTCCTTTCTCCGCCAGCAGCATCGGCCTCCTTCTTCCTCGTCCTCATCCTCCTTCGCTTCGTATAGTCATAGTCGTTCAGCCATGTCGCTTTAGACGATCGTTCGTCATCCCTATATATATATATACCTCGTCGCGCCCCCCCCCCCCCCCCGTGCTCGAAGTCTGCGGAGGTGAAGTAAGATCGCAGCCCTTGGGATATATATTATCCGTTCTCGTGTGCTGCCGTCGCCACCGCCGCGCATACGTGTATATATATATATCAAAGGGAGGTGGAAGAGTCTCGCTCTCTCTCTCTCTAATTGCCGGCTAGTTTTTCGCTAAATTCACTCGCATGCTCATGCCATACCACTCTCTTTCTCTCTTAAATAGTTATGTACATAGGCCAGGAATTCAATACTCGATGATTTATCATAAGTCTCGGCTGCACCTCGTCGTCTGCATTAGATGCTGGTCGCGTCTCATGAGAGAGAAAAAAAAGGCGCCAACATAAATCAGGAAAGCGAGAGCTGTGTGGTATATATGTATATATATATGTGTGTGTGTGTGTGTGTGTGTGTGTGTGTGTGTGTGTGTGTGTGTGTGTGTGTGTGTGTGTATATATATATATATATATATATATATATATATGTGTGTGTGTGTGTGTGTATATATATATATATATATATATATGTGTGTGTGTGTGTGTGTGTGTGTGTGTGTGTGTGTGTGTGTGTGTATATATATATATATGTGTGTGTGTGTGTGTGTGTGTGTGTGTGTGTGTATATATATATATATATATATATATATATATATATATGTGTGTGTGTGTGTGTGTGTGTGTGTGTGTGTGTGCACTTTCTCTTATCCTCTCTCGTCAAACGTAGTAAAGCGTGCGATTCGGGACGTGAGGTTTTCTTTGCCACGAAGCGGTCGGTGTGCGCATACGTCGTTTTATTGTCTGCAGCAGCGGCGGAGCACTGTGCGCAGAATATATAGATATATATAGAGTCGACAAGCAGTACTTTCAAAGATTAGTACTCCTACTGATGCTACTGGTTGAAGAGAAGAAAAAGGAAAGGAGGGTTTGAAAGGTTCTTTGGATGGATTCGTAATGCGAATGGAGGCGTTACAGGAATATATTGAAATTTAAATCGAATTTTAAAAAACAATAATCGTGTAGTCTTGATAAGGTTAACGAAAATAAAAATAACGAAATTGAATATTCGATTAGATTAATCGGTAAATAAATATATACCCATGAATAACTTCTATTTTGAAAAGAATCCATATACATACTGAATAGGTCAGTTTTGGACGACGATAATTTGAGTATCTTTTATATATAATACTTTAAAAGTTTTTAAAAGTTTTTGCATACTTACTAAGCATCAATAGGTATCCTCCTTTATACTTTATCTTTATTGATAATATAAAGTTGATATCATTTCGAGAAAGCATAGTATCTCACCGATATAATTTAGCAATGATGCTTTCTTATTACTATAATACTCGTAATTTTATGTAAGCTTGTGTGTTATTTACTTTTTCATTAATTATGACAACGTCCAGAATTCAAAAATTCGAAAATTTGTGCGCCTTACTTGCAAAGTTTCGTTTCTCCACAAAGCCATCGTTTGATCAATATACTTTTTACGAGTATAATATACTCGTGTGGCTGTGGGACCCATCAGGGAAAAGTCTAAGCACCGCGTCGTAAAGATGTATGCGTATATAATGCACACTGCTGTATACACGCAAATGTATATTTTACGCGTTTAAAAGCAGTTTCTTATCCGGAAGCTGTAGTACTGCACTACGCCCGAGTTATGTCTCCCTTGGAAAGAGAAGGCTGCGCGTCCGTCGTTAGTAATGATTTGTCATTTACCTTTTTATGAGAGCGAGAGAGGGTTGAAATTCGGAGAGAATATATCGACGGACCTTATCGAAGACTAACACGTTTCAGATTTCTCGTAAAATACTTGTTTTTCTCAGAAGCCTTCTACGAGAATTAGCAATTTTCAGATCCTAGGATAAAAACTATTATTCTTTCGGAGATTTTGGAAAAACTTTATTTGAGTATATAAAATAAGTACTAATTCTTGTAAGAGTATTCTGAAAAAATTAACTATTTTTGAGGAGTGTCAATATTTGTTTATGTTGGGTGAAGCTGCGTTTCGTGTCTCTTATTTGTGCGGAAGAAGAGTTAAAATATGTACGCACTGGTACGCAATGGTAGAAGAGTTATAATATGTATGCACTGATACTCAATGGTAGAAGAGATATAATATGTTCTCAAGCAAACACACATACATGCACAGACACACACATCCACGCAAACATACACGCACATACACATATACAAAGCATAAAGTAACACTTTAAAAATAAAAATATAATACCTGACAAAAGTCAACATGTTCTACTTAGGAAGCTAAAACCTCTAAACTCTACTTTACAATCTAACAGCACCTGCTCCACTTTTCAATTTCCCTACTCAAAACTCTTCACCCAACCTCTGTCTATGATCCACCTCTCAGAAAAGAAAAATCATTCGCCACCCCCAACCACTCATCCACTAATTGAATCGTATTACAAAGAAGGCAATGCATGCACACCCACCACCCGACCTCTCACACACGGATACCGGGCGTGTCGGGAAGCGGCGCCGGCTCGCGTGCCTGGAATCCGTGAGTCAGGCTCGCCGCCGACTATTACTTAAGACCCTCGTCCGTCTGCGTCGAGCCCGCCGTGATTGCCTCCCCAGGTATTCGAAATAGTACCACTTTCCGCTCTGCTTCGGCTTTCGGGGATGCGAGTTAGCGAGCTCTGCACGATTTTAATCCGCGAAATTCGTGGCTTTTGCCAAGATGTATGATAATGTGAGAGGGAGACGTGTAGTTAGGTAGCGGAAACACGAGCTTTGATGAAGATGAGCGTCTGTTTCTTTTTCTTTCATTTCGGGAAGAGGATTAATATTGGTTTAATGGTTTCTTGATATTCGAGGGATAACTGGGTGTGTCTATGGCATGCGAAAAAGTTGAGTAGACTGTTTCTGATTTGAGTGAAAGTGCCGAAATATTTATGGGGCTTGCTGAATTAAGGTGGCTCCCTGGTATTATTTCATGATTTTGATCAATTTTTCTATTCATTTTTTTCTATTCATAATATTCACTTTTTCGTCTCTTTAATATCGGAAACAATTTATTTTAATAGTTACTACTATTATATGTATAAAAAAAAAGTTTTTTGGGAGTAGTAGGCACGTTTCGATGAATGGTCTTATCAACGTGCTGAATTTAGACATAAATTGATCCTCGCGCATACAAAAATTAAAAAATTATTTAAACTATATATTCTTTAAGATATTTCCAACAAAAATTCGCTCATTTAAAGTTTATTTATACAATTTTTAACAAAATAACGGTATTTATATAGCCATTTTAAAATAAAATCACTTATATATTTCTCAGATCTATATAATAAATAATCAAGTCAAATTAACAGCGAAAATTAGATTTTTTAGCTTTAAAGACATTACTTAGAAGTGTATAACACTGTGGTGTGCGCGAGGGCTATTTTGAATAAGCCCATTTTCACTAAAAATTAACACATTATGCTGAATAATTTTGAATATATGGACTAAAAAATCTGAAAATTGCTGTGTGACTTCATATCATAATAACAAATATTCCATATAAGCCCCAGATTTTAAAAATTGAATACAAAGCTTTTAGAAATTTTACCAGGGAGCCACCTTAACGACTTACGTACACTTTTTCGAATTGAGTAAGTATCAAACTATGTGTCATTGTAAGAACAGATTTTTTTATTAAAATTCTTTTGAAAACTATTTGGAAATGTACTTTGGCCCTGTTTAGAGAGCTTTTCGCAAAAGGCAATTTTTAATTTTTCCAGTTTCATCTGGTTTCATATTTCTAAAAGTAACTTCTAACCGCATTACAAGATGAAATTTTAAGAAAATATTAAAAAAACTGCATAAGATATCTCAGCTTCTCTGGGTCAAATAAATCATAAGATAAAAGATAAAAAAAATAACAAAGTAATTAACTTAAGGAGGTAGAATACCTATAGCACTTTTTTGAAGATTTCCATCTGTAAAAATAATAGGAAAATAATTAGAATATAAGTATGAGTAGATCCTTAAAGTTGAATAAATTTCTTACAAAAATCATCCCTGATGAGACCGCCCCCCCCCCACCCTTATAGGGGAGATATGAGTCTATGAACATTGCTTGCTTGTACGTAACCTACAGACTCAAGCGATGCATTGATTTTGGTCATGCTGGTCTTAAATTGTTCCTGTTGTATGTCGTTTTGGACTGAAGCTAGTTGGAGAGATTAACTTTAATTTATTTAAATTTTTTTAAGCCCTGAAAGCCAAAATAATTATCATTATTATTAAAATTGTCATTTTTTGACACTTAAACTAGAATACTCACATAATAATCAATTCTTAGAGGTTTCTGAATAGTTTCAGTCAAATATAGCATACTTTTTTTTATTTTTTATTTTTTTTTTGTTAACGTCGCCATGTTTGTGCTCCCATGTGGTGCTAATCGACGACGGGGGTCTGCGGTGTGTTTGTAAACAAAGCATATGTAATTTTTACAGAGGTGCTTGTATCAATCGGCAGAGACTAGGATTCGAACCGGGTCACCGGCGTGGGAATCCGGCACTCTACCGACTGACCCGCCGCAGGCCCCAAATATAGCATACAAAAAGAAAATTTTAAGACCTGGATCATCAAAATCCATGGACCGGTTCAGTCTGCAGGTTACACGCAAACTCTGAAAACATAGTTATGAGAAAATTGCATTTAAAGTTACACTTTACTAATGTTACAATTTCTTCAAACATTACATTTCAGTTCATATTATAACATTCTGATCCATTTCAGCAGTTGTTCTCAAATACAAAATATGATTTCATCATCTCAATCATACAGTGAGTGTCAATTGTAAACTGAAAGAAATTAATGTTACTTCAGTATCAAAAATCATACGCTTGGAAGTGATGCCGTAGACCAAATTTCTTTAGGATTGGGGATATATTATTATATTACTTTTCAAAACATTAGTTATGGTATTAATACAAGAAGTACTAACGCAGGCGTCCAGAGCAATTTGACGGGCGCTAGGGAAAAGAATATAACGACCAAGTATCCAACAAGACAGAATTTTTTGGAGCAATTAGAGACGGAATATGGAAATCTCAATGTACAGGAACCGTCGAGTCGATAAGGTCCAAGACGCAGGCTGACCCTTCCACTTCAAATCTTGTTGTGGGATGAAGAGGAGGAGAATACGTCGAGAGAAAGGAGGAACGAAGCAAGGTGGGAGCTGAGATCACCAACTAGGGAGCGCAGAGCGCCAGGGCAACCACAGGAAAAGATCCTAAACAATAGACCAAATACAGAAGAGGAGAGAAATAATCAATGGAATAATCGGATGGAAGAAGAATCAAGAACAGGAGCGTATACGATACAGAGTGATCCCGTTCGAAGTCAACGCCAGATAAGTAGAAGTCTACTCAAGGACAGAAATTTGTTTCGAGAGCGTGAACATCGGGAGGGACCAAGAGAGTTATCTCGCGACGGTAGGAACCGACGGTTATCTAGAGGCGATATATATGACAGTGTGGAGGATGTTGATAGATGCAGACGCCACAGAAACCAGAAAAGTAGCTCGAGAGATAGTCGCAGACGCAGAATCCGGAGAAGTAGTCGCAGAAGCAAAGACCATCGCAGCAGCTCGAAAGATAGCCGAAGAAGCAGAAATAATAGGCGAACGATTAGAAGAGACAACAGCAGTAGTTCTGAAAAAGACTATGGCATACAATGTAACCCATACTACCGTCGTCGGGACCATCGTCGAGTCAGGTGTTATAGCGGTGGATCAGATAGCAGCTACGATCAAGGCAGGAGAGGTGATCGTGGACGATATGGAGGCAACGATATGGACCAGGACCAGCGAATGTTCAACTCATCAAAACACTGCAGATTTGATGCACGAAATTTGCCGGAGACGGACGAGAAGGAGCGGAAGAATTTATAGAGCAGGCCAATGATTGTCGGACGAGCGCAATGATGTCGGATATACAATTGATCGCAGCATTACCATGTGTATTAACGAAAGTAGCAAGTACGTGGTTCAGAACGATTCGTCGAGACATCGAGGCTTGCGGAGAATTTAAGAGACCGTTCAAAAACCAATATTTTGGTAGAATTGACCAAAAGGATGTAGAAAGTGAGTTACGGAAACGGGCTCAAGGACCAGGCGAGAAAATAACGAATTTCATGTTGTGCTTCAAATTAATTGTCAGCCATTTTAGACAGCCAATATCAATGCGAGAACAGATGTCAACAGCGTACGAGAAAATTAGGTTGGAGTACAGAAACTATATGAAAGATAAACAGCTAAGAACGCTGGAAGACATCGAACATTACGGTCGCCAATGGGAAAGGCATACGGAATTAATTGAACGATGGGAACACCCACCACCTTAGGAGAAAATGAAAATTCAAGGGGCGGCATACGTATCAACAACAAAGGTGGCCAAAACAAGTAAAGTGGCGGCAGCAGAAGAAGAAATCTCGAGAAAGGTCAAACTTGAGATGAAAGAGCAGGCACAAAGCTCAGAAGTGGCAGCAATAAAAGCGACTCCGGTGCACGCAGTAGTGCAAATGGCACAGCAAGCACAGGAACCTGCACCGTTAAACGATATGTAAGCATTGACGAGGCAAGGAAATAGTGGCCAGCAGAACTGGCAAAACCAGGGAAACGCACGAGATACGAATCAAAATTGGCAGAGAAACAACTCGAATGGGAACCAACAAAGAGGTCAAGCGAGAGGGCAGAACAACCAGTTCGAATTTAACAGACCAAATTATGCCACAACGTCAGCAACTGGAGGAAGAGAAAACCAAGCAGCAGGAACGTCGCCAGTGAGAAACCTAGGAAACCTACTCTTTTATGAGCTCAAAGCGGGAAGAAAGAAAGCAAGCGCGTTCGTTTATGGCGTGCCGCGGTCAAGTCTGTGCGTATCACCCGAAACAAATGGATAGATAAGCGGCCATTATCTTATCAATGTTATCAAGTAATGGGATTCTTATCGGAAAAAGGCGATGTAGTATAAGTATAGAGGGCGCTCTTTCATTATTTAAATTAAGCGTGGCGAGTGGGAGAACTGCATGATGGGAAAAACTAGAGTAGTGCTTAATCTCCGGTGACTACTTGAGTGGAAATCGAGCTTGGGCCTATATTAACAGGTGGGTGAGAAGGAGGTAGAAAATCGAGTTATGGAAAATAGAGGGAGCTGGAGTGCAGGGACGCTACGAGGAGAGGACGACAGTCCTTCCGCCTTGCCCATTCTGTTTCGGACCGCTTCGCTCGTCAGACGCATTTTCAGCAGTATATTAGTTGGCCTTGAGTTAGAGCAGATTTTGCAAGGTAGAGCACAAGAAGTAGCGATGCTACGCTAACTATTTCAAGTAGTATTTGTCACTTTCAAGTTGATTTTGAGGAGAATATTTTTAGATTGGAGATTATTTCAACCTGAGTTAATTAATTACGACCGGCGAGTCTTTGCCCACGATGCGCCCGGCATTATCCGTAATATACGAGGAATTAGCTTATGTACTACAAAAAAAGATTTGGTGAGGTTTTTCAATTATCTTAAACCTGTTTCAGCTCTAGGTTGCTACTATTACGAAAGTGTGGTGAATCGTGTTATTCATCAAGGGTTTTCGCGAATTATTTTGTTCTATTTCAGATAGCGTTCCAGAGGCAGATGTCGATTTTATGTTAATTTTCAGCTAGCATTCGGGCCATCGTGCGTGCGAAAAGGACAAAGACTATATTAGCGAAATAAGCAGATATATTGTGTAAATAAGTGCATGGGTGGCTAATTATTTGTTAGTTTGGGGTTTTGAGTACTTTATATTGGTGGAGATTACAATTATCCGAACACAATTAATGTAACAGAGTAATTGGGTAATTTAGCTAAAGTTAGCGCATAAATTCAAGATTATAATAATTTTAAAGGAAAGTTAGTTTGGGGTTTTGAATATCAGATTAACTAATTAAAATAAGAACGTTAAAATACGTATATTTGTACTATTTAGAAATAATTAATAGGAAATAAATATCAAATTTGTATTCAAATCTCACACATGTATTCGAGTAGATAGTACCTAAGTCCATGAATGTTAGTATAAAATTAAATTGCAAATATTAAGGTCAAGCGGCTCCGTACTAGAGGTGGATCAACGAGGGTTTCGTCGTTTGTCCCGGCGGTGATCAGCGAACCTCCTCGTGAAAATACGAGGAGTCTAGGCAAAGGTGGTAAATTGGGAAAAGACTGAGAAGCATTGCCTTACTCTATAAAAATAATAGTGATTATTGCTTAAGACAAAAATACAACATCATAATATTAAAACCTTAATATTTAAAAAACACGAAATATGGTCTTAAGTCGTTGTTCCGGGAGACACATTTATTTACGAAAAATAATACTTTATGATAATACGAATTTCTAAAGTCTTATAATTCCTTGTTTATACTAAGAATAGTCATTGTGTGTAAACACTGTTTATTAACTTACATAAGTAAATGAATGTGAGACACTAAAATAGTAGCTGGGCAAAGTGCATTATCTGTTTGTTGAAACAAGCTTTTACTAGAAATGATGTAGAAATTTCCATAAATTCCTCGACTACGAAACGAGGCAAAAGAGTATATAGTAGAAAATATGTTCTTCTATGTTGCAGGCGTCATAAAGGACAGATTTAAATTCAAATCGCAGTAGGCGACGGAGAAGAGAATACATAAACGCAAGTCTCTGAAAAAAAGTAAAAAATCGGTTTTAGTAGTAAATTTAAAAAAAATAATGTGTTTGTTTTCGTGCGGAAATTTTATTAATGTTTATTCTTTGTCTCTTCACAATTGGTTTAGTATTTTAATGTCAATTTTAGTGATAATAAAGCAAGTAGTGATTGTGTTTATTTATCATTATTTGCTTGTTCATAAACTTTATTAATTTTATTAATAATTTAAAAATAAATAATGTTCCTTTAATTAACAGTTTTTATTAAAATGATGCAATTTTATTTTGTTTATATTACTTACTGCAAAGTTTCGAACCCAGAGCTTCTATTTTTATATTTATTCTTTCTTTCTTATATTCACTTTAAATAAAAGAAAAACCAATACAATTATTACATAAAATTTTACAGAGACTATATATAATACATTTAAAAATGTATAAGCTGTAACTGTTACGAATCTGATTATTAAAAAATAATACAAAAAATTACTTTTGGTAATTAACTTTTAAGTAACAAACTACGTAACTAACGTTAATAAAGATAGGCTGGTATTGAAATTGAAATTACGAAGAAAACCTTGTTCACAAATTGTTCACAAAACTCGTCGAAGTCAAACATTACATAAAATAAATTCCACTTCGTCGGCAATCTCTCTTTCACTCTCCATCATACTTCTAAAAAAAACATCGCATGGATGCCACAGCCGCTAGGGGAAACCAGGGTAAAGTGAACATAGTTACTGTAACAGTCGAAAAGAATGTATTTTTCAGGCTTAAAACATTACTTTGTAAATTGGACAAGAAACTTCTTACATTAATAAACATACTAGCAACTTAAAAACAAGTAATTTATTAAGTTTAATATTATTTAACGATTATTTAAAAATAACGATTCACTTTACTCAGGCCTTTCAATGCGGGGTAAAGTGAACTAGAGGATAGAATAAAATATTTTGTAAATATTTCACTAGTTTTTGTACAGGAATATATAAAAACGTTAATTTAGATAATAATAAAACTAAAGGGACATCTTAAAACATTTAAAATACTGTAACGTACGAAACAGTTAAATATGGAGGTTGTGTTGGCCCATTTTGGTACAAATACGAAATAAGTTACAACAAAGGTATTGTATACTATACTAACACTCACCTTGATCAATATTTTATTAAATTTTCCACCTGGCCGCGTCTACCTTACCCCGATTCACTTTACCCCGAGACGTCGATTCTTAAAAATGTTTGCTTAAAAACAGAAAAACATCTTTTAAAGCTCTGCATTCTTGGCAATAGTAAGTAAATCATATTTTCAATTAGAAAAAAAAATCTAGCAATAGAACTGATTATAAACATCTTTAATCGTTATAACAAATTCAACAAACCAACTTTCTTTTACGGTAAAAAAATACAATTATTTTCCTTTCGTAGAATATTAATTGTTATGTAGTAAAACTTTTTTATTATCATCCTTGCATAATTATCTTTCACTAAAATTTAAATTAGGCGTAAATAATAATTTGTTGAAAAAATAATAAGCACGATTCACTTTACTCGTGTGTTCACTTCACCCCAGTTTCCCCTACTCTGTAACATTGCACGAGGGCTAATTGCCCTCGAAGCTTCCATAAAATAACGTCACCGCGTCGTATAAATTCCAGCCATAAAACAAGCAGCCTGCAGCTGCCGCAACGATCGTTCGCTAAAACAAAAAAAAAAAGCGCGCAACTCGCGCGGCAGCAAAGAAGAATTCACTTTACCTCCCATTCCGGCGTCTTAATATCAAGTCCAGCTGTTCAGTTAATTTCCCAGAAAGACAATAGTGCACGCACGCAGAGAGCCGCTTAAAAGTACGGCGCGCAGTAAAGTTGCTATTTCGCAGATTGAAGCGTGCAGTGGCAGCAGGGAAGAGAAAGAGAGTCTTCCTTCCCTCGGCCATTCCTCTTTCCATCCACCTTCCTTTTTTATTTAGTTCCCGGCCGCCGCCTCCGCCGCCCCTGATGGGCTTGCTTAGTCGTTTTGCTAAGTGGTTGCGTGAAGAAGGAGCATACCGACCAAAGGCTTTATATAAATTCTCTGTAGTATCAGCTCTAAAAGGAGAGAGAGAGAGAGCGACTGAGTCGTAAACATTCAGAAGACACGCAACTTATTTCTTCTAGACGACGCGACGACGCTCTCTTATACACTATGCATGTACACGGTATATGCGAGGTAGGTACGTATACACTACGTCGCCACTTAGGCACCGTAATGGCTTCAAGGCCGATAAGCGCCGAGAAAGTGCGTATATACCTTTCACCGGAGCGGTATATGTATAAGGGAGCGGCAGCAGCTTTTCAACGAGCATTAAGCAATTTGAGTATAGCTTGAGACTGCGCGGGCCCGGCTAAAATTCAGTTTTCTTCAAAAGAGAAAAAAAAAATGTTCGCAAGCGAAACTACTTCTTCTTCTGCTGCTTCTGCTTCACTGCTCTGCTGCAGCTGCTGCAGCTGCAGCCGCTGATACTTGAGAATTCGCGCGAATCAGAGCTTTGTGCGCGAGTATTTTGCAGAGTAGGTTTGTGTGCACCGTTGCAAGAGGCGTTTTATGATGGGGGCGAACTTATTTCTGGATGACTAGATGGATTTTATGGTTACTTGGTAGAGAATAAACTTTTTGCTCTCATAGAGGAATATTTGTAATAGTAAAAAGAAGCTTTGCTGAAAGCATTATAGAAATATAGTTGGTGTGTGTGTGTGTACGTGCGCACGTCGTTCGTGATTGTCTGTGTGTGCGAATGTGGATGTTTGAGCGTGGGTGTGAATGTGCGTATGTTTGTGTATAGGTGTGTTCACATGTGTATGCATGACTGTTTTCAATGAATTAACTAAGTGCCAATGAATTGACAGCAGTTCATTTTATTTTTGATAAAGTTTTGTGAGAAATATATCATTAATCTTAATTTAAAATAATATTGCTCAAGTATATATAGTATTTACACGATATTGTTATTCACTCAGTAGAGTCAGACAATTATGATCAGCCATGTATGTAATATGTTTACATAATACCAGGAACAGGCGTGTTATTTGGGTCATGATTTTCTTGTTTATTGAAATAACTTCCTTTTTTATAGTAATGATTTTGTTATTCTTTCCTCGAACTTCATTTAAAAAATCGATAGTTTTGAATTTTTGAAGATGTATAATATGGTATATTACCGTGTATTGCAACATTACATGCCCATTAAACTATTTCTATAATGGATGGATGTAATTTCGAACGAGTATATTGTACACACCTGGATGGTTTCAACTAAAGAAACATTTTCCAAATTTTGTAATATTTTCAAATATAAGAAAAAAAGAACAGATATAATCAAACATGCTCGTCATTTAAAAAATTTAAAACGTTTTCCATCAGTCGAATTCATTGAAGGCTGTACTTGCTACTATTTCTTGAATAATAAAATAATTGTTAAATAACTTAGTCTTTTGAATGATTAAATTCACTTACGCGTAGAAGGGTATACATCGACTGAACCTTGTACACCCAAGGATAACAACAAGTACCATGATTGACTTACTATCCGCATAATTTCAACCCTTGAAGCACATGTCTATGTATGGATATACACGTAGCTGGTCAAAATTTGTACGTGTTCTAGTAGTCAAAACTTTCCGAAGTTGTACATAAGTTCGTCTAGCTTAACAAGCAGTAAGCTGTTTCAAACTAACCCACTTTTCACGTCGAGCCCGTCGACAAATCAGACCAGACAAAAGTGAGTCATGGTCATCGCAAAGAATTACTATTATCTTCCGTAGATCATGCAATTTTAAAGATTGACGTGAAACTCATTGTTTTGTCAGTTTGAAACTCTTAAGTAGTATTAAGTCTCAGTTAAAAAGTCAATTCTTGACCGATACTAATAATTCCAACGGGATTCTAATCGTAATTACAATGGTTATTGCATCACCCTAAAGAAAAAACTGCTGCCAATTCATTTGCACTTAGCTTTCTCAAACTAAATTAATTGCTTCAATATGAAATTCTTTGTTCATTTCTTTCTTAATTTTAAATTACTATATAGTGCAAGCGTCGACCGTAAAATCGTCTACGTCATGTGATACGTTAAAAATGTTTCGTTAATACCTCGGTCTGCCTGCCCACGCCCCGGCGTTAATCCCCGGCAGACCATTTTATGGGGCTGAAAATTAATCAGCTTACCTACGTCATGTGATACATTATTTTATCAAAGCTTAAATTAAAAGTTTTGATGTAATCTTTAAATCTAAAATGGTCTGCCTAAAATCTGCCTGGAAAAAAGATGAAATAAACGACATTTTATTGTACAACGCGGCTATGGCATAATGGTAATAATCTGCTTATCTACGTTACCTGATACATGACTTTATCATAGCTTAAATTAAAGATTTCGATGTAATTTTTAAATATAAAATAGTCTGCCTAAGGTCTGCCCGACGAAAAAGCAAATAGACAAAATTTTATTGTCGGATTCATTGGATGCTATAACAACTTAATTCGAACTGTTTTTATTGCAGCCAACTGTATATTAAATTGCATTCTACTATACTTAATTTAGTGGAACACGATGTCAACTAAATTCCTTCGGAGATATGCAGATGGATTGTCAAATATTTCGCAGGCGCGCTTATACGTACAGCGCCAAAAAGCGCGAATAATCGTACAAGACGTAGCTTAATTTGATTATGCTCAAAATTCAGCTTTACTAACGGTAAACATCAAAAGTAGATCACCATGCTTTATAATATAAATTAAATAAGATAATTAAATAAAAAAAAAACGGAAGTAAATTAAAAATTTTCAGTATAATAATTATTTTATGTATAAACGTAAGACTTATAGTTAAGGTGATGTAAAGCCCCGTGTTATTGGTAAATACGGGGAACCAATTTTTTGATTAATTTTTCAATTTTAAGAAAATATCTCTATAAGAAGTTGTTCTTTTTGGTTGCAATAACAACTTTCCATAGAGATATTTACTCAAAATTGAAAATGAAATGAGAAAAGTGGATCCTCGTATTTGTTGATGACAGGTGGCTTTAGCATCACCTTAAGTACCTTGATTTGCCCTGCATTTCCCTAATTATTTTACTAATACGGTTATAATTTATAAACAATTTGTTTAGAAACATTTGTATACTATCAAATGATTATGTTCAGTAGAACTACCGGCACTGTGAGTGCGGAGTATCTCGGTATTGTGCTTTTTCTAGGGCTGGCTTTTTGTATGCGGGGCCCTGCGTCTCAACTTTGCTGAAAAAGTTTTATGAAATGATTCTAACCGAAAAAATTTGATAGAAAAACATTCGTACAAAAGTGTACGCCAACAAATTTTAATAAACTTTTAAAAAATGTAATAGAAAAGTTTATAAAAAAGAATTATATAATTTTATATAGATTCCTATACAAAGTCTTTATTTAATAAAACTGCATGAAAGTCAATTGTACTGAGAACAGTTGATTATGGGGAAGGTACGTGGAAAAGTTACTATTATGACCTATATCAGTTTTATTTACAGTGATCTCGCGTTATAAAACCGGCATTATAATAAGAGGCTCATACTGTTATAGCCCTTGCCTCGGCAGCCCTAGACATCACTCGGTCGTCTTGGGCTGTTCGGTTTCCTCGGCTAGGCCTGCAACGTCCTCGCGATAATCGCCTACTTTCCGCCCTCGATACACAATATACGAGTCCAATTCATTTTTTATCTCATATGGAGTTAAACCCTTTAAATGAAAATGTTTAATTACCGCTCTGAACTCGTTTTTTTCCATTTTTCTTAACAAGCAATTTTTTTTTTTCAATTGGTTATAAAAACACGTAAACTCAGAAGATGTGGACTGTGACTGCACCATATATCTAGTCGGGAGTGGTGCTGACTGAAAACAGATGATTTGGAGCGATTCGCGCGCCATCTGTTGGTCATTCTAAAGACTTATTGAACTACCCTCGTACTATTTTCTATTTTGAGACAGAAATTTAATTAAGGAGGGACAATCTCCTTGAACGGCTCGTTGCACGCACGCGCGCGTTGAATTAGTCCCATGATGAATCCATGCATTTTTCTTGCGATGTATCCTGGTTTTACCTGGACAAACTGCATGATACAGATCGACAGAATGTTTCCAAAGAGCTACCAGGAATTTTTCCGGCGCTCTCCGTGGAATTCTTGTAAACTGAAGTTATTTGTTTCGGAAGCGATGCGTGGTTCGAATAGCATGCCGGTTATAAACAATGTGTGTTTTATGCTGTAGAGTGTAAATAAAACTATTTTCTATTAATTGGAGGTTTCATTTTGTAATAACATTTATCTACAAAAAAAATTTAAACAATCAAGTTGTCAGCAATTATGAAATTCTATTGATTATATTTTATGAATACAGTTTATTTATTGTTACTATATTTTGTCACATTTTTATGAAAATAAACAGTTATTTCTTGTCCATAATATCTAAATTACAAGACAAAATTCAAAATTATTGAGAAATGTTTTAATACAATATTTTACTAAGTTAGCAATTCTGCGAAATGCTACACAACAACCAACCTAAGAATAAAGGTTAGGTTACAAAATTGTCAGAATTTTATAATAATTAAATAAATAAATGAAATATAAATAATTAAAATGTAATTATATCACTCAAACCACGAAATTTCAGAGATTTTAAACTGCTGTCAACAACAAATTTGATAAAATTAAATAAATATTGTTTGTACACGAACACGAAAATCGCAAGGAGGGCAACCGCAAAATTCCTGGTGGCTCTTTGGAAAAATCAGGATATATCGGCACAAAAGGGCTTGGATTCATCGCGTAACTAATATTCCACGGAATAAGTCCTTGATATTTCTCTGAGTACATACAGACAATTTCAAAATATAGTGCATTTTCAGTTCTCAAGTTTCAAAACATGTTTCTAACATGTTTTTAACAAAACTGTTTTTCTATCATCACAAAGCTTTCCCTATGAGGAAGCAAAAATTATACGGTCTAGTTTATTCTACTGAGTCGTTTTCTCCCCAACTCCATAAACTCCAATAAAATGTTCAAAGAAAACTTTTCAAAGTATTCATAAATAAAGTATTAGAGATTTCAAAATTCAAACACATAAAATAAAGAAAAGAAGCCAACACTCAAAATTCAATCGTTTTAACTGATGCTCTGCGAGCACGAAGCCAGGAAAATATTCGTCGTAAATAAAATATCGAAAAACATAAATCGAATATCTTCCTTTATCTATTCCTGCGACGTATGTCCGTCCGTTCGTCCGTTCGTATGGCTCTCTGTACATAAACCGTATTTATCGGTGATTTCTCGAGCTACCTACTTGAAAATTTTATTATTCTCCCATATCGACGCGGGCGTGCACGCGCGCGCGAGAGAGTAAAGGGACGTAAAGGAACAAAGGGTGATGAAAAAGAGTGGACGACAATAGTGCGAAAATACGACGTGAATATGTTGAGGCATTTCATATAATAATATCTCGATGTCAACCCTTTAACGCCGAAAGAGTCGTTTGCGACCGGCCAGCTTAAATATAAAAAAAAATTAAAACTCTTAAAAAATCTTAAAGTATTCATAAATCTATAATCGATAAAGTAGCTTGTCTTGTCCTTTAATCTCATAGTTTATAATGTATTTGAGTTATTAGCGCCCATAAAGCAGAAAAAAATTTATTTTCCACCAGAACAGTAGAATGGAATTGACATCATTCGAAAAAATAACAAACAAAAACAGACCTGCGATAGGTTAGATCATTTTGTCGCCCGAAAAACATAATTTTGACTTGTATTTTTGTAAAAATAACTATTGCTATATTTAAGTCAATACATTTCAGAGTAAAATGTACAAAAAAATATATTTTTTATAGTCCGAAATCGACCGAAAATTGTAAATTGCAATTTTTGGGCTAAATTCAAAAGAACATATTTAAAGACATTTTTCAGCCTACCTAAACTTATGATTTTTTACTTCTAGACTATTTTTAGACAAATTATACAAAAAAAAGTGCAATATTATATAATATATATCTTTCTACCTCTCTATTTGTCTCTTCTTCTTCGAAAACAGAGGGAAATACAAACCTGTTGTACGTCCAGTGCATAGGTACAGAATAGCCAATGATATTTCCGATCGGCATACACACGCACACACGCCGTAAAATTGGATTCGAGCGCAACAGAGATTGGAGACATTCGCTCTCGCAGAACCGCGGATTTTATTTTCGCTGCGTAAACAGACAGATGGACGAACGGGAACGCCTAAGGAAATATTTGCCGCGACAATATATATGTACACACTCGGACCTTACACTGCAGCCACGAGCCAGCATAGCTCATCGTATACGATCGTTTCTTTCCACGAGCGCCAGCGCCTATACTACTTTGGCTGCTGCTGCTCGCGGGCTTTCCAATTACTATCGGCTAAATTTACTGGACCCTCGCGCGTAAACTCGCGATAAATTCCTCCCACGACCGTACTTCATCTCGTTCGCTGGCACGGGAGCCTCGGAGTAAGCGAATACCCGGTATAACTTTTGCTCTTACACGAAGTGTAATACGCACTAACTCAATTTTTGGGGGATTTCATTTTTCTTAACATCTGAATCATGCGTCGTACTTTTTTCGCTTCTATTACTAGTTTTAATGTCGCGAGGTGATCGAGTGCCAGGATGTGGGTCACGTGCTTTTTTTCTTTTTAAGAGATTGTGAGAGTGTATTGTGCACCTATAACGGACTACTCTGTATCGTATGTATACAAAATTCGTTTGTGAAACTTTGATTGATCTTGCCAAAGTTTATGGATATTTTCTTAAGTTAAGTCAAAATTTGGCTAATTCAGGGCAATTCAGGTAGGAGTTGTACCATCTTTTGGCAAAATTCATCTACGTTTAGCAGAGATATGAAAATTTAGGCATAGTTTTATTTTATGAATAATTCTTTTCTTAATAAAACTTGTGAAAGACACTCAAAGATACACAATACTTTTACTAAAATATGCAAACATAAGCACTAAAGTTTACAAAATTTGTTTACACAATTATTTAATAACCCAGTTAAGTACCAAGTCTGCATAAATAGGCTTTGCAGAATATCATTCTTGTCAGACATTGCTAGAGTTTGCTTGACCTATCCAAAATTTGCAAAATAACCAAAGCTAACTAGTATAGAGTACAATTTGACAAATTGAGCAGGATTTTGTCAATGTAGTTAAATAAATTACTTCTACTAGTATAGAAGCCTAATAGTGACTACCAAATGAGTTGCCTGCTTATTTTAGAAAGAATTATTTTCCACAATCTATGTCTGACACATCACTTACTATTTCTACTTGCACATTTCAAACTTAATAATTTGTTAATGTACTCTAACTGAAAAGCCTAATTTCATTTAACAAGCTACAATAAAATTAGAACCAATAAAATGGGACGAAATTTCAACTAAATTTTCATCCTTACTCACTTCCCCAGGTTCCTGCACACCCTCGGCGCGATAACTCAACTATCTCTGAATCGAATTGTCTCGTGCGCAGCGGCAACAGCAGTGGCCTGGCCTTCGCAGTTTCACCTCCGCGCGAGCCTTATCTCGCACTGCGAGTCTCCGACAATACGAGCCTTAATTCATAGATCCCTTCGGAAATAAAATTTCTCTCCCAGACGGCGGCGTCGGCGCGCGGCTGTGTACACCAATCCGAGAGCTAGAAAAGAAAAGTCGACGCCGACAGGCACGACTACGACGAAAGAGATAAACTTGACCTACGCGCTCTCGTTCTCCGCTGTATATTCTTAGCTACAGGCATCCGGGGTACTTTTCTTCGCGCACGTACCTGTATATCCGACTCTTTGCTCTTAAAGCTTTCTCTTTCTCCCTCGGTCTCCGTGTGTGCATGTGGGTGGAACCTGTAATTTCCGGCCGGTACTCGGACCCTTCTTATTTCCCGTCACGTTTGACTCTCTCTCTCTCTCGCTCTCTCTCCCAAATAGCCGAAGCTACGTGCCCAAGTAACTATCCACATAGCTCCTAGCTGCTACTATATCCATCTGTTGAGACTTCGTATAGTACAGACGCTTGGCTCAGCTGCGTGCTAAGAGAAAGAGAGAGAGAGAGGGAGAGGAGCTTGATGGAGGCTCTCTTAAGAATTAAGCTGTTAAGTGTGTAACTGATAATTATCCAGAGCGACACCTCCTCGGGGAATCATCACTTGTAATTATCTTCTCTCTTCGTTCGTGTACACTCGTCGTTTTGCTGTTGTCTGTTCAATTTTCACGCTGCGATCTTTATGTTCTTATACATCTGTGCGTCGAGGCATCATGTTCCCACTAGGGTGTGCACTTTTGTTCATATTGGTGTTGAGACGATTGAAGGAAGTTTAAGAGTTATTCTGTTACTTCTGAGAAAGGACAATGTTTACGGGTTAATAAATTAAAATATCTAATCACTAGCGAATGAACATCTTTAACCTATGTACTTAGTTATTTAGAAAGTAGTAAAAGTAAATACCATCAAGGATTCTGCAATGGACAGGGTTAGAGAATAAACTAATTACTTTAATGAAGGTGACTGTACCTAATATAGTGCCTGTACGTAATATGACATACAATGGCTGTTTTACCTATCACGCGATTTAGCCGGTAAATAGCCGATGCATATTAATCGGCTATACCAATATGAACAAAAGTGCACACCCTAGTGGGAACATGATGCCTCGACGCACAGATGTATAAGAACATAAAGATCGCAGCGTGAAAATTGAACAGACAACAGCAAAACGACGAGTGTACACGAACGAAGAGAGAAGATAATTACAAGCCGATTAATTTTTTGAAAAAATATAAATAATATGTGTTCAAGTAACTTTTGCGTTTTATACGTTAATAAAAGTTAATAAAAGTATATGATGTTAGTAGAAGCTATTTCATCGGAAAATGTTCTCACGGAAGGACAAAGAATCAATTTGCAGTGTATTTTATCTTACAACGGATTTAGTGTATTCGTCACTATAATTTTGAACAAGTCATTATATTTACTGTCAGCTTTTCAGTAGCGTCTACACACTCATTCTACCTAATACGGCCCACGTAATCGAAAGCATACAAGATTTGTATCTAATGTTTGAATTGTTTGTATTTGTATATACTTGTTAGAAAAGATACTTACAATAGTGATTAATTTTTTGAAAAAATATAAATAATATGTGTTCAAGTAACTTTTGCGTTTTATACGTTATTTATGTCCTCAAAAAAATGCTTAGATTTTACTACGCCTGCCAAAGATAATTGTATATGATAATGAATGTATTACTTTTAACACTTATCTATATCATTTCAATATTTTTAACCCCTTTCGATATATATATTTACTTTTTATTAGTGATTAAAGAATGAAATACAATGACGGCCCATATTGGGTACTCGATAAAACTAATATGCCCCACTAGCTGATTATTTTCAAAACTCTATAGAATTGTTCTATCTGCATATTTTCAAATAAAAAAAAATCTCATGTTAGTTTTTATACGATTTTTTGATATCCAACCGACCCAAATAAAATTCTATCTATACATTGACTAAGGTAAATATACAAAACTTAGGTTGGCCTTATTAGGTGTACCTACCTTAGTTTAATTTTCTTAATCGAGGGAAAAGTAGTAAAAAATATTCCATCAAGAATTCTGCAATAGACAGGAGATAAAGAATATACGAATTACTTGAACCTAAATATCTAAATATTCTAAGTATATTAATATCTTCTTTATGCAAAATTTATAAGCTTCAGAAAGAAAGTTTGTTTTTTTTCAAGAAAAGAGAGTATTATAAAACTGCGAATTCTTTTTGTTTTTTTTTAATTCCGTGAAATTATATTATATAGCAATTATTTTTATATCTAGGGAAAATTGTAAAAATTAAGGGTTAAATTAAGTAACAAATTTGTGTATACTATGCACATTTTTCAGTGCTCGGATTGCAATTTAATGCAGATTTCAAAACTGTAAAAAAGTGGATTAATAAATTTGAAAAAATTTTAGAAAAAAAGAAACAAAATTAAAAAATAATTCAAAAGAAATTTGTTGATAATTTTATTAGATAAATAAAATAAGAAATTACAATGCACATACATTTTGAGCATTGAATAGATAGGGGAGAGCGGTAATAACTCGAACAGAGGCTAAGTCGTACACGTTGACTATTTTTTAATGAATGCCTTGTAAAATTATGTTTCAAAAATATATGTTTAGAATTAAATTATTAGCCAGATATCGAACAGATTTTTAAATTATAATTTTTGAATAATTTCACAAGGCATTCATTAAAAAATAGTCAATGCGTACGACTTACAAGGAGAGTGTCATACCTCCGAGACACGAATTTTGATGAAACTTTAGGAAATGTTTTCTGGTACCTTAAAATGAAGCCTAGCACCCGTAGTTAATTCTAATGTGGACCCTTATATTCGAGATATAAGCTGTTTTACTCCGAATATACGTTATTTTAGTGAAAAAGTACCTCTTCTAGTGATTATAACTGTGCATGGATTAGCACTAGAAAAAATGACACAGAAGATAATAGAAGTAAGAAAAAGGAGCTTTATTTTAAGACCAGAAACGTTAAAAAATATTAATCTGAGCCAAAGTTATTAATTATGAAAGATGGTGACTGAAAATGCATGAATATTCGAGGAAATTTAACTGTTTTAATTTCGTTGATTTTTAATGCATTTTAAGTCACTATGTTCAATTGTTAATATCTTTGGCTAAGATTAATATTTTATAGGTACATGCTAAGATTAATACGTTACAGGTCTCACATTAAAGCTCTTTCCGCCTACTTTTATTATGCTTTGGGCAATTTTTTCTAGGGCTAACCCATGCATAGTTATAATCACTAGAAAAGGTACCTTTTTTTTACTAAAAGCCGTATATTGGAGTAAAAAGACTTATATCTCGAATATAAAAGTTTCATCAAAATGCGTGACCCGGATGTATGATACTCTCCTAGTTAGCCCCTGTACGAGTTAACCCCGCTCTCCCCTATATTTGTTTATTTTCATTCCTATTCAAGAACTGAAACGCTAAAAATCGTGGAAGGAAAGGAATCTATAGTTTATCAATAAAATTCTACTGATTCTTATAAAAAATGTCGTTCATCGTTAAATGTTGCGAACTATATTTAAAGAATCTTGACAAATGCCTTCCACTTCCGATTACAATTCCTTTTTTTCTTCTTTAAATAATTCATCGACAATTTTAAAGTGCATAACGCGAAGATGGCTCCAATAAAATATTAAAATTTCATTAGCCAGAAGTTCCTCCACGCCAAAAACGAACAAGACTCCAGGATCAATTATTTCAGAAAATTTTTCTAATTCAACCCCAAAGGCATCGGTTTAAAAGCTCCCGCGAGCGAACCGTATCACTTTAGCGTAAATTCCCGCTCAGAGCACACCTGACCTAACCGAACCCTCCTCTCTCTCTCTCTCTCTCTCTCTTCGAATTCCGTCTGAATAATTCCGCGCGGCCTCCTTCTCGCAAAGAACGAGAAAGCTCACTTCTTCCCAACTTCCTTCCATCTGCGAAGAATTCCAGAGGTCGTTTTTCGGGTCGCGCGCGCGTCTCTCCCGCGCCGGCGCTGACCTCTTATCGCCCACTGATATCTCGGACATTATGTATCCCCGACAATAGAAAATCTTTCCCCCTTTCTCTTACCGAGTCTGATCAGCAAAGTTGGCCAAAGTGCAGACCCGCGCACGCGCGCCGATCCCACGGACGTGGAAGTTGCGGCTATTTCCACCTCGTGGCTATCGGCGAAGTTTCCCCGCCGCGCAGCACCGAGGAGATGGGCTAACTTTGATAAGATACCGGTTTACTCTTGCCGCGATTGATTATCTTTCTTGGAAGGACCAGCGGCGGCGTGCGCGTGTGCGCAAGAGTCGCGAGAGCAGAGCAGAGCGGAGCTTTTTTTACCTGCGCGCACTTTGCTGCTCGCGTGTTATACTACTCTTTTACGCTCTTTCTTGGGAAGGGGATAGATTGCCGGTGTTGACCCGCGCTGGCTTTGTCGACTGCGTCGCAGTATCCGAGAGATAGGTACGTGGGATAAAAATAGTTTGCTTATTTTTCACTGCGATGCGCGTTGTCGGATCTGAACATTTGAAAGAGGCATGAGTGGAACGGGGTTAATTTATACACTTTTCTTCACGTTTTTCGTATTCTATAATTTTTTACAATATTAGTTTCGTGCCTAGTCGTTAAGTTTATGGCTAAAAGTAGTAGATGAAAAAATTTCATATAAGTCTATTTTTTTAATTAATATTATTTTTTTCAATTATTGGAAACGTACACTAGGCGAAATACATAATTCGTATCAAATGTTAGAAAAAGTTAATTATTCAATGAAAATGGCTAAAAAGTAGATTTTATACAATGAGATTCTACTAAGTATTTAAAAGGCACAATACAAATTGGTTTACGGTGATTGTACATTACGTGTATTTTAAATAGGCGACTGCAATTTCAAACTTTTTACATTTCGTTAATCCCCCTGCGGTTTAACTCAAGTCGTAGTCGAGCTAAAATATCTAATTTTGGTTTTCACTTTTTGTTATAACTTTAAGAGGAATCACTTTTATAAACACTTTTAGAATCTCACATTTAAGCTTAGTAGTATATCTATAATAATAGAAATCAAGGATGTTGAAATCTGAACTAGTTGCTGAATTATACTCGATTCAAATCAAGTATGCAAAAAATTAGGCTTATACAGGGGGAATTAAATATCGCTTTTTAGTTATAATTTTATATAAAAAACTTATCACCGAAACTAAAGATGAAATAGTAATGTTAAAAATATAGCTTAATTGATTATTTTGCTTAATATTGTATCAAAGTTTGACTATATGTGTTATTCATCTATATGCCTGTTATTATCCCAAGTCTAAATAAGTATTTGGGCTCATGATATGCACGTTGTAAGTATAAGTTAATCCCATGTATAATATTATTAATGTTCTTACCAGAGCTCATAAAACTTTTTAGAAACGTCATTAATAATGTAGCTATCGTCATCTTCGTGTTCTTCATGCGTAAACTTGAGATCATTACACTAAGCCGTCAGGTAGTAAATTTCATTGGACGATGCTATATAATGTACTGGCGTGAAAGTCTTACGAGCCAATGAGTGTGCTATATAACATCATGTAAAAAAGTAAGTTCTTAATGAAAACAAAGCGGTACGACCATGAAAATCTAGTACAGTAATAAAGTAATCACCGTACTGAAGATCTCTAACCATCATCCAAAAAAACACGAATGTTTCAAAGTATCATACCTAAGAAAATAATTTATAACCCCTGGAATCTTCCTCTTCGAATATAGGGGAGGCTGTGGTATAGTGAGACAATTGTAATAACTAGCTTTGAATGTGATTGTATCTATTGCATCTAATCTTAATTTATTCAAGGCAATAGCACGGTGTAACATACTCCTATATTTTAATGGATCCAACATATGGATGTAATACGAGGTTACAGCTTATAATTATGATTTTACGTAGTTATCGACAATTCCTTATTTTTCATTTATATTCTCATTTAACTTCTACATTTTTCAATTGTCTCAGTTGTCCCGTATTGTGTAGAGCAGTGAAAGCGCATTGAATAGTATCAAATTCAATCTAGAAATCTGTAATCGGCTCCGACCTTCCCTTAAGGTGGTTTCGTTGTTTTTTCTATTGCAATTTTGGTTAGATGGGGTTATCAGGTAAACTGAAGTGAAGAAAATGTTTGAAAATAGAACTTTTAACATGGACTCTTATGGCGAAATATGCATTTCTGCCTGTAACTACATAAAAGCCCATGATTTCCTTATAAAATCACCAGGAGATGGTATCTTTTTAATTATATATTCCGATTGTTCAAGAAAAATACTCGGATGCCAGACAAATATAAAAAATATTTAATAAATAAGTAAAATAAGTGTTTTGTACGCATATATAGGTGATGTGTAAAGAAAACGGTAGTTTTTCACCTAATTTTTGGACCAAACTAAAAATCTCTGTTTAGACAAAAAAGTTTTTACATGTATTTCTTATGGGGTATTTCTTATTTTACATGATCGGTCATGGCAATTACTTTTTGCTAGAAAAATGCATGTAGTTTTATTTTAGAGTAACAAAAATATATTTCCGCATAGTATGCATATATACACACGTTATTACACCAGAATACCGCATAAATTTTTTTTCCATATGTAACTTACCAATAAATTTTATGAATACGGTAATTACGTATCTTCTTAGCTGTAGGAATTTAAAAATGAAAAACATTAAAACTAACTATAAAACCTGCAAATAAAAACCGAGTCGCTCGCTTACGTAGTTGTTTGAAGTTCGAACTAAATAACCTCATAGGTTAGATGACGTTACTAAGCTGATGTACTCATTACAATACGATGAATTGAGATGGGATTTTAAAACTCAAAAAATTGGCGACAACACTCGTAACACTCCTGTAGACAGATAAGTTAAAAAAAAATTCTGAAAAAATGATATCATATTGCGTGTATGATGTACTTTAAAGTCTCATAGGTTATATATAATTAAATCCCAAAGTTATTGTCTAATGAATTCAGAATTACGCGAATTGTTCGATGGCAATAGGCCACGGTAATTACTTTAGGGTATATATATATATATATATATATATATATATATATATATATATATATATCACTTGTGTGTTAAAAATATAGCATAGTTGTCTTAGTTTTGTTATGCCGGGAACTGTACTTTTTAGCCGTATTCTACTCTTTCTACACTCTGTATATGTCTGAATAACGTGAATTAGCATGAAAGTTTAACTTATATAGTGTATCTATATATGCGTAACTTATATATATACGTAGCAGGTAAAATTAACTCAATACTAATTCACAGAAATGGAGGGCAGAGAGTGTACCTCTATTTTCCTCAATTTTTTGCAGTTAAAAAGTCCTAATACCCCAGGTTACTTCTAATTAAAGCGATCATGCGCGCCATCTGTGTAAAATTTTCTTGTTATGATTTTCTAATATTCTAAAGTTTTGAAAAGGAACGTTGCGCTTGAATTGCAATTATCTGAAAATAGCCAAAATACTCTAGAAGATCCAAGAATAAATAAAAAATCACAAGAAATTAGAAGACAACCACCAAGAGCTACTAAGAAAATAATTTCCTCCAATTCTTTTGTTTATTACTAAATTTTATTAATTATTTTACTATTAAATCTATTTAATTGCTTTCAGTATTATATTTTTAAATATTTTGGTTTAGGATTATTATAAATTAATTTCCAAATATCTTGTACGTTACATATTAAATAAAAACTTGTACATGATGTAATACAAAACACGTGTATCAAAGCGTTATATTTTGTAATAATTCATTATTTTTTATAGTTAATTAATAAAACTTACCACGTAATAAAATAAAATTAGTAATTAAAATGTAATTATTGTCCCATAAATATATGCTTTTTACAAACCACGACCTAATTAAGTTTTATAACCATCTTAAGAAATGTTTAGAGTAATCAAACATGGACTTAAGTGGTTACTTCGGAAACAACTTTCAATAACATGAACTTAAGCGGTTATTCCGGGAACAACTTTCTATAAAGTGAACTTAAGTGGTTATTCCGGGAACAACTTTCAATAAAATGGACTTAAGTGGTTATGCACTGTACTGGTTTCGACCATAGGGTGATATTCCTGACATTTTTTATATTTTTATATGAAAAAGGTGCATTTGAATATATAAAATCCACATTAAGGGGACGCCGGACATCTCTGTCCTTGTCTAATTGAGTTTTCATTCATAATTTTAAGAGAAATCATATTTTTCTTTAAATAATAGTTGTCCCCGCTTCGTTTTATAGTAATCTACATATATGTCCAAGCTGTGTTCATATGATTGTTTTGTTTTCGAGAAAACTTTGACACACTAAAAGGGCCAACTACGTGGAGATTAACCTTTACATACTAAGTTTGTCAAAGTTTTCTCGAAAACAAAACAATCATATGAAACCAGCTTGGACATATAATTAGGTTACTGTAAAACAAATTGGGGACAGCTATTATTTTGTCATTAAACAATTAACTTTGTAAATAAATAACGAAATACGTGTGTAGGATAGTAGGAATCTACTGTCGGTATCCGACGTCTCCTTAACGGGACGCCGGATATCTCTGTCCTTGTCTAATTGAGTTTTCATTCATAATTATAAGAGAAATCATTTTATTGAAAAAATAATAGTTGTCCCCGCTTCGTTTTATAGTAATCTAAATATATGTCCAATCTGGGTTTATATGATTGTTTTGTTTTCGGGAAAACTTTGACACACTATGAGGGCCAACTACGTGGAGATTAACCTTTACATACTAAGTTTGTCAAAGTTTTCTCGAAAGCAAAACAATCATATGAAACCAGCTTGGACATATATTTAGATTACTATAAAACGAAGCGGGGACAACTATTATTTTTCGAGAAAAATGATTTTTCTTAAAATTATGAATGAAAACTCAATTAGATAAGGACAGAGATATCCGGCGTCCCCTTAAATTCAATTTTCAAAAAAATGGACTTAAGTGGTTATTCCGAGAAGCCACAGAATTAAATATTAATTAATTGTAATGATCATTACAATTAAAAGTGGCTTTGGAGATGGGTTACCGACCAAGCCCAGCCGACAACTAAAATTCAGCACAAATTAAAAAAATTCTTGTAGTCGACCATCCATAAGCACATATCGATAAATACATATCGAAAACAAATTTTTATTTTATGGTTCTTGAACTGGTTTAACGTCAAGATTAA
Organism: Gastracanthus pulcherrimus; assembly: GCA_949152435.1. Taxonomy (NCBI): domain Eukaryota; kingdom Metazoa; phylum Arthropoda; class Insecta; order Hymenoptera; family Pteromalidae; genus Gastracanthus; species Gastracanthus pulcherrimus. The sequence continues at coordinate 6,592,147 of OX424574.1, read as the reverse complement.
AAGTTTAAATGGCATAGACCATTAAAAATTATTAACCTAGATTATTAAAATAGTTAAAGTGACGAACTACTGGGGGGTGGTCGACTACTGGGGTCACTACCTTATACCTAAATATTATCTGCCAAAGTTTCAATGGGTAATAGCTTTGGAACAGAACGATATTTTGCGTACGAAACAAAGCTTTCGGTTAATTTTTCAATCCTAAGAACTTGTAGAACTATTGCTCGAAAGTAGAGGCACCATTTACCATCAACGCCTCGTAATCCTCCAACATCCCCTACATCCACAAAAGAACTCGCGGCACAGAATCATCAATTTCATAAGAACGCACCCAGCCATACATCATCCCTCCTTCATACCCTATGCACATACGGTCGCGCCTACCCGTCCTCGCCCTCACTCCTCGCGCTTCCTTCCGTTAACTTTCGGGCGAGGCTTGATTGATAATCACGAGGTCACACCACCGCATCCACACACACACACACACTCACACGCACACACACCGAACCTAAATATGCAAGCCTTCGCGCGTCCTCCGCGAAAGCATCCAGAACACTGCGATGTCTCCCCTACACACACACACACACACACACACACACACACACACACACACACACTTGCCCATAAGCAACACATCCGCGACCCCGCGCAAGCTGTGCAAAGGTCGACTATACGTGTGTACAGTGTATGTGGAAGCTCGAGGCGAGCCTGTACAGCGATGAGTTTGCGATTAAACGCGATTATAATTAAGGATAATGGAGTTTCGACTCGGGCGACCCGCGTACGGCATCTGCCTCCCGCGCGTCTTCGCCGTATACGGGGAGCTCGCTTCGAAGCTTGCTGCTAGACAGCGCGGGTGGCTGGGTGCGCAACATATATATATATAAGCCGAGAGCCCTCGTCGACGTCTCTGAGCTGCCGGCTAGCATCTGCGGGATGTAATGCGCGAGGCGGGGATGTGGCGGTGCAGGGGTTCGGCGCGAAGGTTTCGATATAAGGAATGTACACCGGAGGATGGCTGTAAGCTCCTTAGCATTATGCATCAGAGCTATATTTGTACATTTATTAGTCAAATGTATTAAGAAATTAAAATGGCATTTTTCAGTAAATCTGCCAAAAAAGTACAATTTGAAAAGCTGATTAGATTACGTGTAATGTGTGGTCAGTGACGTAATTGAAAATTGTACGTGGCCCTGTAGACGTCAGATAAGGTAAACGTACCGATGCTTGGACGCTTGAGCCCAGTAATCGGACAGTTATTCATAGCTCTGCGTAGTTTTAAATAAAAAAATATTCGCAACGTTGACAATAAATATCATTTAATCGATCATTAGTCAATAGATCAGGGGTGATTACGAATTATTTTATGTGTCTAATGAACACTTATTTTCAATATTGTCCGATCATTGGTAAGTTTGCCTTAATTGCATATATACCTTTCCGTATATTTGTGATGCCTCCTATAATGTTTTAAAATCAGGTTGTTGTTCTCAATCATCCTGAATGATAAGTTTTTAATGCCCTACTTCGTAAATATAATTAGAGTTCTTGTTATTCACAATAAGAACTGCAAAATTACGGTGCTATGGCATTATTTTAACAATAACTAAACAAATATTGCATTTGGAGAATTAGAGTTTGGATCAAAAGTTATTTAATTTTGTTATTCGCGCCAATTTGCATACGTTTTACGAAAAAACTAGTATTATTACAGGAAATATATAGCGTTTCAGTCATTGTATTTTTATGTTTTAACGAGGTGATCTCGAATTTTCAACATAAATTTGGTTAATAGTAATATTCGAAAGAATAACTTTCTTGGTGTCTTCTTAAGTTTACATAATAATTATATTTGTTGCTATTAACAACAATAACTATATATGTGGGAGGTGAGTATTTGAAGAAAAGATTGTGAATTAAAAGTATATTTTTTAACTATTTTGTAATTATCAAGTCTTTGTTGTGATTTTACATACGTTGAATGCTTATAGCTACAGATTATTATAAAAAATAATTAATTTTAGAAATTTTCGTAATGAATGAAAAAAGTTGATTATCACTTTTTCTTGTTCAAAATAAGTCATGAATTTCGTACAAATCATAGCGTGTACAATTCTTATTATGCCGTTGCATCGTTATGGCTTTAAATTTTATAAGATCATATTTACTTTTGTTTATAAATGTAGATAATGAGTGTTTATTGTTGTAAGTTAAATTTGAGGTAGTTGCAAGAAAGGACTACACCAAGTGAAATTAAACTTCATTAAAGTCATTTGCCAGTAGTATAGGTAATACTGCGTATGGCTATACACGAATTTGTACCCAACTAAAATAGATCACTAAACAGTAAACTTATAACTTGGAAGTAGCATGCACAGTATAATATGAAAAAGGATCTAAATGAGTTTGAACGACCTACTTTAAATATAAAAAGCAGCATTTGTTTATTTAAACTCTGATTTCTCATTAACGGAAAATAATGAACTTCATCAACGTGCTTTTGACCGCTATTTCGAATCAGCGAAGCGCAATAACGAATCCTCCTCTCTACCTACATAAAAAGAATGAAAAAAAGTAAACCACCAAAAGGAAGACACTACACTCGTAACACACTGTGCACTTTCAACCTCAATTTTTATATACCTTTCCTTCCTTCTTTTACCTCTTTTATTATTATTTTCCGTCTGCACCGTCCCATTTTTTCTCCCGCTCTCGCACAGAAGCTCCGTTCACACATACACAGTTATTGACACGTAAAGAGTTGTATTTTTAATGAGTATCCGCACCCTCTCTCTCTCTTTTTCTCTCTCACCCTGTTACCTATACATAACGCGTGCACAACTACGTGCGTTCACTTTAACGAGATGATGCTACATATTATACATGTACGAAGACCGGAACACGAGAAAACGCGAGAAAGCTCAGGGCGCATCGTTTGATTCTTGTCCAGCGCGCGGCTTGTAATTGCACCCATTGCAGCTGCAGTAGCAGCATCGTCTCTAGTGGCTGCGGTGAAGCAAAACCTGTACCTCTCCACCTAAATATACACTCGATAAGTAACCCCTTTATATGTGTGACTATCTGACTATGTATATACCTATCTTTTGGTGTGGGTGTCTGTATAATCGAAAGGAGTGAAGAGAGAACGCGCCAAGTTTTCGATGGAATTTCCAAGTGGGAGAAGGAGGCGGAGGATTCGGAGTGTACAGCAAGTCGTGCTCGACTAACAAATAGGTATATAGGGATCTTGGCCAGACAATGGTCTGTCCAACTTTACTTTTAACAATCAATTAGTATAAAGGTCACATACTGACGTTGTAATAATGATTCGCTGAATTTTTTGTAAAAGTTTAATGAATTTTTACGGATCCAATATTCAGAAATATAATTTTTATGAATATCAAAACATTATTTTATTATATAAAAAAATATTTAAATAAAGTGAAATAATTTGATAAATGATTTAAATCCAAAAGTTAGTTTGTTAATTATAAATTATAATTAATTATGCGAAGTACTTTCTTCATTCTTAATAAAAGTGTGAGCAGTCTTCGTTAAAATCCCAAAAGTCACACTAAATTACGGTTTTCCGGTAAATTTGGAAAACAGCAAAACTGTAAATTTGAGTACTATTTATGATTTTTAAAGCTCATATCATTTGAGGGAACTTGCATGAATTTTAAATTCAATTTTATAGCACACTAACCTCAAAATGCCAACTTTATTGTCGATTTTGAGGTTGTTGTGCTATAAAATATCGTATGAGACTGTTGTGGGAGGTGTTTTTCTACCTTGCTCGATTTTCTCACTCGCTTCGCTCGTGCGAAAACCCTCGAGCAAGGTAGAAAACCATCTCCCACAACAGTGTCATAATATACTATTATTCAATATACATAAAAATAATAAATTTCGCAAGACAGTTTTCTCTTTTGAATGCCTTATTTATTTATTTATTTATTTACTTATTTGTTGATAGTAACATTTTATATCACTATTTGAATCGATGTCACGTGAAAAGCAATCTCAAATTTTACTGTTTTCAATAAATAAATAAATAAATACGGCATACAAAAATAAAATATTCAACTACGTTTTACTCTTTCATGTTACTTTATCGATTCCAAGTGTTAAAACAGTGGTATTAAGACCCATGCAAGTTCCATATTATGAATTTCCCATAGTTATAATAACAAAAAACAGGAACAATTATTTTTAAAATAAACGAAATAGAAATGTACAATTAAAATAAATTGGATAAAAGAAAAACATAATCGTAGTGTACCATATAGATTTGCACCTTTTGAATGGAAATAAAGAAAAATGTAATTACTAGTATGTAGTATTATCGGTCTGAATCTCTTTATTAAACGTGTCCCTTATTAAAAACGCATCAACGTTTTGGCATTTTTAAAAGTAAAAAAGATATGTCAATGGTAAGTGTAAAATTACTTGACATTATTTATAATAAATCATACTCTATAAGATTTATCTTACAAATATCACTAATGTTTATGCTTACGATCTATCACGGAATACACTAAACTTTAAATTAATTTATTACATTTGTTATCGTCTGCTGATCAAAAAGATCGGACTGTACAGCATTCAGAAACATTGGCACGCTATGCTGAACTTTCAAGTATCGCTCGATGAAAGCTGAGAGGGTCGAGGAAAACGGCGTTTCAATCATATTCACGCCGTCCTCGTTGACAATGAAAAATAAATAATCGTCCGGAGAGTCCGCGTACTGGCTCGACAATTTGTATTGGCCTTCTTTCGTTCGGTCGACGCGCCAGCCGAACAGCTGATAGCAAGCTTGCCGATACTCGTGCGAAGAAGCTTTGAACGCCTCCTTCAAGCGAGATATTTTCAAATCGTGTTTTTGCTGAAGCTCTGCGAGTTCTGGAAATGAAAAAACGTGCACGTTAGATGGGGAGAGGGGAATGCAATAAACACGTTTATTTGAAATGTGCGAGACAAACCTTGGGCTTGCAAAGATGAAACTGCCGGTGTACCCGAGTGATTTCCAGAAGCTACCATAGCACGAAGTTGCTCGACTTCCTGTAGCAGTGCTTTCTCCTTCTCTTCGGCATGTTGTTCCGCTAGCGCCGCAGGGTTGAATTTGTAATGCAAAATTCTTGTATTAATGTTAAAATCGCCCTTCAGTGCACGATGTTCGAGTTCACCCTTTAACCTGTCGATTTCTTCTCTCAACTTTTTCAATTCCTCTTTTTGACCCTTACCATCCGAGGCTTCGAGATCAGCTTCTAACTTCGCAACCAAATCTCTGAAAAGTATACATTTATTCGTTATAGGGCAGGATATTTTACTTTTGCGTATTTAATAAACTGAAATGTATAAAAATTAAATTTACCTATAGCCTTCTATCGCACGCTCTAAAGCTGGGATTCTCTCATTTGTGAAATTAGGATTTTCATTGCTTTGGTATCCAGTTATTTCTTTTTCATATGTATCAAGCTGTTGTCTATAACTGTCCCTTTCTCTTGTCACAAGAGACATCTTTTTTTGTAACCTGCTTGTGAACCTAGTTAATCGTTCATGGGAGTTAGTTGTTTCCGCAAGAAACTTTTTAGTTTCCTCAAGCTTTTGTTGTGTACTTGAAAATTCTCTTTGAATGGAATCTACTTTTGACCTTAACTGACCCTCTTCAGCAGTCAAAAGAGCTTCAGAATGTTGTAATCGATTAATTTCCCGTCTAATAGCACTAGGACCCCCAGTAATTCCAATGGCCTCATATTCAGATAATTTTGAAAGAAGCTCAGCTTGTGTAACTTCCAATTGAGAAATTTGTCTTTCAAGACTTTCAGTACGTTCTAATCTACAAATTATTTAATTAAAATTAGTAAATCCCACTTTTTAAAAACGATTTTTAAATTTTTTACAAATACCTATGTTCAATGGTCGCCATTTGTTCTTCTAAAAGTAGCTTTCCTTTAACAGATTCTCTCAATGAAGCTATTATTTCTCTTGCTTGGTGCAGTTCCCTTTCAAGTTCAGTTGCTCTGGATGCTCTGCGTCTCATGGTATTTCCCTCTTCCCACATAGATCTATCACCTTCAAGATTATCAAGTTTGATTTTTAAATTGTGAAACTCGACACTTTGTACTTCAAACTTCTGTTGAATAGATCTCGCTTCTTGAAGTTTTTCTTCAAGTTCAGCAATTCGTTTGCTAGTAGCTTTATACTTTTCATCATCTTCTGAAATTTTAAAAGAACTATGACTAATTTCTGGTTTAATCTCTTTTTTTATACAGCGTCGAAGTTCTTCTGTGAGTTTATTATTATCATCCACTAGTGCCAGCACCTTGTGCTCCATTTTGGTTTTCATCTAATACAAAAATATTTGTTGTAAAACCGTGTCCAATGTTTTAATAGATAATTAAAAAATGCAACAAACCTGAATTAAATCTCGCTCAGCTTGTGCCTGTGCAGCTTTGGCCTCTTGGACATGTTTTCGTCCAACGTCAATACGTAACTCCAATTGTTTTATCATTTGTTTATCTTGCTCAAGTTGTATTTCTAATAGCTTCTTTTCTTTTTTAAAAACTTCCTCCATTTCATAACGAACTTTATGTAATTGTTGAACTGTAGATTCTTGGTGCGATAGTCTTGTTTTCAAACCAATCAGCTTTAAAATAAAATACTATAAATATACAATTACATCATTTTTTTAATCGATAGATAATATTTACTTACTTCTCCTTTCATTTTCCTCCATTCCCATGGACTTCCTGGCAAAGATTCGGCATCACTTTTGTTCAGCATTCCATGAACGGAATCATCAAGTTTTGGACGCTTTGGAGTTTCATTACGGTTATCGTCATTCTCATTAGCACTAGATAGTCTCTGAACACTATCTCTACGTAAGGGAAAATTACTACTGTTGCTTCTACTTCTTCGGTAAGCATCAGTTCCAGAACGTAGATCTCTTATCATTTTACTAACACCTGCTGGATTTTGGTCATCCATCTATAAATATAAATACATATCATACAGATCAATGTTGAAAGTTTTCTCCTATGAATTAATTTTAAATCGCAAAGACTTTCTTGTTGAACAATACCGGCGTATAAACAGACAATTACATTTGTAAAAACTAACCTATAAGCTACTTTGTGCCGGTTCAAGTTAATGTATTTATATGATCTATATTATACAAACATAGAAAGTTATCTAGTGTCATTACGAACCTTTAAGATCTACGAGCTCAACGGTAACACTTCATTAAAGCTGTGAAGGAGTTTATAACATGAGATGGAATGACGACGACGATGTACAGTGTACACAGGCATGAGCGCGCCAATGATAATAAATATACTTTTTTTTATTTCAAAAGATATATAGGTGGCGTTTACATTGCTTAACCAGATGGCGCCACCATTGCGTCAAGTGACAACACATTTAACCTCAAAAAACATGAAGAGGATGAGACACGAGTTTTAATCGATTTCCATAAAATAATGTCTATAATTTATTAGTCAAAAGTTTTGTTTTTAATATATTAAATTTCATTAGGCTTAAGAATTAAAAATGTATTTAACTTATGGAACAGTTCTGGCATTTATCAGCCTATCTTCGTTTATATCAGCTGTGAGTATTCAAGAGTTGACTGGGCAGGGTGTAGTTCTAATTTGTGTTGATTTACATTTTTCTAAATATGATGAATTTTGACAGAGTGAATTAGATTATGATGGATGGCTGCAAGTAAGATTATGGCATTCCTTTGACGATGAACCTGTACCTCAGTACATGGAAAGAGGCAATGTTACTATTTCCAGTATACGAAGCGGAGCAGCTATTGTTGCTCAGCCATCGCTCAGCAATGTGAATATAGATAAATTAAATACCCTTGCCAAACATGGCAGTAAATATCGACTAAAAGCTGTAGTCCGAACATCTTCTGGAAGTGAAACAACTTTCCTTACTTCTGTATTAGCGGTAATTTCAATATATCTTTTACATTAATATAATAATTTAAAAAGTCTTAATATGGCAGCTTGCTTTATTAGTTCTTTGAATAATACAAATATTAAATTTGCTTCAATTTTTTCAGTGTAATATAGTGGGTTCAAATTTAGAAGATGTATTAAATGTATGGCTGGATAGCACGGCTGAACCTGTGGCAGTAAATTTATTGTCACGTGGCCCATGTTCCTTAGAAAGTCCAGATACACAAATGTGGACTACCGAGGTACAAGTGAAGTATCCAGATGGAGGTCCAGTACCTGACACTGCCACTTACATTCAGAAAATTGAAAGAGAAAAGCAAGCAAGGGAAAGCGGGGAGGTTAAAGATAATCGATCTTTCTTTGCTAAATATGTAAGTCACAGATGTTCACTTATTTTTTGTGTTATCTAAGTGAATCTAAAATATCCGTAAATATTTATAAAAAATTTATTTTCAGTGGATGTACATAGTGCCAGCCCTCATATTCTTTGTGCTGACTTCGGCGACAAACCCAGAAGCTGGCGGCGCTGGTGGTGGCGGCGGAGGAGCTCAACGACAGTAACTACCTCGTGTTTATATGTATATTCCTTTTGTACCGTCGGGTACATGTCAAACAACAGAGTGAGTTTGTACCATGAACTTATGTGCTTAAATCATCAGTGATTTAAATTAAAAAATCGTGTGCAAATGGGTTTCATTCAAAGAATGAAAAGAAACTAATTGAAGTATGTAAATTTTAATTAAATTCATAATATATAATAAAAAAGCAAACGAAAGGAACCCTGTTCGCTCAACTGCTACAATCGAAAGCTGCTTATATAATAATAGTCAATACATATTATGAATTTTTAAAAACAACAAAAACAAACTTTCTACTTGTAATAAAAAATATAGTATCAAAATCGAGTAACGAATTCTTCCAACATCCCCGTATATCATCTTTATTCCATTTTTCTCGTGTTCCCAATTATCCTCATAATTCTCTTCGGAATGCATCATAAATCCCCGTGCATCCACTCCATCTAAGTACCCCATAAAAGTGACGCACCGCTCGCTACATCATCCATCGTACAAAGTAGCCGTGCAACTTAGTTAAAGAGAAAGTTGTGAAAATCGATGAGCGCCAGCCCCCACCGAGTGCATTCCAACAACTGCCATCGACATGTGCGGGGGGTAGGTATACGTACCCACCTACACACCGCAGGTAAATCGATAAAAAGACCACCTGCCGCCTTTGCTACGAGGTACCGGCAGGTCGCGCACGCACAGCACGCGGAGTGCCACAGTTGTATACAGGGGCGCACGGGTGAAAAAATGGCGACGTTCTCGCTGAATCTGCAGCGTCGGGTGGAGGCCGGGCTCGCGGCCAGCGGGAAATTCGACGGGTCGCACGCCTGTCTGGCGGCGGCGACCTCGGCCGGCAACGTCCTGGTGCACAGTCCGCACAGGGAGGCCGTCCTCGCCCCGAGCAACGCCGAGGCCAGGCTGTCCTGGAGCGGGGAGCTCGCCGAGCTGCAGATCGGCAGGCAGGTTCGTTGATGGCCTTGTGGGCTCGATTTGCTTTCGTTGATTGGAGTCCGGTGGTGTTGAGTACTCTTTTTCATTTCTGAACTTGGAGAGTTTGTAGTGTGTAGGTTGTTTTAATGGTTAAAATTTTAAGTGTATAACGATCGATTGGTGTTAGATTTACGGATAAAATATCGATTTTTATTAACGGAAATTACTACTTTTTAACATCTCTCTTGTATAAGGGATTTTAAGGAATATTTATGAAAGGTTCATAGAATAGGCATAGTGCGTTTCTTACACGTAAGAATTGTACGCGTAATTATTGTGAACAATTTAGTATTGGTCAAATATATCTATATATAATTTGACCAATGCTAAATTGTGTACAATAATTACGTGTATACTTCTTGTGTGTAAGAATCGCTCTATGCCATAAAATATATTTCTTAGTGTATGAAGAGAAAATTACATTAATTACATTTAAAAAACTGAAAATACAAAGGAAATATCAAGGGAATTATTATAATTAACTGAAAGTGCTTCAAATTTGTCAACTGGAATAACAGAATATGGCCGACCCGATTTTATTAAAATTGACATTTTCACCGAATCTTTTATTGAACACCTTTTACAGTATTTGATACCAATAAAACAATTTTGAAAGTATGTCCTCGAAGCCATATAAATCTTGGCATTTTACTTCAAGAAGCATTGTTAGTAAATGATTTCGTTGATTTTGTATTTTCTACTAGAAGAAAACCATGTAATCGGTACTTCTTACTTTTGACTAAACATTAATTACCTGGTGTGATATTGATTTATCGAACTTCGTTTCACTAATGGTACGACAAAAATTAAACTGTACTTACAAAACAATAAGGTGACGGCTCTGTACACGGGTCGTTTAGGAGAAGATGAAAGGGATATACTTCTCGTTGGAACCTCCACTCACATACTTGCGTATCAAGTTGAAGATAATGCAGATTTGTTTTATAAAGAGGTAAGTGTGTCTTCAAGTGAAATTAAATTAATAAATGTAATTATTAGAATATGTCACTGGCGAATAATTTTCTTGAATACAAAAATGGAACCCATTTTCCGAATTTTTTCCAATAGGATTTGGTAAATGAGATATGACTTGTTATTATAAAAATCCAGATTATAGCTATAATAAAAATTGATAATTCTAGTCAGAGTTATAGCATGCAACTGTGCAAAGAAACGTAACTATGTACCTACACATCGTATAAGCTTATAGATAATCATTTACAATGAATATTAAATAATACGACATTAATTAAATTACGTGTTGACTATCTAGACTTTTCGTACAATTTTGATTATGATATAAAACCCTGTAATCTATCTAAAAGTAAAAGTAGATATTTAAAATTAGGTATTTTTGCTCTCATCCATTGAGTGACTTTTACAAATAGAGGACGGTCGTACAGGATCGCCACTCGTGGCTATTTTTAGTGTAATGAAAATCCAAATAACAGAAAAAAGAATTATCGTAACAAACATTTTTAGTAAAAACGAAAGTTGGTCAAACTTAATTATTTAAAAATAAATTATTAATGAAAATTTAAAATTCTGTATTCTTCTTCTATCACCTTGATTAAATGGAATAACGTATTTTAGATTCTTTATTAATTGCTAAATTTTCATCAAAAGTGGGATTATCCGGATCTGTATATCCCTCCTCATATGTCCTCATATAGTCTATTGTGAAAATTCTCAAATAAATTTTTATTGCTAAAAGTATGAATATCATTCCCAAAAATTCGATCGCGCGTCTGAAATAATCGCTAATCGCAAATTTCCGGGTATTCAGCTACCCGACGGTGCTTACTGCATCGCGGTGGGCAAGCTCGGCTGGCTGCCGCATCAGGTCGCCTTGGTGGGCGGCAACTGCTCGATCACCGTGCTGGACGTCCAGGGCGAGGAGGTGTTCTGGACGGTGGCGAGGGAGAAGGTCACCGCCCTCGCCGTCTTCGACTTCAACGGCGACGGCGATTGCGAGGTGATTGCCGATTGGCCTATAGCTATTTTCTTTTGTTCAATTTTCTTGTACTTCGGAGAGATAGGTTTCTTGGATGCTTGGAATTTGGACAGTTTTTCTTTGCGAGGTTTCAGATTTGTAAAATTATTAGGTTCATTTTGAGGATTGTATCCTTTAAGAGTACCGACGAGTGTTGAGTAATTTAGAGAATTATAAGGCAAGTGTTCGAAGCTGGAATAAACTTTTTCTTTTTGACACAAACAGCAATCGTTGTATCATACTATTAGTACAATTTTGAACTTATTATTTTTCTAATTTCATGGATTAATTGGCATTAAAATGAGATAAAAAGTTTTAGCATGTGTAAAATAGGATAAAATACTTTATTTTAAGTAAAATAAAATATAACTGCGCAGGTAAAAAAGAAAAATATTAGATGAGTTTTAATTTAAATACTTGAGTTGATATTCTAAATTTAACATTGGTTGATGCCCTTAATAACATATAACTCTGTTATATATGGATATTCTGTCAAAATTCCGCATCAAAGGCCATTATAATCGGCCAGAATATAAAGTGACGAGTAAAAGCTTTCTGGCGAATTCAGACGGTTACTTCATTCTTTTCGGCTCGGTCAATTCTCAGATCTCATCAACATTCGTAAAAAAAACCATTTAGGATATAATATTTAAATAAATTTTTGGTAAAGTTACTGTCAGGAACAGCGGATTTTGGAATCAAGGTACAAAAAGTGGACGCAGTTTTATGGGAAACCGTGGAAAATGCGCCGATCGCTGTGTTGCACGCGCTTCCCGAACGACAATTCGCCTACGCGACTCGTTTGGACGGAAATGGCACCGTCGGCGTGTACGACTCCGGCCACATACTCTGGCGTATCAAGGTAACGATATCATACGGGAGATTCGCCCTGTATGGTACACTAAACACCTATAACTATTTGTATGTACTTACACGCTTGGTTTAATTGAATTATGTTAAGTACTTAGTACAAATAAATATTAAACGTAAACTTAAAGGACCATGCACAATACAAGTGCAAAAGAGGGTAGAGTAAAATAGTTTTGAAAAACCTGGAGAATTTCTCCTGGACTCGAAAACTGGGAATTGACAAAATTCCAGAACACATGAGAAAATTTGATCAAGATTTCATGAACTTCATTATAATTAATTTAAGCCTATTTCATTACATGTGCAGAGTCCTTTTCGACAATTAGTGAAACTGACATACATCTATTGGACATCTTGAGTTTTTTAAATAATAAGTTTTATTTTTTTATATGTAATATTATTTTGCAAAATGTTTATTTTGTACCAAAATATTTTTTTTTGTTGCATTTTTCATTTCTTTTTACATAAATTTTAAGTAGAAAACACTTTAAAAAATACGAATTTGCATTGCTAGCACGATTTTTGTTTGTTACTTGCCAAACGCACTTTCAAAAATAAATAATCCGCAAACGGAGGTCGATTGAAATTTCTGATAAAAACCTACTTTTAAACAAATAAGCGTGTCGACAAATAAGTACCTCTATCTATAATGAAAATACGTATCTCAATTGAGAATTAATCGAGCAACTTGTAAAGAAACACAATTCATTTCCTTATGCATCGATCCATTTCAAACTACCTTCTTAAACATGCCTAATAATGAACATTAATATATACCCACATTCAAAACAGATACATTGAGTTCTATCCAATCATAGACAAACCTTCACCCCTATATTAAAAATTCGCAAAAAAAAATAAAATCACATCGACTAAAAATCTCGCTTACAGTCGAAGCACAAGGTGGTGTCGCTGCGAGCCTTCGACCTGAACGGCGACGGAGCTGTGGAACTGCTGACGGGCTGGAGCAGCGGCAAGGTCGACGCTCGCTTGTGCTCGAACGGCCAGGTCATCTTCAAGGTGATGATGAGCGCCCCGATCGCCGGCCTCGTCGAAGCCGATTACAGGAGAACCGGGAGATCGGATCTCGTGATCGTTACCGTCACAGGCGAAGGTGAGCGATTTGTACACTTTACAACCGTGGTATAAAACTCACTTGTATTGAAGCTTTTTGTATTTTGAACAATAATTTGTTATAGACAGTACCTAGTGTAAACAGACTAAAATATTTATTTGTTTTTGAAAACCACAGCATAAATTTTTATTTAAATTTACTAAAGTAAGAAACTGTGATTTCCTTTTTTGAAAGATATTGGTGAAATTTTGAGATTACTCTTTTAGTAATATTAAAAAAATAAAATTAGATAACAGTAACTCTATAAATTTATGCAGTGGTTTTCAAAAACAAATAAATATTTTAGTTGATTTTCACTAGCTAAGCCGTTTTTTCCCTATATTTCGATATAATTATGTATTAGAATTAATTTTAAAAATCATAAAAATACTTTTTATTTATCAAATTAATCATAAAATTTGACCCCTCTATTATCACAAAAACTAAAAACATTTTCCAATAATCAGCAGACATACTAATCTAGAAGAAAATTCTGCCCGTTTAGAAGTACTTTTGCCCACGTCGTTTTCAGCATCATTTCTTTTTTCTCCTCTTTTCGTGCAAACATTGCAGTTCGGGGCTACGCGGCTGGCTCGGTGGTGGAGTCGCCGGAGCCGGGCGACATATTCCGCGAGCTCATGGCCAAGAAGCAGAGCCTGCAGATGGAATTGCGCCAGCGCAGCGTCTCCGAGTCGAATTATTACGTGGGCTCCAAGTTGGCGATCAGCATAGCGTCGGCACACGGGGCCGTGCGGCTGGGACTCGCCTCTGGACCGGGTTTGCTCGTAAGTTACGGATTTCAGTGTGTATATTGACTTTCTTTTTCTTTTTACATAAAAAGGAGGTAATATTATACATTAAGGGGATGCGTCGGACCTACTTTACGGGTCGATAAATGCAGTCGACATTTTTACTCAAAAAATACGCATAAGAATCTAATTTCCTTCTCAGGGTAGATTTATTTATGTAAAATGCAAAGCGGAATACTCGAATTATTATCGGAATAAAATATTAGCATAATCACGTAATTGCTAATTTTCGATTCTGAGGATAATTCGAGTGTTCCGCTATGTATTTTACGTAAATAAAGCTACCCTGAAAAGGAAATTTGATTCTGAGGCGTATTTTTTGAGAGAAACGAAATTTTATCCCCTTAAGGGAGTATGGCTAATAATAATCAAAGATCTCGGATTTAAAAAAATCAGTTTACGACAAAAAGTAGATGGCTATTTTATTTTACATGTAAGAAGAAAAAATAAGACAAATTAGTTAAACATTTTTGATCGCATGATTTGGCAATTTTATATCCAGAATAAATATTATACGCTTGCAAATAACAACATGAATTTATCTGTTTATGAGTTCTGATCATTTAAAAGATTCTATTAGTATGAAACGGTTTTAGAGAAAATTAAATTCTTATAACTTTATCATTATATGTAAGATTCATTTGAAACTTTGAAAGAAAATTCTCAAGATAGTTGAATTATAATTCTATTATCGAGATGCTTACACTTACATGCGTACAATTCAGCCTTAATCAAATTAGTAACATAAATCTAAATAGTAAAACGGATACCAATTAAAGCATCTTGTTTTTAAATTATTACTCTTAGGGTCCAATAACGACTAATTTACGAAAAAATATTCTTGCAACATTAATAGTAATGGGGTAAAGTTAGTTCATTCCAGTAACTTAATTATAAAGTTAGTCAATTTATTCTAGTAACCAGATCTATATTTTGTGGAAAGTTTCGATCTAACGCATCCTCATACAAATGTACAGCTTTATAAAGTACCAAAACAGTAAAAATGCGTTCGCACACGCGAATAAGACATTCCTCTCAAATCAGATCAAAGCACACGACCAAATAAGTAGAGCAATCACGGCGCATACCCATTTCCCAACCCCCCATAACGCGAAAACTTCCCGAGCAACCCAACCGCACGTGCATCATCACAGACTCTCCGCACGCAGATCTATTACGCGATGGTGTTCGCCGAGGGTATATTCGAGGGCGAGAGCCTGGTCGCCCATCCGCCCAAGCCCCAGGGCGAGCTCGAGATCGCCCTGCGCTTCCCCAAGAACGGGCCCATCGACATACACGTCAAGACCTGCGTGGGCGCACCGGCCTCGGAGCTCCTTCTCGTCCTCGAGCTGACGCACCAGCTGGCTCACTTCTGCATGTACGAGACGATACCCAGGCCCCACGAGCCGCCCGATACTCTGCAGGACTGCGGAGTCGTTATGGAGGTATTTGATATAGAGGGAGGACTTTCGTCACGATTGGGTGGGGTTTGAACACTGGTAGTGAGTGTCCGTGAGATTTGTTTGAACGTCGTTAGATGTGTGATACGGAATTGTACTGAAATTTACTCGAGTAGTGAATAAAGAATGTTATAAATAAATAAATGTAGGTAGCAAGGTGAGGCTGACGAAGATTTGATTGTTTAATTGTTGGCGAGAGAAAGTATTAAAAATAGAAAATCAGCTTCTTGTTACGACATGTTTTAGTAGATATAAAAAAAACATTTAGTTTTCATAAATAATAAATTTATTAACTTGTATTAAAATAATTCTCTTCGATACTCGAGAAAAGGAGCCATTCATGAAAAAAGTGTTCTAACAAATATTGTTGATCTCTAGAAACTTTCAAAATTTTGCAAATTTACTTTTACAGTGGTAAATTCTTGGATGGTGAGTTCTAGTATCTGAATTTCGAAAGAACAGAAGAATGACTGTAATCACTTAGGTCGTTGTTTGAACGAATGGTTCAAATACAGTACTTTGACGAGGTCAAATAAAAAGAATCTTATCAGAACAAATCTATCAAAACATTGCATTATCTTAACAAATATTAAAAATTTGTATCTTGTCTTGAAATATTGGTCTAGTTATTTATAACATTGTAGTACATTCATTCTTTTAAACATATATTTTTTTATATAATAGTGAAATAAAAATTTAACTGTATAAATCAACTTATTGCATTTATTGTGTAATTAATAATTAAATTGTCATGTAATTTGAGAATCTGAAAATGAATATGAAAATTTCTATAAAATGGTAAAGTATTTATGAATTTGATCAGTCGCACATTTTCAGCTAGCAGCATACTTTGATAGATTGTCAGGTACTTTCTTTGTTAACATTTAATAATTTTATAACATTCATAAACGGGATAAAAATGTAGCAGATAAAGTATGTGACGAAATCAAAAATAAATATATAATAGATTCTGTTGGGGAATTATGGGTAACAGAAATAATAAGAGCAGACTTGGTAGTCACTTCAATTTACTAAACGAAAGTTAATTAATAAAGAAGGATGTCGTAAGATACAAAACGCAGACAGTTACGACCTTCCGCTTACAACCACTGACCTCATCTAAGCCATCTACTCGGATCGCATTGCGCTAGCACGCTTGCATATCAGACTCGCAGAGAGCGAGAGAAATCATGTGACTCTGTATAGTGCAAAGGGTTGACTGTATCCTGACAATCCCATTTACTTATGTACTAGGTATTCCAACAGCATTTAAGGGGACACACCGCCTTTGAACCTAAACACAAAACTTATTGGTATGAGTTCATAAAAATTCTTCCTTTCAAAAGCAATCATTCCGAATTTTTTTTTACTATAAATACTTGGTAATACCTTTAATTTCATAATAAAATAAAACTTAAAATCTTGATTCAGCACGTCATATAAAATCACCATACTTATTAAGCTCCTAATCCACTGCCTACAGGATTTCAAGTACCCCTGTCGACCACATTTCTACAGATTTTGGGATATTACTTTTCAATACATTAGTTATGGCATAAATACAGGAAATTAATTTTTATTGCGTAGAAAATTATTTATGATTTTTTTAATTTAAATTTTTTTTTAATTCATATTATTCTTATTATTATACCGGCCAAGTAGTAATGATAGGCAGCAACAGTGTCTACCGGGCAACAGCTATTACATAGTCCTTATATCAGCTGTAGACGTGCTTGCATCATCACCATTGCTACCATAACTACTTGTTCGCACAGTCACGCCATCTTTCTCTATAGTTAGCAAGTTGCATCCAATTTCTCGTAGGTCAATTTTAATATTGTCCTCCCACATTCGTCTCGGTCTGCCAGGGAGTCTTGCGCCTGTCGGCTTCTTACAAGAATTCTTAGTGCTGCACTTTAATTTCCCATCCTAGATACATGACCGGGCCCACCCTAGTCTTTGAGATTTAATCACTCTGATAATGTTTGGATTCCTTGATGTAATTCTTGATTATGTAAAATTCTCCATTCTCTAGTAATGTCATCTATTTTGCCCCAAATAACTTTCTAAGAACTCTATTCTCAAACATCCTAAATCTATTTTCTTCCCGCTTAGTTAACGCTCACATTTCGCATCCGTATAGAAGTACTGGCATTATAATTGTTCTATATATTTTTATAACTTAGTCTTTCGTAATAGTAGTTGTGATTTTAATAAGTTATTTACCGAATATAGGCATGCATTTTTCGACTGCAGTCTCTTCTTGATTTATTTATGAGTTTCAATTTTGTGGTCTATTATCGTGCCAAAGTATTTAAACTCCACCGGGACTTCACCAGGTTACTTTGTGTCTGTCTAAATGGATGAAACATGTGCTTTTGACTGTAAGATTCTTAAACGCGGCAAAATTAATTAATCTAACTGCATTATCGTTACTCACATCATAAAAACTTACTTTTTCTACCGTCGGTCTAAAATTTTTCTCCTTGCCAATGTTAAAATCTCCTAGTAATATTTTTGCGTCAGGGGTGGAAAATCTATCAAACACCTACTTTAGGTTTGTGTTGAAGGAGTCTTTGATTGCATCGTCCATATCCTTCGTCGGGCAATGAACATTAAATAAATACGTTCTTGTACCATCGACTTTTGAGGGTTAACAAGTCTATACGATCATTAATGAGTTCAAAATTAATTTCCGCACGCATTAGTCTATTATACTTACTAAGAAACCCGTCCCTAGATGTCCGTCTTTTTTCAACCCGCTATAGAAAATTGTGTATCTGTTAATATGATCTACCTTCGGGCCTCCTCGCCTGACCTCCTGCAGAGCTACTATATCTCATTTATACCTGTCTGCCTCCTTTGTTAGCACCTCTAATTGCCAGTCCTGAGCCACGCTACGAATGTTTCACGTGCCCACCCTTAACTCTGTTATAGTTCTTTTGCATGCTTCTTCCCCAATACACTGAAAATAGAATTTGTTAAATCTAAGTAAATGTTTCTTTGAATCGTACTAAGAAAAGATTTATTTGATAATAGTAAATATTTAATTATGTTTAGACTGGTATTCATCAATTCAATAAATATTTACTAAATTTAAGAAATATTTACTCTACTTAAGTAAATCTTTTCTTAGTACGAATCAAAGAAACGTTTACTTAGATTTAACAATTTTTTTTTTAGTGTAGTCCCCTCCCGGACATCCGAATAGGGGACATCTTTATGTCCGGACTTGTATTTTCCCAGAGAAGAATTCATGACTTATATTTATGAATGATTCGCCGCATTGGATTAGGTGGTAAATCCGGTAAAGGTTCATTGGTAAAATTAATCGATAATATTAAATAATTAATTAACAAGTCAATAATATGTATCTAAAAAATGTTCTACGTAGTAAAAATTGATTTCCTGTATTCATACCATAATTAATGTATTAAAAAGTAATATCCCCAAACCCGGAGAAATTTTGTCGACGGGAAGAGATATTTTTGAGATTTTATTACGGTGAAATTAAAGGTATTAGCAAGTATTTATAGTAAAAAGAGTTTCAGAATGATTGCTTTTGGAACAAAGAATTTTTATGGACTCATTAGTTTGGTTTTTGGGTTCAAAAATGGTGTGTCCCCATAAACATGCTTAATACAAAATACGAAGACAATATTCAACATACTCTATTGTTAGTTAACCCTTTAACGCCGAGACAGTCACTTGCGCCTACGCACCTGACGGTTAACTAAAAAATCTATAACCATTTAACCGGTTAAGTGAGAAAAGGAAATTATCCTCACCCAACCAGTAGCATGAAATCAAAATTTTCGTATCCACACGATAATTCTACTTTATTCACGGCCTTTTATCATCGAATCCCGAACAACAAGCAGATAGCCGAGCGAGCCCAGCGAGTAGCCCTGTGGCTGAACCAGAGCCTCATCCTCTCGGCGGAGATCCAAGTGGTGGACATCGGTCCGGAGGCTGGAAGCCTGGAAATCTGGCTGCGCGGTCTGCGCGATCAGAAGGTGCACTGCCTGGAGGTGGACCCGTCGGGCAAGCTGACGCTGCGCACCGAGGATCCGTCCTTCGCCGGCGACGTCGTGCAGTCGCTCGCGTCCTACCTCGGTATCAGGGAGCTCAGCTCCGAGGCCAAGTTCCCCCAGGAGGAGCAGCGCATGCTCGACGCGCTCGAGAGATTCAAGGGTGAGCGGGGCTTTGTTTAATAGGACCGTATAAGTTGCGCAGATATTCAAAATCAATGCGTGGGTATGTTCCGAAGTGTTGTATACGTGTGCCCAGACTGACACATTTGTAATTTGTCTAGATAACACTGTAGCAATGACAACTCTACTGAATACTGTCAGGTGCAAAGGTATATTTTTAAAACTCATTTTCCATTTGAAGCTGACAGCTGGATTGCCTCAGACTCGTTTTTCATTAGCACCTATCAGTATTTATTTTATGTTGAAATGGGGATATGTGGACAAATTAGAGTTAAATATTTCGGAATGTTCCAAATACACTTTATATATATATTAATAGGTATGCAGATACAATTGATAATTATCTGGATGTAAAACTTAAGGGTAGGTTAACGTCAAAAATGAAAAATAATTTCGAAGAATACAATAATTTACTATATTAGATCTTTACGTCAATCGAGTAATTTTAAAAAAATTTCAAATATTTTGATATATTTGTAATTTCCAGAAATTGTGGATAAATGAAGCGCAGATATTTTAAAGTTCAGAAGCAAACTGAATATATAAAAATAATATTATTATAAATTAACCAACGTTCAAAATAGTCAGCATGCGATATTACATACGTAAAAATAACGGGTATGCACGTATATATTTGAATCACAAATCGACGCCTCATACGAAGACTAACAGATTTCAGTTTTCCGAAAAAAGACACTACTTCATTTTACTTTTATAAAATAATATAATGTATTTGAAACATTTAAAACTATATCAACGTGTTCAATCTATCGATGTATTTCATTTTTGTACTTCGCTGGAATTCATTGCTTGTTATTTTTATTAATTTTTACCTAATGCAAACTAGACGATATTTCAAAAATCTTAAATCGGTTAGTTTTTGTATGAGGCATCGAAATATAGTAGGACGAATTGTTTTATATTAAAATTTGGTTTTAATTTTTGCACAAAAACGTGAATGATACCTTTGATATACCCAAATATTCCGTCCCTACGTAGAATATCCATCTATTAATTAATGCTAATTTATTTGAAAAATGTTTAGTTAATAAATGTCATAGTATATGTATACAAGTTATACATGCAATGATCAGACGATAATAAAGGTTTGCAAAGTTCATTTGAATGTCAATTATCAGCTCGATAAACTTTTGATTAACGATTCACGTGTGCATCGATTACTGGGGCATCCCCAAAACTTATCATCCACATAATGGAAAATTTTGTTATTCCTCGTATAATATTTAAAAGATGTATCGATTCAAAATTTCCAAGAGAGAAATGTACAATTCACCGAAACGATATGTTTCTCAAATTAAAAAGGCTACAAGGAAGTGGAGGCGCGACTTCAGGCAGAAACGGCCGGCAGCTCGAGCCTCGTGAAGAATCTCGTCGTGCGATTGGAGGACGCGCGGATCCTCGAGAACGTCGACGGCATGAGGAAGAGACTGGGTCAGCTGAAGGCCGTCAACGGGGATCTCATCAGGGACCACGAGATCAGGTCGAAGAGCTTCAACGAACTGGTGGCTGCTCTGAAGGAACTGAACGTCGGGGTGCAGAATGCGTCGCGTCTAAGAGGTTTGCATAAATTGCGTTGTATACATGAAGTTGAGTTATATTTAATTAAATGCATTTATTTTACTTCGCTACTGTTCATTGAGCCACCCGAAGTTAAGAAGTAAAAAAGTTTATGTGCGAGTTTTTATGGAGCTGGAATAAAGCTAATGAAATCATTTACAGCAATTAAAAATTGATCAGATTAGTGTATGATACGACCGCTAGAAGAGAAAACGCCACAAAGAACAGCAGTGACCTTTTATCCTTTCATATCCTTTTATCTTATTACGTCTATAAGAAAAATGTATTACGTGGTAAATTATCATTAGTGACGTTATAACGACTATTTTAAAGTGTGATGAATAAATTATCAAGAATTTAAACAAAGATAATTAAGCTATAATTAAACTTAAAATATAAACTTGAGTCTGAAACTTATTCATACTTATGAATAAGTTTTCGATTCGTTTACCTGGCAGCCAATAATTTAAAATACAATTTGTTGAGCTGCAAATAAATGATGAATGAAATAATTCTTTTAGTTGGCAAAGCAGCAACAAATGCCGTTCAGCGTTGCAGAGAAGCAATTAAAGAAGAGAACGGAAAAGCACTCGTTTCAGCAATGAGACATGGTTGACAGAAAATTGTGATGGTCGATGTTTTTACTGTAAATAAATACTGTTGTTTTACACAATATTCTATTTATTTATGAAACAATAATACCTACATAAATAATACACATATATTTTTGTCACAAAACTATATTTTAATATCATTTATTTATTTACACATTATTACCATCATTTTATTTTGACTAAAACTGAATAAAATTCAAAGGAAAGCAAAATTCTTAAAATACTGACACACGTGGTATAAATTCACATCATTAACATTTGTCATACAAATTTCGTAAATTTGATTAGTGATCTTCTTTGACAAATAGAAAAACTTAACGTGAATTCAAATGAAATGTACTTTTCCGGACAGAGCGAGGGCGGATCGGCAGCGAGACTAGTAACATTGCAAGACAAAGATAATTTGCATCGCTACCATTGGTTATTGTATACCACCATCCCGCAGTCAATGATCCGTACAGAGTAGTACCCCCGAATTTCATTAGTAATTAAATTAATAATTTTCCCTGTCCCAGCTAAAATTCCAATTACCTACTACACGTACTGCCACTTATCGCCACGCATCTCTACATCTAATTGTACCACAAGTCAAAGATATTTTCTTCTTAAATTCACAGCTTCCAATTCATTTGACATCTCACATTATCCTCAAAATGCGACCAGAAACAAAGCACAATATTTAAAGCCAGTAGGTACCCGTGTAAAAAAATTAGTCTGGCACTAATCTAGGATTAATCTGGCTTAACAAGTCTGGCGAGAGTCTTGCAAAAGTCTGGGAGAAACTAGAAGTCTAGCTTAGGCCACTATGCCAGACTTTTTTTGGAATTATGTCAAGATAACTCTATTTTCACAAGTAAATAATTAGAGTAGTACATTAATTATTAGTATCGACTAGAATAGTGAAAATACGTACTTTTCGATAAAATAGGAGAAAATTTTTTTTACATATTGCAATCTTGTTTAAAATATGAATATTTGTAAAAAGAGACAACAATTTAGGTTACTGGCAATTTGACATGACGCGATGCTTTTGTTTTGCACATTTTGTCTAAAGTCTGGCATAGTGGCCAAAGCCATACTTCTGCCGGACTTCTAGACTATTGACAGACTACTTTTTTTACACGAGTACGCACCCAGCCTATACTCCCGTTCCAACGAATTACGAATCAATCATCGCAGTCAACTCGTGCAACTCGTCCAACTCCCTCCTCCGTCGTAAAATCACTGAGGCGCGCCCCTGGCCGAGATGCTGAGCCTCCTCTTGGAGAGGGACTGTTGTAGGGCGGTCTGCCGCCTCCGCGACGCGTCGATGCTGCCGTCGGTGGAGGCCCGCAGTCGGAAGCCCCCCGCACAGGCCGCACCCGGCGCCTGCAGCAGGTGATGCAGCTGGTGCATCTCCTCGGCGCTCCGCGCCCCGGGCAGCAGCGGCGCCAGCCTCGCCACGCTCGCGAACACGGCCATGACCTGCGTGTGTGTGTGTGTGTATCGTGACCATGCATGAGCGTATTATATGGATTATATTCTGTACGGAGAGCGGTGGGGTACTCTTATATTGTTGGGTATCTTTATCGGCGATCACGTTCGGCGCGTTGTGTAACGCGTGATACAGATGACAAGAGAAGAGAGAGAGAGAGAGAGTTTTAGATATTTCGGAAAATGCTGGTTCGCTTTAGAGGCCTGTTTGTGAAAAGTAGATCTTTTTAGATGCTCTATTAGGGTACAAAGCTTTTTTAGAAAACCTGTGGAAGAGTGATCATTTTTGGCGGGGGATCTGAATAGTGCTAGTTTTTTAAAAGTTGCTGAAAAAATCTAGTATTTTTTTAGCAATCTGAAAAGTGCTCGAAATCGTAAGGGTCATACAATGCATATGTTAGGAACTTTTTAATATTAAGTATGCACGGCAAATCCCAAGAATGTATCCCAATTACAGGCTCTTTAATAGTGTAATTTTAACGTTTTTTTAAACGTGTTATTTTATCATTTTTGCTTGTTGCAGACTTTACACACTTTTACGAGTGTTAGTTTCTGCATTGAAAACTATATCTATTTATAATGACACGCTTAATAAGGTGTGAGAAATTGGAGACATTTGGATTTACAGTTTTACAACTTAAAATTTTCAGTTTCCAACGACTTCTTAACGAAGTATGATCATAAAATTTCCACATCCAATGTACATACTTATATCAGAGATTAATTAATCTATTTAGCTTCAATAAAGAGTATCCTTGAAATTCGGGGTAATTTTAATCAACACTCATGTCGTAGTTTCACAAGAACTACCGCAATTACAATCTTTATGTTTATTTTATTGATGTATTCTGATCTATTTCGTAATCATAGCACGTGTTCTATTATTACAAAAAAGTTTCAACTTCTTACTTTTTATACCAAAAACAAGATTTTAAACCCTTACACAATGATGTACCATTTTTGATTGTCAAGCAATACCCAGCCATTTGAAGTTTTATAGAGTATTGCCTTCTCAAAGAGAAAGCTTTGTAACGATGAAAATTTTTGTATAAGAGATTTTGATAAATTTCGATGTTCTTGATGTTCCCGTGTCGGAAAAATATATTTTTAAAAATGTCTGTCTGTATGTATGCATGTATGTATCTATGTGTGTGTACGTACGACCGTGCGTGTGTGCGTGCGTGTGTGCGTATGTGCGTACGTGCGTACGTGCATGCGAGCGTGGGTGCTGTGTGTGTGCATGTGTGTGTGCAGTGTGTGTTAGCGTGTGTGCGTGCGTGTGTGTGCATGTGTGTATGTGTGTGTGTTTGTGCGTGTGTATACGTGTGTGTGTGTGTGTGTGTGTGTGTGAGCGTGCCTGCATGTGTGACATATTAGGTGCGATTATTCTTAGAACTGATCAGATTTTGGAGCAAAATGGATAATATTTAGGATATTTTTTGATAAAATTATCAGTTTTAAGAAAAGTGATGTATGAAAGATATACATAAATTCTGAAATCGCGTATGATTTTTTTTCAATTTAATTGTGTCTTTTAAAACTATTATTAAGCTATTTTTAAGAAAAATACGATAATTCGAAGAATTTTCAAAAAGTAGTTATTTTATCAAATTAAAAATAATTTTTTTCGGCAGTTTATTTGAAAGAATATATAAAAGATAGGCATACATTTTGAAAGTGCGCTAGATTTACTTTTGATTCGTGTCTTTCATATCTATTCTTAAGCTTCTTTTTAAAGAAAAAACGCGAATTTGAAGAATGTATCACTTTTTTAAAATACCTATTTTAGCAAATCAAAATTAATTTTTTAGTACTCTTTACTATTATATATAGAATATACATAAATATTCACAAAAATAATTTCAAGGCTATTCTGATGCATGAAATCATGAATTAATTTTACCATTAATTTATTTAATGCGAATTTCCATTATAAGATTCTATAAATTGATTAATCCAGACCTCTCTTTGAGAAAGCATTCTGCTAAGGCAGTTATAGCAATGGTTTTTAAAAACTAAGAAAGTAACGAGATAGCAAAATTCCATTCTTGATCGATCCAAAGTGACACAGCATTGCGTAAGGGCTGAAGTTGTTATTTTTTATATGAGGAATATGA
Source organism: Gastracanthus pulcherrimus (assembly GCA_949152435.1). NCBI lineage: Eukaryota > Metazoa > Arthropoda > Insecta > Hymenoptera > Pteromalidae > Gastracanthus > Gastracanthus pulcherrimus. The sequence goes on along the minus strand of OX424574.1, from coordinate 6,566,379 downwards.
TATAAGTCTGTTTTAAAGATTTAAAATGTGCTATGTTTACTACGTAAAGCAGAATATATTACTAAAATAAAATAATTATGGTGTTTATGTTAAACTACATTATAAGCGCATTATAAATTTACGGCAAATTTCAGGAGTACATTTTTCGGAATTAAATAAATACATATAAGCTCTTATACATAAGTACGATTTGTTGTGAGAAAGTCGAATAATAGCCTGTGCAGCAATTCAAAATTTTGAATAACGCTAAAGCTAAAAACTGTGCATACTTTTCCAGTATAGAATGTATAATATCTCGCAACGTGAGTCCGACAGTGAGACGATAGCTTATCCGCGATTTCTTTATTCTAATCGCTCGTCTCTGTCTCCTCTCTCTCTCTCTCTCTCTCTCTCTCTCTCTCTCTCTCTTCTCTCTCTCTCTCTCTCTCTCTCTCTC
>OX424574.1:5805459-5936977 GCA_949152435.1 Gastracanthus pulcherrimus | reverse complement strand
GTGTTACCGTAATGTAAATTATAAGAGAGACAAATTTCACGTGACGTTCCACGTTTACTATGACTTTAACGGTAATTTTAATGAGAAGAGTCTGTTTGTATATGCATGTTGACAATTCGTCATTATAATATGCATAACTCTTTTAGTTGGTAAGCAAAGATATTTATAGATCGTTAAGTGCTTAGTGACCAATGAATAGTATGTCAATGTCAATTCAAGGATTTTTGATTTTTCCTGTATTTCACATCAAAAAGATAAAAAACACTTGAGATGATCAAAGAAATAGAATCAATCCTAGGTTCTCATAGGAATCAGACCATTTATCAAACGCTTTTTATAAAAGATCGGTAAGAAATGGCTTTCATCTAACCTCGAAATGGTCAATTTCTACCGGGAAAATTGTTTTTTTTTCTATAATAACGTCAATAATTATTCTTTAACATACGTTTGGTCCCTAAAGGCTTCTGACATTACATTATAAATACACATAAGCGTTAGATACGTCGGGCTTTCAAAATAATTGATCAAAGTCAATCTAACCAAAGCGACTGCACGATAAATGTTTGGACATTTTAAATTTAGATTTCAGTATCTTATGCGGGATTGTTCTTTTTGCATACGTTTGTATTGGTAATTGGTCAGTGCGAACTCCGTTTTTATTTTCAAAACCACGAGTTCCACTTCTATATCCGCAACGGTTATTTACGTTGGCAGTTAAAATAAATTCTATAATAGCTCAAGAACCTTCTGTTATTGCAAATTGACCATTAAGAACTTTTTCTCGAGCTCGTTAGAGATCGCGCAGTTTTATCTTTGTCGAAATGACTGGACAACCAACTTACACTGCAAAAATTAATCAATTTCTGCAATAACATACTTCTGTAACTGATTGCTCGCGCCATTAATTAACTCCCGTACAACTATGTTTTACTCAATACATTACGCAGAAACGATCTGATAATTTGCATTTCTCTCAAGTAACTTATAACTTAAGCACATCTAATAAAAAAAAAAGTTCGTCATTTACAACCTTATTACATCGATAACAAATAAAACACGACAAAAGCCACGGCATTTCCGCGAATGATTTTCTTATATAAATAGCATAACTCGGCTCTTACATAAATTACACTCACCTTGTGTCTCTTTATTGCACGCACACGAGCACAATCAAAATCGCAGAAGAGAGCTGGCTGAGGAAAAAAGCCAGGAAAGAGCTATCGTGAAAAAAATAAATATTTAAATCTTGTAAATGTTATAAGGTCAGCGCGCGCGCGCATAAAATCAGCGAAGAAGGATAATATAAAGTAGAAAGAAAAAAAATCATACTAGAACTATATCTATACACCTATATACATGCTATAAAAGGACCTCGGCTGTGTCCCATTGCGGCAAGGCCATCCGAAAAATAATTTCGGGAGTGCCTCGCGCTCTTTCTCTCACATTAGATCCTCGCGCGCCCCTCGGGGCGCTTACAGCATACACGCGTGCGCCTATATATATATATATATATACACACACGTCTATATATGTAATATGGGAAGTAGTAGAGAGGAGCTGGAGCCCGTATTATTCGTCGCAGGTGCTGGCACCTGACACGCAGGTGCCCCGCGTATATATACTCCTCCTCGCGCTTCCTTCGCGCCCCGTATACATATATATATATATATATATATACTTTTATACGCACACGCGCTCGCATGCTTAGAGGCTGGCTATCCTCGTTAGCGAATATAAAATGAAATGGCGTTAGCGGTGCCCTTGAGGAGAGCGCAAAATCCTGCTCGCGACAGTAGTATAAGAAGGTGAGACAGACAGAAAAAGAGCGAGAGAAAGAGAGTGAGAAACGTTCGGAGAAGTGCCCGAAGGCAATTATATTCTCTTTTGAACTTCCTATTCTCGGAAGCTCGAGCTGTACTTCTCTTCCACTTTTGCAGGATTTTGTTTTTCTATTTATGGGTGATCCTTCTTCTTTTGCTTCCTATTCGCGGCAATTTATGATCGGCGTTTGTTTGTCGATCGGTGCATTCTCATTGGCGATATTTATCGAGGCGATCGTCATTGTAGGCGCGCGCGTATGCTTTCGGACAGTGATGGAGTTTGTTTTGTGCAATGGATGACTGGAATATGTTGTGTGTGCATGAGGTAGGCGATCGAAAAAAGAATATGATTCTATAAAATAATTGAGGCATTAATTTGCAAGAAATAGTCGATTGTGTTTTAAAAACAATAGTTCTATTTATTTATAGTTGATGTATTATGATGTATTAGTTACTTTCCAACCATCCAGTACAGAGTTTCTTGTAAAACAAGACTTTAATTAAAGCTCGAGTTTGCGTATGTGCTTATTACGGGAGAGAGAGAAAAGTTATGTCCACGCGGCTATTCCGCGTATGCATAAGTCGCTGTAATGGGTGAGTGCAAATAACGTAAAATCATCGCTCGTTGACATAAGCCTCGCAGTATAATTATTGATTCGTAAGACGCTTTTTCACAGTTCTCTGTGCACCAGAGTCTCTAATTAAATATTGCCCGTTGTCGCATAACAGTAAACATATCGCGCAAACTTGTTCAATGCGAAGTAGCTTTGTGATTCTCCAATCGTTGAAATATATTATTTTTTTAATCGGCTAAGTGTACTGGTATTATCTCATTAACAGTATTCTTGCTGTTTGTTTCTATAAATGAAATCGCTATTACGAAGAAAATAATAAAATAACATTTTAATGTAATCCTTCGATAATTTAGAAAATGCTACATAATGCTATTAAATAAAAAAATGAATATTCTTTAAATACCATACAAACTTATTTTATTACGTGAATTTCTTACATCGCTCACACCATCACATAAACGTACCCATAACTACGGATTTCAAATCCGATATTCGAATAGCCATCTAATACACGCCTCCAAATCCATAATTCACCGCATTAAAATGAGAAAAAACACGCTTCTTCCCCCCGAAGCATTCCTGTGGGAACTCCCGCGCACCCAGACACATAAAAAGATTCACACCGAAAAGAAAAAGATTTTCGTGCCGCGGCGACGTTCCTCCTCGCACACACCCACACACACACACACGTGCGCTTTTCGTTGTTCCCCGAGTATAAGAGCCGAGCAACGGTAAAGTGAGTAGGTGTTCCTCGAGTGGCGCTGCACGCACATGCACACCGACACACACACGAGCCTCGGATCGTCCTAAAACTGGTTTAGAAAAAGGGACTCTTCTCCTCTTCCTCTTCCACTCTCGGCTACACGGCGGCAGTGGCGACGACGGCGGTGTACGGGCATTAATCGAGGGGGTTTTTCGACGTCGACCACAGGCCCCTCTTCACCTACGCCCTCTTCTCCCTTTTCCTGCTGCCGCCGGTCGGTGTATACCTATACATGCCTATTGTGTGCACACTGCGAAGGGAGATTCCCGCGGGCCGGGATTTTTTCGGGGGGCTTTCGGGAAAATAAATACACGAGACGGTATCGAGCGTTATTATACCTGTCCCTGTCTGAGTGTTTTCTTTCTCGCGGGTATCCTCTTTTTATATATTTGAACCGGGGGAATTTCGGTTTCACTTTTCTCCAGTTTTCTAATGTATGGATTTTGTAAGATTTGTTGGTTTTGTTAAGTAATGCACGCAGTAGCTGATACGGGTGTAAAATTAATGAAATGGAAGGAAAAAACGAGGAATATTTATTGCGAATTTACTTGGAATTAATGAGTTAAATCGAAGAAATAAAAGCTACATGATGAGGAAAGTAAACGTTCGACAAGTAGACCTCGCGCGCGCTGCTTTATTATTCAGTTCTTTGCGAAATGCCAAGGTTCCCCTCGTCGCTGGGCTTTTTTTCACGCGCCCGCGCGCGCACACTCTCTCGTAACGGATTCACTTGTAAAGTGGATACGCTTGTAGTAGATATATATATATACACACATATGTATATATATAGATGCGGTGACTTTAACGCTCTCGTAGCACGGGGAAACACCGGTGGCGATGGTCTTATCTTTAATGCTCATGCTATTCCTGTTTATACTGCAAAGTAGTTATAGGCAAATTTTCTTATACTCAATCTTATAATTTTATAGTTATTACCACTCGTTTCCTATTCTATCCTGTAAAAAGGTGCCCGCGATACTTTGTCATCGCGTTAAATGTCGTTTGATCGGTCGTTAGAATTGGCATAGCGCGTTTCTTATACATAAGAATTATACACGTAATTATTGTACACAATTAAGCATTGGTCAAATTATATATAGATATATTTGACCAATGCTAAATTGTGCATAATAATTACGTGTACAATTCTTATGTGTATGAAACGCACTATGCCTTAGAATTTCAGCGTTAACTTCAAATTTACCTTGCAAAGTGTATTCAGATAAACGTTAACTAAATCCCTCTCCCAACTAATAACTACTGCTCATTCGTCATAAAAAATCCGCACACACTCTCCCGCGTAAAGAGAATAAAAACACAAAACCCACGCGGACAAAAAGCTGTTATCGCTCGAGCGCCGCACCGCAGCGCCCAACAAAGGCTTCGATCAATTTTTTTTTTCTCCCGAGTACCTCCACTTCGCTCTCCAGGCCCGCAGCTACAAAAACAGCCGCTCCACCAACGAGCACAATAGAGCGCACTACACTTCCCGGGGCAGCACGAAATCGTCGCTCTCGTGCCGCAGCGCGTGCACGATCTCGCCGCGAGATTTGAAGAAACAAAAAGAGCGCAGCTCGATAACGAAAAACGCCAGGGAGCGGAAGAAGCGCGCGGTAACGGACGCTAGGTGTATATACGCGTTGACACGCACGGCCGCGACCCGCAGCGCTGCACACACGCACACACGTGCGGTGCGACGTCGTCCGCGTAGATATAGATATACTGTTTATTCATCAATGACGAAAATTCTTACAATTACATGTACATGTATAGTTAGAATAATTAAAATATCGGTCAGTTTATACATTTGTTATCTCACATTTAACATTCAATTATTGCGTTTCTTATATAAAATTAGTATATTATGACACTGTTGTGGGAGATGGTTTTCTACCTTGCTCGAGGGTTTTCGCACGAGCGAAGCGAGTGAGAAAATCGAGCAAGGTAGAAAAACACCTCCCACAACAGTCTCATACGATATTTTATAGCACAACAACCTCAAAATCGACAATAAAGTTGGCATTTTGAGGTTAGTGTGCTATAATAGTATATTACGCATCTAGGGAGGAAAAGTATTGGCTAGTTTATAGCACGTGTAAATTACCACCCGAGCCGAAGACGAGGATGGTAAACACGTGCTGTGGGGTAGCCATTTTTCCTCCCATGGTACGTATACTATTTTTCACCATACCCGGGCCGAAAATGACACGTTTCAGTTTCGGAACCAAGAGGAAATGTGTTACTTTCGGCCAGGGTATGGTGAAAAATAACAGTTCGTCAGTTTATAAAATCTAAATATAATGAACTAGTCACAGTCAAATGGCACATCACAGAATACGCTTCGTCAATACATAATAAAATAAATATAATAAAGAAAACAAAATACGATAAAAATAAAAGGAATACAGAGTTAGAGTTGGAGGTGTATAGCCAGAGGCCAGTAGGGTATATGTGTCTATATATACGCAGTGGTGGCTTAATATATGCACGCGTGATATCTGTATGCGTATGCGTGTGTGTGGGTATAGTGGGGCAGGTTATACCTATCAGGTTGCGCGCTCATCGAGACGAATTACAATGCGGCTCTCGCGCGCGTTGCTTTTCCCGTCTGTGTGCGAGAGAGTGCTCGTGGCTCTCGGTATGTGCTGTGCACGGACAGGAATGGACTCGCGGTATCTATATCGCGAGCCCGCCGCCGGCACTAGTCCGGAAGTGTCTGAGCGATGCGAGCGCGTATGTGTATATGCAGCAGGTTCATACGTACGTTTATGCGCGCGACCTGCACTAGCCGGGCTCGCTCTACCTGTCTGCCTGTCTGTTATGTATGATGCTGAAACGGAGTGCGGCGATGGCTTGTGTGGGTATCGCGTGCGCTACATTTCGATGCGAGGGGAGTTGAGAGACAGAGAGAGAAAGAGTTTCGCGATGGAGGTACCGTTTTTTTTAATAGAGGTGCTTGCGTTGGGTTTGAAAATAATGATTCATCGAAAAATGGGTTTTCTTTTGGGTGTGTATATAAAAACGTTTAGATGTGTTGTTTTGCATTTTTTTCGCGCGCAAGATTCGAGAAATAATGTTTAGTCACTAGATCGTCATCTTTTAATAAAAAAAGACAATAGATTTTTTTTTATTATACAAGAGAACGAAATTTCGAAGTTCCGCGAAGCGAAATCTCGCGTATAAGTACAACGGCTTTTTCGAAGAGGCAACACGCCTCCGCAAGGTCAGTCGCAGAAAAGAAACTACAACCGCTCCGAAGCCTCTTCACTCAACGACCGCTGCGAAAAAGAGCAAAAAGCCAAAAGACGAGGAATGAAGGAACAAAAAACCTCCAACAACGATAAAAAGACAGACAGAGTACAAAGATCCCGAGCCGTTTTCAACAATCGCTCGCTCTCGCTAAAGACGGGCGAGTCTTTGCTTTTTGCGCTCGGCGAGCATCGCGAGGCGAAACGGTCGCGATCGGATTCACCTCGATGAGTCGCCCGATGCGCGCGCGGAGGCTCTCGGCGGCCGAGTCGAGTATCATCGAACCGAGCGACTCTCGCCTCCAAAGAGGAGAAACAGGTTCGGGCCCCGAGGCAGCCCGTCGAAGGTAGACATAACCATAATCGCCGAGGGAAGGACTGACTGACTGACTGACTCTCCGTGTGTTGGTGAGCGCGTCTATACGCGTGAGAGTCGAGGATGTAGCGGCGGAGTCCAAAGTTTTCAGAGTTAAATAACGCAGAAATGAGCGCGGAGGGAAAGAGAGCTGATAGCGAGCGAGCTGTTTGTGATGTAAATCTTGGCTCGCGAGGTGGGGACGGATTTTTTTCCTGATAATTCGCAGGCTGCGTTGCTGCGTTGGGAAGTCTGTAACGGTGCTTCGTGAAGAAATTCAAATGGACTTTGATATGTTGGTTAATTGTAGCGAATGAGGAATTGTACGTTTATGAGCTTACTAATGAGTCATTATGATTGTCAATTACGTTTATTATTTATTGCTGTGAACGCTATTGTTCTTGTATTTTTAATCACGTCTATAATGACAATCTGGAACTTTTAAATAATTGCGTAATGAACTTAAATAGATAAATCTTAAGCGATAAGTCTGTAGAACAAAAATGATACCAAACAAACTAGTTGATTCACTAGTCACACAGCGAACGGTGAATTTTGCAAATAATATTTTAGTGGAATTCATCGAGTATACTTTCAGTGAAAAATGAAACATTTTCTGTGTAACTATTGACTCAGCTAGAATGTACGAACATTGAACATTCACTCCAAAAATGGTTCTATTTTATCCTCGGTGATAATGAACTCCACCTAAAATTTCCAAGCATAGAATACTCCTCAACTACTTCTCTCGAAATTAAAAACCGCCTCAAATCAAGGTCCACGGTAATTCGCAACCGCACCTCCAAAAGAAACCACCATCGTATCCCCGGCTGCACACCGACCGAAAAACTTCTCGCCCGCGGGACCATCAAACGTGTACAACGTGTACATATATATATCCCAACTCCCTTCGAATGTAGCAACTCTCGGGTATCCACACACACACACACCTTGTATACTCTCCTCGTTTATATTTTATACATTCGCGGCGAGACGGCGGCGCTGGCGCAATCGCAGGGCCCTGACCGAAATTCCCAGCCGGCGATGGGGGCCAAGTGCACGAGGAGAGCCGCACCGCCGTCGTGGAGCTTTCGCGGCGGATTTCTCGACTTATGCTTTTTGCTCGTGATGCGCGAGCCGAGGTGGCCAGAGAGACATAATACGTAGAGGTACTTGTTATCGTGATTGCTGGGGGGAGAAGGAGCGGAGGAGAGCGAGTATTTTTGCGGTAAACAACGTCGATGCGGATTGCCTTCGTAGTTAATTGTGTGCGAAATATGGGGGAGAGCCGCGCAGGATGAAGAGATGTGGCTATTTTAAAAAGAAATTTGTTAAGCGTTGATTTTTAATAAGAATAGGTAAATTCATATTTTGAGTTTAGAGAAGGTCGTTCGGTACCGAGCAGTATTGTTTTTAGTAGAGCTGTTAAAATTATCACTCAAAACATATTTAAAGTTATAAGACAATATTTTTTAAGAATATTGACTTTGACAGATATCACGAATGAAATAATTAGGTTTAAATTAGTTTGAGCACTTACGAGAACTTTAGAGCCCGTGTAAAAAAATTAGTCTATCTTAACAAGTCTGGCGAAAGTCTTGCGAAAGTCTAGTAGAAGTCTGGCTTAGGCCACTATGCCAGACTCTTTTTGGAATTATGCCAAGAAAACTCATTTTTCACAAGTAAATAATTAGAGTAGTACATTAATTATTAGTATTGACTAGAATAGTAAAAATACGTACTTTTCGATAAAATAGGAGAATAGTTTTTTTACATATTGCAATCTTGTTTAAAATATGAATATTTGTAAAAAAGCAATTTGACATGACGCGATGCTTTTATTTTGCATATTTTGTCTAAAGTACGGCATAGTGGCCAAAGCCAGACTTCTGCCGGACTTCTGCAAGACTTTCGCCAGACTTATTAAACCAGACTAATTTTTTTACACGGGAGGCATTCAATTTAGAAAAGCTGACATAACAGTGGTATGCATTTAATCCTGCATGCAAAGTGTTATCATTTAGAAACAACAGCTTGAACCTCGTAATGGTCTGTACTGTAAGATTATCGGCACAGCACGACTCTCCCCTAATTTGAAATCCAACTAATCGGCAATGACTCATCCCAAACCCCAAACTCTACTAGTCATCCTACAATGAAAATCTCATTTAGACTTTGCAAGTTCAATTAGAGCTCTCCCCACAGGGCGCAGAGTCATACGGTACACACTTACACACTTACACACACACGGGCAAAGCTGCGCCCGCGGGCATCGGTGTAGCAATTTCTCCCGTGCTGAAAAACGTCCCCGCGCGCTGTAGCCTTGTTCTCGCTCTCCTTTGTTCGATTCCGATCTCCTTTTTATATATTTTTTTACTTCTCTCTCTCTCTCTCGCGAAGGAACGGAGCTATGCGCGAGCAACATCGGCGTTTACGGCCGAGCGATGATTCTGCGTAACGGATTGAGCTCAGGGATATACCCCCGATCTTTTTCGCCAAGCGGCGTTTGCAGTACGCGCGGTCCGATTTTTGTGTATTACGCGCGCCAGTTCAGCGCGAGAGAATTGTTTCTTTTTTGTCTTAATCTTTTCTTTTTTCTTTCGCGCGAGCGACCGCGAGCGAGGAGAGGCATTAAATCCGCTTTTAATCGTGTTTTGATTTACGCGGCGAGTTTACGCGCGCTGCTGTGCAATTATCCTTTAATGGACATATCGGTTATTTTCGTCGAGAAAATTGCCGCGTCTGTCTGCACGCTGCCGAGCGAGCGTTGCGTTGCATTGTGCGCCTTGCTTCTTTTTTAGCGAAAGTTAAATATAGGCGGCGTGTTTGTTTTGCCGGATTTAATTTATTGATTGTTTGGTTAATGCGCGTGTATAAGAGTTCAATGGCATTCCGTGGAAAGCATTAATAAACAATCGCTTTATAAGATAAACAGATATGTATATACATATTTAGTTAATTGAAAAATCGAATCCTCGTAACGATTTCTATTTTATTATTACTAAATTTACATTGAGATCTCGAAAAATCGAATGGTCTTAACAATTCTTTTATTACCATTGCTATTTTACGCGCGAGTGAAAATAAAGCTCTTCATTGATCCAATCCTGAAAATTATTTGTTTGCCGAGGCATCGCTCAGCAGAAATTATTCAATCACCTGCATGCGTATTACACATTTTACGGCTTGGCGCGAAAATAAAAGAACCTGCCCCACACTCGTCAGATTCCACGCGTGTACCCTCTTTGTCCGCGCGCGCTTCTTCTCTCTTCGTTTTTTTTTTATTATTTTTCGAAGCGTGTATAATGCCAACTCGAGCTCGCGCCTAATTACACGTACGACGGCGGCGCGTAAACGCTGCGGGCATACGGGCACATGCGACCCGTTCGCCTCGCGTGGCTCGTGTAGACACAATATGTACGCGAGCCGTAATCATTAATGGAAGCTAAAAATTAAAAGAGCCTCGCGTTTTCTAAGTGTACGTATATAGGTGAACGAGAGCGCCAGGTGCTTCGCTTTTTTTTGCCGTGCGGTGCGTCGTCGTAAAACTTCCGCGAAGTCGTGATGTAGGTGAAAAAAGTGAAAACACGTATATGTTCGCTCACGCAGCGAGATTTTCGTATACTTTGTTTCAATAGAGATAAACAGCAATGTTGGCGTGAATTGCGTTTTTCTTTTATTAAGAATGGGAGACTGCGGATCTTTTCTAAAACCATTAAAAATACCAGTTGACGTTAGCCGTCAGCAATATTATTCCGAATCTAAATATTTACACAATTGGCACTCGCCCTTCCAGTAAATCACCGCTGCAATCTGTTGACTCCGTATCTCCGTTTTGTAACTCCGACTTCGCGCGTCAAGCTTATCTATGCGCACTCACGCATTCCCCAGATAAAAAAAAACAGCATATATATGTGTACATATGCGAAGCCGCTACTTGCAAAAGCAGAAGCGCATTCCACTCGTGCCAATGCATTTCCGCGCAAAAAGCGCGCATCTCGCAGCTCTCGTGTGCAATTACAATCCGCGAGAGGCGCGAAAACGATTTCTGGGAGTGGTTCGCGCGCGCGCCATTCATATATAAACATACACGCGCGCAAGTAGGTCGTCGAACAGCGCCGGCAAAGGTCGATCGCGTACGAGATCTCTTCTAGATTTCGTGGGGATTCGAGTGTGTTGCGCGGTAAACGGGGTTCGTACACGCTCGATTCTACGTGTATACCCCTTTTTATTATGTCTCGGGCTTGTCGATGCGTGATTGCAGATTTATTATATTTAGGCGCGCGACAGCACGTTTGGTATGCTGATTTTAATTATACACATCGCGAATTTTATTAATGGATCGGGTCGAATGTGTTGTACACATGAGTGTAGGTACGTATATAAACAGGTTTTTCATTATATTGGCGATTAAAGAAAGGTGTTATTAATGGATCAATATAAATGAATCTGGTTACTCGATACGTAAATTTTCTTCTAATTTTCGCAGCGCGTGCTTATACTCAATGTAAATAGATCAGAATCTTTCTGCTGCTATCGATAATATGATCTGAATGCGGATGCATATACAGTCGAGGTTGCGAAACGTCGATTCGACAGTCGATCCAGTCCAGAAATCCTCGAACTAAAATACAATTCGTACAGATTTTTATAAACGATAAACATCTCGCTGCCACGCGGCAAACAAATCGCAGGAATACAATCCGGCGCGTAAATTATTCTCATCCACATCCTCGTCGATAATAGTCGGCCCGTGGGTCCTCGACGCAAAATTCGCAATTAGCATCCCCGGCAAAAACGCGGCGTCTCTCGTCCTCGACACGCTGTCCTAATTGCCATTTGAATCGCATTACCATTAAGGTCAGGCCATACATCAGTCCTCGTGGTTGTCCGCGCGGCGATATGTAATTCGTTAAAAATCGTCCTTCGCCTGCGCACACGAGCCGAAATCCGCGCCCCTCCTAGGCGATCGAGCGACACACACACACACACGCCTGTAGGTGTAGAAATCGCGAATCGCGAATCTCGCGACATTGAAACGTCGAAACGCGCGCCGCGTATAAAAGTGCGAGCTCTCGCGGTGAAGGCGCCGAGAGAGACTCTCTCTCTCTCTCTCTCTCTTGCAATGCCGAGCAACGGCCACAGGCACTCGTACAGTGTACACACGTATATACGTATACGCAGGCTGTGCACACTGACATTGACCCGAATTTTTCTGTCTGCGCTGATTGGCTCGCTGTGCTCGCGGTTTTGTATGTATATACGTATAGGCGGATTTTTTTTTGTTCGCTCGTTTCTCGCGCGTTTTGAGCGAATTGCCGCCTCGGCGTCTTCGTAATGCCTTGCCTTTTTATATCTGAGGCTGTGACGACTCGATGCGACTTGTAATTGCGACCGTTAGGTACCTGCTGGCAGTAGTGGAAGCGTAGTGGACACGCGGTAATTAAAGAGCTTTTATGCCTCGTCAAGGCTGCGCTGAGCACCGATTTAGAAACAAATGCTTGTAGTTGACACGCTGAGTGATTGAGATAGAAAAGTTGTAATTTAATAAGTGAAATAAGTGAAGCGTGATTTGCCATTTTTCTTTGTCGAGGAAAGCTATTCGGTCTAGTAAAATATAGTTCAGTTATAGAAGCGTCATGAATAGTGTCACACTCAAACAACATTTGTCAAATTAGCTGTATACTCTGAAAAGAAAATGTACCAATTTGAATACTTCAATACTCTTAACAAAATATTCTGTTTGGAAGAAATAATATTTATTTCATATTAGTAAACGTTTAGTTGTGAACGTTTCTATTACAATATTGAAATACACGTAAAAAGGCACTCCACGCCATAACGAAACTCCCAGAACCAAAAAAGAAAGAAAAAACACAATCCTCATGTCGCAACGCCATCAACGAAGCATAATTCGCTTTACCCGCAATTCCTCAATCTTTACATCCCCACATCTTACACTCTACAAAGGCCCAAGATCCACGAAGCCTTTGAAAATGAAAATCCCGGTGTACAGCAGCAGCGAGCCACTCGCCACTCGGCACTCTCGCAAAAAGCCGCCGTGCAACATCGTCCCTCGCCGCGCATCAAAATCACCGGACGGTGAGAACGGCTGTGCAGCAGCCTACGGTCCTTCTTTATCGAGCGTTCGAGTCTCCCCGAGCGCTCCTCTCTCTCTCCGTTATATACCTCGGCCGTATCTCCGGCATTCCGCTGTTCCGTCCTTCTCTGTCTCTCTCCGCGCGTGTGTGTCGTGGAGCTTCTTTTTTGCGCGACGTCTCGCTCCTCGTCGTTTTCTCCGTCTCTCTTTCTTTCTTCCTTCGCTGCTGCTGCTGCTGCTGCAGTTTGCCTTATTCCGAGGTTGGCTGCGCTATACGGGTTCTCGGAGCGAAACTCGCTTGGGAGACTTTTAACGTTATAAAACGGTCGTGGATGAGAATGAAACTATTTATAAGTGGCTCGATGCGCGCGAGAAAAAACAAATTATATCACTTTTTTCAACAGGATTTCAAGTTCTTGCGCTAATGTAATGAAATGTTGGAAAAAAGGAAGAGATTTGGAAAGAGATGCTTCTTTTTAATTGTAAAAAATGTAAAATGAAGTGCTATAATGAATTATTTATGTTTGAAAGAGAGATATAAAATGTTATTATGGCGCTGATAGACAGAATACATTATAACTGCATTTGGGGCATAAAAGATTTTAAGTAAATCATTCAAGTATAAAATGCCTTTTCAGTACTGATTAGCCGGAGTGCATCGTAACTGCATATAGTCGATGTCGCGCGCATTGCTCTCAAGCGAACTGTACAGCGCAGCCTAATTCATTCGCGTGCACACGCGAAAGATTGCGACGATCCCACGTGTGTTACACGTACAATGCATACACACATGCGCACTCGGCTCGCGATTCGCTTTTCGTTTTACGAGCTGGAAAAAAAAATCGCTCGCTTTGTCTCTGTCGCGCGCGGCTGAATATTTCGACACGCTTGGCGCGCGTGCGCGCGTGTGTGTGTGTCTTTTTAAAAATCTTGGAGCACAAAGCCTTTGATAATGCGCGCGAGGTTAAAAATGGCCGTGAAACAAAAAAAAATGTTAATCTACTTTAAAGAGGGACGCGCGTACCGGAGCGCGGCGCGTGATTTAGCACCGACGCTTCGTGCATAAACGTCCGCGGCTAAAGAGCTTGAACTTTTGCTGAAAAGCGTTCGCGAATTTTTCAAATTTAAAAACTGCCATTGTTCGACCGACTCGCACTTGTCATGCTGCTGCCGCTGCAGCGCCAATGCACCGCGGCAAACGGCCTTTTAAAAATAGATATTACTGCCTTTTGGAATGCCGCGTCCTTCAATTACCCAGCTTTCGAACAATATTTTCATTAAGGAGAAAAATATACCGCACATATAAGTAAACAACGTCGCTCTTACTCGTGTCTATAAAAATACAATTCTTAGAAACAGCCGTCCTACACTTTTATCCTTCTGTGTAACTCCAAATTTCGCCAATCGATATCTTTCTCGCAATCTCTCTCTCTCTCTCTCTCTCTCTCTCTCTCTCACTCTCCGATTAAATGTTTTAATTTATATATATTGCAAATGTAATTATGCTAAGACTATGTAGGACTTAGAGTCCTTAGTCTCAAATAAATCAATCGATCAATCAAGAATCTCTCCCAAATATAACAGCCTTAAGGGGATGTCGGAGCATCGCCCCCCTTTTGCTGTCCGACCTATTTTGTATTTCTAATCATATGTAAAAACTACAAGTCTGATTAACATTATCTTGTACAGGTCGGTTAATTATAGTAATCACTACACGGGTCTGCTTCGAATTTTACTGTAAAATAACGTTGTAGAAAGTTATTTGCAAAAGTTTGGTAGGATTAAAATTTTGAGGATAGGTTTCCATGCGTAAACAACCTATCGTATTTCAAATTAATTACAAAAATAACTTAACAGATCAACTTTATCTTGCATGCAAAAGCTTTATTGTACAGAGCACTACGCGGCTCTCCTTTTGATTTCCCCGTGCATTCTATTCTTCAAAAGTGATCACTAAAAGAAAAAACACGATTTTAGCTCCGACATCCTCTTAAAACAGAATGCCTCAAAAAATCTTTTTTTCGAAACTCCTCCTAAGCGAACGGGTTCCGAAGGTTATCTAACGCTCGCTTCTCACGCCGGTGTGGCAGCCATTTTGGATGCTCTCGCGTGCGTACAGGTATATAGCACAGATACGTGACGTTGCGCGGTCGGGGCCTGACGTAACCGCGCGGCGCTCGCGTTGCGCAAACCGCGAGCAACGGTGTCCAGTTGTTTGACCGCGCGTAGAGCAGACACGGCTAGAACTCTTCCTCGCACCGAAATGTATACGATGCGTGTGTGTACCGGCGGCGCTTCTTCGTTTGAACGCGCGATGACGACGTCGCCGGGGATTATTACAGCTCTCGTTAGGAAATCTTGAAGGTCTCGTTTGGCGGCGATTTTCGCGTTAAACAGGCCGTTTTACAGCTGTGCCTTTGTTTCTTTTCTTGAGGGGAGATAATGTGGGAAGAAGCGTCTTTTTAGTTCGATTCGTTTGACGGGTTATTTATGCGGTGTTTGTCTATTTTTTCACGTGTTTTGTTTGTTTTGCATTTTTTTGCTCGCAAGCCATAATTCGATTTAAAATTTCCATAATCACGGTACCGCGAAGCAATCAAACGAAACAACGTTCTTCGCGTCGACGGCAAAAAGAATAACACAGGCGAAATAAGAAGCCAGCGGCACTCTCGTAAAATCGAAAGGAAATCTCGTTCGCTAATTTCACTTTTAAACGAAATTAAGAAAATGCCCGTAAAGAACGCGGCAAAGAAACTCAATCGAATTACGCCCTCTCTCCTCGGCAACTTTTTCCCCGGCATCGTTCCACTTGGCTACAGCGAGTGCTGCACAGGTACGACACCTCTCGGCTCATTTCGCTGCTCGCCGAAATGACGCTCTTTCCCACAGCGCGGAGTAGGAAAGACAAAGCGAGCAACAAAGACACGCTCGACTCGTCTCTCTCTCTCTTGTCGTATAGCTCGCGGAGGAGGAAAAAGCGCGCTTCCTCGTTTCCGCTTGACCGAGGACTTCGCCTTGGCGCTGGCGCAGCAGGCGCACTTTTATCCGCGAGCCGGTGTCAAAGTCAAGAGAACGCGCGCGCAGGCGCGCTTAGACGCCCACTATATTCCCTCTCTCTCTGTTGCTCATTTTGCGCCGGTGAGCAGCTGCCGCGCCAGGTGCGAGCGCGAATCTATGCCTCCTCGCTATGAGCGTGATTATTCTTTTTTCTCTTTTTGCGAGAGAGCCTTATTAGATCGGATAATTGATTTTTGCTCGGCGAGAGATCTCGATGGAGGGAAATGAGTCGTTAAAGCGAGCCCGGCGATTAATCACTCGCGCGCGCGCTCGTACGCTCGCCTCGCGATTTTTGGCCGATCGTTGATCATTGTGTCATTTGCGTCTTGTAATGGAGTTATGATTGAGTACTCTTAGAGGAGCTGAAGCAGCAAAGTTGTTTTTTTTTGCTCCGTAAGTGATTCTTATTCGGATACACCGTGCAACGATAGATCGAATGTAAATCGCTCGATAAGAAGGAGTGCGAATAATTTGGCCGAGGTATTTTTTTTTTTCGCGTACGAGTAAAATGTGCCATTGGGAGAGCGCGCGCAGAAATTGAAATCCGTTCCACGTGCCGTTTCGCGCGACCTCGAGATTTACATGCGCGGTTCACGCTCCGGAACCTCTCTGAGAGCGTATGCGCGCAAAGTAAGGACGAAACTCGCTCGTGCTTTCGGAGGACGATCAAATGGGCACAATCGAAAAGGCCACGAGGATTGTTTCTTTTTTTGCATGTGACTGATAAATACAGATTTATAATTAAAATAATGTAAATATTTTAATTTTTAATAAATTATTTAAAAAAATAAAATGTGTATCAATTTAGTTAACCCTGATAAGAATAACTTTAGAATTATATTACTTAATGGTTTAAAGCGATGAAAGGAAAAGAAAATATTATTTTATCTCCAATAAATATTTACGAACGAAAATAGTAACTAAAAGCTATTCATTATATTTGAAAGGGTGTATATTAGTGCGAATTTTCCAAAATTTTAAGAACATTTTGTAGGAATCTATTTAGAATTCCATTTTTCTTTAATATTATAGTTCAAAAAACTTTTTCTAAATTAACGCTGAGGTTAAACTCTTGGAAATATCAGTATATAATTAAACGTAGCGAAATTTCAATGTAATTCGAAATTTACACATAATAAATAGTTTGAAAATTTCATAATATTAATATAAACAAAACACGAGTGTTGATTATTACTTTTGCATCTCTTTATTGGCCTATGCAAGAAACTTCCAGAAGTCCAATAAAATAAAAAAACTACACTGAAAAAAAAATTTGTTAAATCTAAGTAAACGTTTCCTTGAATCGTACTAAGAAAAGATTTACTTAAATAAATTAAATAATTCTTAAATTTAGTAAATATTTATTGAATTGATGAATACCAGTCTAAACATAATTAAATATTTACTATTATCAAATAAATGTTTTCTTCGTACGACTCAAGGAAACGTTTACTTAGATTTAACAAATTTTTTTTTCAGTGTAAAAACACCATAATATAGCAATTTCTTACCACACAGCACCATATAATACATTACTGTATCAAAAGCATAACAAATGCTACTACACATGTTTAATTCACATAAGTTTACATCACTCATTTGATCATGACTTTTTCCAATATTATTAATTCCATACCACTTGCACGCGAGACACTCAACATAAAATCTAATCAATCTTCTCTTTCTTCCAGATCGCGAAAAGTCGGACGATGAGCGCGCCACGACGCCGGAGTCCTACCGAAGCGGCAGCTCGCCGACCTGCTCGCCGCCTCCGTCCCTCCTCATCCCGAACGCCTCGTCGACGGCCTCCTGTCGGCCCGAGTCCCAGACGACCATCATCCCCGCGAGCGGGGCGACGGGCGCGCCCGCGCGACGCTTCATCTCCAGCATCCTGGGCGGCGACGTGCCCTACGGCAGCCGCGGCCACGTCCTCTGCAGTCGCGCCGAGCGTCACGCGGCCGTCGTGGCGGCGGCGGCTGCATCCGCGGCTGCTGCGGCGGTGGCAACGACTGCCCAGGTGACGACGAGGCCCGAGGCCCAGATAGCGGCGCAGAAGCCCGAGAGGATCGAGCTGCCGAGGCCGGTGAGCCCGGCGAGGACGCCGAGGGCCGAGGCCCCGACGAGGGTCTCCGTCATACAGAGGGTGCCGCCCAAGGTGCAGAGCGCCAGGAGGGACGAGACCAAGATCGAGATACCGCGCACGCAGGAGCCCGAGCAGGTGGGGATGGGATTTTTCTTTGGCTAATTATTGCGAATGGGAATAAATACGCAGAGAGAATTTTCTGATAAAAATTGTGATTCCGTGAAAATCATTGTAAGCGTGGGATATTCTGTCTTCGGGGGGAAATTACCCACTGAACGGTCAAAATTAACGTTATTCATTATAAATTTTACCATTCAGCACGGTAAATTTTACCGTTCAGTAGGGTATTTTTTCCTAAGAAGTCAGAATATCCCACGTTTACAGTAATTTTTATCAGAAAATTCTCTCTGTGTAGCAATTAGAGGGATTTTTTCTTATTTCTTATTTGATTGAGGTGATAATTATTCGGTTGAACGTAAAATAAAAACATTACTTTTTATAAGCTAGATCTTTTCAACTTTATAGCGATGATTCGTTGCAAAACGTTTTAGAGACTCGCGCAGATCGCTAATACGTAAATTAAACGTATCGTATTTAGAATGAAAAGAAAATACTCTTACCTTGTGTGCTTGTGGTTCTCATACTTGGAGAATACCTGTGCATGACCCTACCGTCCTACCACGAAATAGCTCACATTACGCAGTTAATTGCATATGTATACGTGTATATGCGTATTGCATTGTATCCGATGAAGTGCATTCTCGGAAATGACCATTTGATAATAAAACCTATCGTCGTTATGCGACATCTTGACTTCACTAATTATCATTGGTCGATATTACTTTCTTCATTTATATTGATCGATATTGCTATCTTCATTTTTATTGGTCGATATTACTTTCTTCATTTATATTGGTCTGCTTACCTGTTGAACCTTTCGTCGATCTTTGTACCTTCGATCGAAGCATATATAAATACAGCGTAGAGAGAACATGCGTTATTAGTATTCTATAATCGATCGATGTGACTGCATCTGACGGAGTCACACGATCAATTTAAGAGGCAAATCGAAACAATTTACAGTCGATACAGCACATTTTGTTCTACTTTCAAATTGTAAGTTTTCAATTTGGTATACATTAAATACCATGATTTAAACATAATCGGAATCTCTGTTCAACAACTTTTTACTTTCAATTTAAGTGCATAAACCAACTCATAAGAAAAGAAAATCATATTTGTATGTTAAAAGTCATTCAATATATATTGAATATTCTACAATATAATATACAAAATTTAGTATTTCAATTATTGGAATGCTAGTAAGATGTTAATACGCACATTCGTTTATTAAAAATGCCTCTATAATTTTTTTCTAACGCTTTAAAAAATACGCTTGATAAAGAAACACCCCCACAACCCAAAGAACCACTTGAACCTAAACTAACCGTGCAATTCCCCTTTGAATGACCAACAGGAGCAGCCGATCGACTACGCGGTGCCCAAACGCAAGGAAACCGAGCCCGAGGAGAGCGGCAGCACCACAAGCACCACGAGCACCGGCACGAGCAGCACCACGTCCTCCTCCAGCAGCAGCAGCGAGCGCGGCCGCGAGAGCGTGAAAGCCCAGCGCTCCTCGATCGCGGGCAACTCGATAGCCCGACCCCTGCTCGCGATGCGTCTCTCGGGCCCGATCCAGGGCAGCATCCACGCGGCGGCGAGTGGCCACGGCCGGTCCAGTGCAGCCAGTGGCGGGGCCAGCGGTGGCTCCGGGGCCGGACAGTCCGGCGGCGGATCCGCGTCCGGAGGCGCCTCCGGGGGAAACGGATCCTCGGGGGGTGGCTTCGCCGCGGGAGGCGGAGGCGCCGGAGCCGCGGGTGGAGCCAGCGGCGGCGGCGCCGGGGGCGGGGGCATGAACCCGGGGGGCAACGGCGGAAGGGGCAACTACGGGCCCAGCTCCCCGCCGACCGGATCCCTGCCGCCCTTCTACGAGAGCTTGAAGGGCGGGAACAACCTGGCGAACTTCGCTAATCAGTATAACGGTAGGTTCAGGTTTTAGTCGTTTTTTCTTTTGGTTCTTGGCTTTGATGTTAGAAGAGAGATTGGTTTACTTATGCGGTAGCTTCTTCGGTATTGAGAATTATAGTAGTAGATTTTTAAGGTTTTATTTATTATTTGTAAAGATGAATTTGTTGTTCCAAGGGAAATTCTTAGATGAATAAAAAATCGAGTGAGGTTTTATTTATTATTGATACGTATTTAAAACAAGCCTGCATTTTTTACGATTTTTAAATTCGTCATGTTGAAGATGTATATCTGTGTCTTTAAACTGATTTTGAAAAACGTCTTGTGTAATTTTAGTTAAGTAACAACTTAGTCGTATTTATTTTGTTATCATTTGTAATCATGCTGATATATAATTACTAAGTGTTACATACTATTTATGTAAGATATTTTTGCACTAAAATTTACGTAAATGCTTTAAATCTTCGCGCGCTTAATAAATACGATATAGATACACTTTAATCAGTTGCGCGTATATAAACATCACTTGCCATAGTACAACCAGATCAATGTGTAAATTCGAAAACAGTTTGAATGAGACAGTTCTACGTCGGGCAACTTGTTATAAAGCAATATAATAAATATTGCCAAGTATCTTAGTTTTGAAAACAAGTTATCAATTTTCATATCTAATTAAAAAAATGTTACTATTAAATGAAAAGTGCTGGTATAAATCTACCGGTTTGTGGATTATGGAATACTACCGTGTTACCTATATCAAATGAAAAATGAAAAAAAAAACCTTTGGAGCCACTCTAGTGCTTATACAGCACATTCTATCGCAGCATCATTACGTCAACAGATATTATTACAGTATTAAAATCATCCATTTACTTGTACAATTTTCATAAATTATTCATCTATTTCAGTATAACGATCCTTAAATTCTTCTTCACATTCTTTAAGAAAATCTTCCTGTTCTTTTGTTAATTCTACCATTATGCTAGTTCATGTAAGATTTTGGCACAACAATTAACGAGTTGGCAACTGAAAACAATTGATAAATTTTCATTCGCATTTCACGTATTTGTGGGAAAAATAAATATTAATATATTTGTATTACCTGTCAACTGAAAGCCCCATCTAATCACCTGAAATTGTTTCACCTTCGAACAGGAAATGGCTACCTGACGGCGTCTCCAGCGGTGGGCATGGAGTGCGACACCGGCCAGCAGGACAGCTCGATGAACCACCAGCAGCAGCAGCAGCAGCAGCAGCAACAACAGCAACAACAACAGCAGCAGCAGCACCACCAGTACTCGGCCCAGGAGGGCAAGCAGTACTCCCTCCTGCAGAACGTCTGCGCCTCCTACGGCATCGCCCTCAAGGAGGAGGAAGACCTCACCGCCTACAAAATCCAACCCAACGACCTGCTCAGCGGCCAGTACGGCGCGTACGACGTCACGGACTCGGGCATGATGCTCGACGTCGTATCCGGGGCGGTCGTCGATCCGCTTCAGTTCTCCGCCACCCTGACCTTCAGTTCGGATCACAGCGCGCTCCTCGAGAGCCTTAGCGACGCGGCGGATCTCTTCCTGCCGAGGCTGCCCGCCGAGGAGGGCGGTGGGGGCGAGCTGCTCGACGAGACCCTGCACTCGCCGGCCTCGGCCGGGAGCGCGGGCATGGGCGGACAGGACGGCCAGATGAACACGCCCGTCGAGCCCAGTGTGGATCCCTTTCCCGAGCACAGCATCTCGCTTAATAGAGGATTCGATGCGTCGAGGTAAATATTCATTTTTCGAAGGAGAACAAAGATTTTTTATTACAAAATTATGAATGTACTTTGCATATGAAATGAAATCTTTTTTGGAAATTTAAGAACTTGGAGGCTAAGAAAGTATATCAGTAAGGACATATATATATATAACAAATTTAAAGACCTTGATAAGCATTTACAATACAACTTTATTCAAATTATTTTCACAAAACGCTTTTGTTTTTACTCTTAAATTTTTTATATTAATTAATTTAGTCGTTAAAAATAAATTATGAAAATAAATATAAAATTATTGTATCCTCTAGTCAGATCGGATACGAAATTAAAAAAATTATTAATAAATAAGATAAACTTTTGTATTAGATTCATTGATTATATAAATTCTTATACTACTTTGTATTTGATGAATTTTCTTTAATAAAATACAGAATAAAAATCATTGAAATTATTAATTTCAGACATTATGGAGCGCCACAACATTTCGCCTCCTCGAAACTGTCCACGCTGTACACGAACGGCGGCGACAGCTACCAGACACTACCCAAAGAACGCTCCGAGCTGGGCCTGCATCTCAGCCAGAGCCCGCACGAGCCTCAGCTCCAGCAGCTGCAAATCCAGGTCCAGCTGCAGCAGCAACAGCAGCAGGCCATGTCGCCGCACCAGCAGCATCATCACCAAGGTTTGCTGAGTCCTGGTCTCAGCTTTACTGGCAGTGGTGGGCCTCTTAACTATTTTTCCCTTCCTTTACTTTTCCTCAGACTTCCGTAGAAGACTTTACTCACAATGTTGGCTTGAAGTTCTCTATTTTTGTTTGTTTCAAGGCTTTTATCGTATAAAGTTAGAGAGTCAATTATTGTGTGCCTTGTGGTGATTATTTTATACAGGATTGTTGATCTATTTTATGACTAGAATAATTGACTTTCTAGTTCTACGCTTTAATTAACTTCTTTAATGTCTCTTTTTATTTACGAAACAGTAAGAATAATAAATCATTAGATTAAT
The DNA here is from genome assembly GCA_949152435.1 of Gastracanthus pulcherrimus. Lineage (NCBI taxonomy): Eukaryota > Metazoa > Arthropoda > Insecta > Hymenoptera > Pteromalidae > Gastracanthus > Gastracanthus pulcherrimus. The sequence continues at coordinate 5,914,193 of OX424574.1, read as the reverse complement.
CTGTTTATAAATAACAGTATTCATCATATTATATTCTCAAAATAAATAACTTGTAACGCTCTCATATCAATTTAGTAACAAGCAAAATACAGTAGTTGTGTTGTAGAATCTAACAGTTGACTAACAAAACTTAACGATCTCACTTGTCCTCAACCTTCAACTTCACCTCTTTACTAACTCACAAATCCATTTTCTTTTCTTCCAGGACTAGAGCTGGATTCAGGTAGCAGTGCAGGTGGCAGTTTGCCCAGTCCCGGAGCCGGAAGCTGCTCGCTCGACGCGACCTCGACGAGCACCTCGCCGCCCTGCAATCTCATGGACCACGCGCCGAGTCCCGCGGGTGTAGCCTCCAGTACATCCTCGACTACCGGCGAGCCTCCGCTCACGCAAAGGGTTGGTGTACTTCAGCATAGGGTAAGCAGCTAGGTTTGATACAGGCAAAAGCATACATTTTTCGATTCGAAAGAGTACATAGACATTTTTTTGCGCGAGGTATTCTTTGGTTAGTAAATTCAGTTGAGAAATGATAAAAAGGATATTTATTGTAATACACTTGTCTATTTATTGTATAACTAGTCCTTTAATGTGATATAAATGTAATTGGACTCAATTAAAGTTTCTAACTAGAGATACCAATGCTTTCAAAACAAATTCGATAGCAGTGATAGGTTTGTTAAACAAACGAAAAGGATACTACTCAGTTTGAAATTTGTAATCATGCAATGCCAATCAACTTGACTGCTTCATCCCAAATTTTATTAACGGCTCGTCTGTTTCATCGCTCATCCGCGAAAATGCCCGAATGCATCTAACCACGCTACTTCTTCTCGCTTACAGTTGGGACTTCCGGGCGATTGTCAGCTGGAGTTCGTCAACGGAGGACACGGAATCAAGAATCCATTGGCGATCGAAGGCCAGAGGCAGGCGACGGCGGCGACCACGCGTGACGAGGAGCGCACCGCTAGACCGCCAACCGGCAAGGTAATTGCAATTTTCTTTCTTCCACCTTGGCGTTTCTTTTTTATCCTCGATTGTTTTTAATTGTAATGTTGCGTTTTTCTGCGCTCCTACGCTTGCGCGAAAACAAAGAGCAAGCGCGTGCCGCAATGTCTCTTTTATAGCGAACTTTTTTCTTAACGATCGGGCGCGCGATATCTTTCAAGGCTCGCGAATCGCAGCGATGTATTATTATTGGTTTTGACGTGAATGTTGGTTGTGTTCGCAGGAGGACGATCCCAACAGGTTCTCGTGCCGCGTCTGCAGCAAAAACTTCAGCCTGCAGAGACTGCTGAACCGACACATGAAGTGCCACAGCGACGTCAAGCGGTACCTCTGCACGTTCTGCGGCAAGGGCTTCAACGACACATTCGACCTGAAGAGGCACACGCGAACGCACACGGGCGTAAGGCCCTACAAGTGCAATCTCTGCGAGAAGAGCTTCACGCAGAGATGCTCGCTCGAGAGCCACTGTCTCAAGGTTCACGGTGTACAGCATCAGTACGCTTACAAGGAGCGACGCACTAAGGTAAACTAACTAACGATCTATCAAGTTCGACATTTTGTTAAGGAAAAATCGATTGGCGATCGCTACTGAGCGATCTAGAAAAACGTGATTCATTTTGCGCTATCATATTTTTTGTGGAAATTACTATTTTGTTGCAATGTTAAGTAAGTGCCTTTTGTAAAAACGAGTATAAAAATATATTTTTTCATGATCTTCAACTAAATTTTCATAACTTTTTCATTTTCATGTTTATATAGTTATATAAAGATAGTAAATAATACTTCTCTTAGTATGCACTACGCTAATTTTTGAGTTACTGCCATTGCGCGCTTTTTGTCTGATGCTTTTTTAATAATAGATACTATATACATTTTTCAGTAATTTATTAAATTGTAAATCCCGATTAAATTATTTATTTTAATATAAAGCGTTGAATTAATTCATTTTCTGCTTTCTTTATTATTTAAATAATTTATGTTAAGATTGACTGTTTTATATAGAGATTTGTTTGTTCTTGCAGGTTTACGTATGCGAGGAATGCGGCCACACGACACAGGAGCCGGAAGTGCACTACCTCCACCTCAAGGACAAGCACCCGTACAGTCCGGCACTGCTAAAGTTCTACGACAAACGGCACTTCAAATTCACAAACAGCAACTTCGCCAACATGCTGCTGCAGGTGCGCACGTAGAAAAAAAAAGTAAACAAACACGACGAACTTGCGTTACATATAGAAGCGAATACATAATACTTGTTAGAGCGACGCTCTGACGAGCTTTGCTTATCGCCGCCCTTCCTCTTTTTACATTCCTAATAACAGAGCTAGCAAAGATAAAGGAACCTTCTTTCGACAGATCTGACCGAAAATTTTACGAATGCCAAAAAGTATAAGAAAAACAAAGCCATCGATAAGCAAAGTTCTCAGATTCTTAGAGTACATAGTTTATAAATACATCCGCAAAACAGTAAATAAAATACTAAAAAAGAAAAGAGCCTTAAAGTGTCCGACGAACGTCGGGTTTTTTCTTAAAATATAAGTCGCTCGGTCGCTCGCGCGCAAATAAACAAACAAACAAGCCACAAGCAGAAAGGGAACAAACACGTCAACTGTTCTTGCTCGTGTCAATCTTCAGGGTGGGCTGCTGCAGCGGGACTCACGAAACGCCGACTCCTGCGTTAAGTCCGCCTCGAGGGTGCACGAGACTACCCAATTGCGCCGGGCATCGACGGTCTTGCACATGGGCCGGAACTCCACCTTCTGACCGGACGTCGAGGAAGAAGAAAACGAGCGAGAGTTGACGACGGTTTCGAAGAATCCTAAGCCTCGAAGAGAGATAATAAGAGACAAGTCTCGGTGGTGGTTCGAGGAGTAGCAGCAGCAGCAGCAGGAAAACCGATGGACGGAGCGAGGTGGAAGCTTGTTGTCGAGATACAATATGGCATCGTTCAGTATTTACTATTCGACTTGTAGACAGTACTTTAGTGAGTTGTTGCTGGTAGGGGGGTACCTAAGTTTCTTTTTTTTTTAATGGAGGACTGTGTATGTTTAGAGAGCCCAAAGACTTGGATTCAACGTTTCAGGAATGTCATGTCTACCGCGGCGCGGTCTTTTCTTTTTCCTCCTACTCGGATTTCTTATTTCTACGTGTATTACTCTGTTCTTTTCGATGATGAGGTATATACGGCAGTGTATGCTGATATATATGCGCCGCGGCCGGTTGCTTGTTTATCCACGATAGATTACTTTAACGAGATGCACGGCGCGTTACGTTGCTATCCGACTTTGCGGGCAGACTTATTCCTAAGAGATCTTTCGCGTTTCAACGACGAAGCGCCGAGGAGCCTCGACGCCGTTATTCTCAAGCAGCAACTGATTACTTTTATTGAATTATCAAAGATTATTAGTTTTTCTTTCAAATCCGTTATTGCATGGTCTAATGGATTCTTTCAGTAGACGTGCCGATTTCGACTGAGGTGGGTTCGTGTGAACCTGTCTTGATTTACAATACAATCACGCAAATGGTTTATTAAAGGTGAACAAAGACTTGAGAATCTGATTTTGAAGGTTCCGTGGTATTAAAGACTGCTGGACGTTAGAGATCTCTTAATGTACTTAAAACAATGGATCAACTTTAAACTATAAAGAAGGTCACGACGAAGTTACACTTCACGTGGTCTTCGATCGACTGACGTGGTAAATACTTATGTTAATGATACTGTATAAATAAGACAGGAGGATATTCTTTTTTTTTTCTAATCATTTATAGAATTTACGCGCACCTTGTTAAATGGTATAACCTGTGATATAGAGAGCGGCAGAAAAAAAGCATATTTAAACGATTTCTCTCGCGTGAATGAAACTTTCGTTACACACACAAGGACACAACACACACTCTACACGTACACGCGTATTATACGTCGCATAATCAAACGGACCCTATATATTAAAGACTTAAAAGAGATAATATATCGGTGACGAGAAATTTTCGAAGGGAGGCGTCGATGCAATCGAATCTTGCATATGTACTTCAACTGTAATTATACTTAAATGTATCGAAGAATCGCATTGCATCGAATATATTTATGCGAAGATTGAACCATTATACAGACATGTAAACGCGCGTAATGAAAGAATTTTTTTCCACGTAGTACCTTAAATATAATATTTAAAATATATGTATACGCGCGCACATACACACAAATCGGGGTTTCGTGCAATTTCGCGGTGGTAGAAAATCTTGTAGGCGCCTTTCGCTTATAAAAGAAAACAATGAATTACGTTGCTCGTAGTTATGTATTTTTTTTCTCACAAGACGGTAAAAGAAAGGCGTAGAAGGTGCTGATGATTTTATAAGGAGGGATTGAATCTTATAGGCAGCGGAAAGAGATGAGGTGCTTTCTCACTTTTTTTAGCGCATTAAGCTCGCGAAATATAAAATTATTGTAAATAGTATTCATATAGATATATTGTATTAATATCAGACCGTTTTCTAAAAGAAAAGGAGAAAGGGAGATAGAGAAAGTATATGGAGGTGTCTGAGAAGAATCCCGTCGAAGTGTCAGAACACACGAAATATATATTTATGTAATGGATATTTCTTTCATGTCGACGGAGATTTGCTCTACACTTATCCCAATGATGATCGATTAAGTTGTTTTCGATATGCGCCCACTTTAGTTTGTAGTCGTTGGAATATTCTTTAATTGTAAAGATTTCTTTAAAAAAACTATCTATGTTGGTGACTGTAAATAATGTCTAATCGATATTTCGGCTGCTTTTCAGGCCAACGCGGGTCCAATTTTAGTCTTACAACTATTAGTACCTTACATATTTTAATTATTATATAGAGTAAACGTATTGTGTATAAATAGCGTGAGATTTGTTCGTACATTATTATTATTATATATAACCATATATTATTTTTATTGATTATTAATTGATAATGAATTATGGATTATGAATCGATTGCGAAAAACAAACAAATCCATCTGTCCACTGAAATACTCAAGAAAAAGCAGTAAATAACGAGATCTTATAAGACGCGCGATTTCCATATCTCGTCTATTATTTAATTTACGTCCAGTATTGTTTTTACCGCATAATAATTACTGTTGTCGTAATTATTTTTGCCGACAATCTTAAATTGTGCTTGAGTCGGATTCATGAAGAGAGCAACGTCCTTTTGAATGTATACGCAACAACACTCAAAGCGCATGATGAATCTTTTTACTTATACCGCTGTATTCTCATCGTTGATAATATAATGGTTATTGTCCTTATTATTATTATATTATTATTAATATTATTAAATATATTATTATAAAAATATTTATCGTCGTTAAGACCATCGCATACGAATGTTATTATAGTATAAAGAAATGGTAAATGCATGTTGGCAATATGCATACCACGCTTTGACGAACGGCTAAACTCAATGAATGAACATCCCAATGACTATTTTACGCGCTTATAAATTTTCTGATTGTAAAAGCTGCGTAATTAGCGTTCTACAAATATTAAAATAAATAATTTAACGCACAAAAGAGTGGAGTATCACTATTATTGAAACCTTGTTACATCCTAACCAACCATCCTACTATACTTCTGTTCATAAAACAATCATTTTGAAATTTCAAGTTGACACTTTCGCGGCGGTTGATCTATAATAAGACGATTTTTTCAATTTTTTATAATAGAATCTATCGTGACTACTGTTTCAATAACAGTAAATAATGTGAAAAATGTATGAGAAAGTTATTTAAGAACGTTTCGTTTATGTAATGATATAAAATGTTACCAAATTTTCACAAATTCATGACTCATATATGGGCTGTGCCAGCCTCCGCGAAAGTGTCAAAGGATTTTTAAATAATAATAATTTTTGAGGATTTAATAAATAAAAGTTACAAATTTTTAATTTTTATAAAATAAACTTATTCTTTACTGATAAATGCCGAGTATGCCAAACGCGGAACATTGTATTTCAGTCTTTTAAAAAAATATGAATCTATTTCTCTTTATCGTGAATTTTGAATCCACAACGAGACATACAATAATATATAATACAATTTTTTTGACAACGAGATTGTACAATTTCATTCTTAAACAATACTCTTCTAGCTGCCACTTCTACGTAGGCTACTGTCAAACTACAACACCTGGATGTGTCTTATCTGTAATAGAAAAATATTAAATAAGATTGCTTAGAATTTTTTAGATACATGTTGTTTTTTCGGACCTTTCATAAGCACGTTCAGGCTTTCATCCAAATAACGAACACACAATATGCCTTTCGCAAATTCATACGCATTTCTACTCACTACTGACAACAGAGCTGATTAACATAAACCTAGGCTTTGCAGGAACTTTCGGGGCGTTCTTTCTGGACTTCGTTGTCCTATCCTCATTGATCAGTTGTTGTACCTAAAGCAATAAAATTTGATATTTAGCTTTTCTAAATTTAATTAGGATGTTAAATATAAATTAATAACAGTATTAACACGTTCGGTGCGGGGTGAGCCATATATGTGTCACAAATTGACGTACATTTTGGCCTCACTGAATCTGTTATTAATGATAAATTAATTTGATATTTTTATTATTTTTTATACCTGTTCATCAATGGCATTAAACTGCCATTTCCACGTGTGATTGTACAGAAATTGTCGGTGGTCAAATCTATTGTCATCAGGGCTGTACGTTTCCGCATGACAAGATGGAGTTAAGATTGTCATTTTATGACGATTAATAGCATAACAGCGATAAAAATGTTTAACTTTATCCGCAACCTAAAACATTTCGTTAATTTAGCTAGAGCATAAATAATAGAATATACAAATTAGTTTTTCAAATAAAGTACTTCTTTCGGGGTTATATTATCCCAAGTATGAACGAGTTTGCAAAACATGGAGAATGGTCCTGCACAATTCTGCTTTCTAAGTCGGCCGAAAATTCCTAATTCTACGTAAGTCATTCCCATATCAATTTCATCGAGTTGTGCTAGCTGACCACCTTGAAGTGGTTCTAGTTCAGCAGTTGGTTGAGCCTCCAAAATTTCATCGAGAGCAGGAATATTATACTTCCTCCTATAATTTATAAAAATGATTACATTTTAAATAAAGATGTAATAAACTTTGAAGCAAATTTCAATAACACACGACTAACCGAAAAAATGAAAGGAATCTTTTTAAATCATTTTTAGCGATTCCGCCAATCGGATTCACATCCGCACTACTGCAATCATATTTAGTGAAGTACCCTCGAAGAGCTTCATCAACATTGCTACTGCCAAGAACCAATAAACCACCTGGTCTACCTCGTACCCAAAGCATCAATTGCGCAAACAGATAAGCGATGACCATACGTATTCTCGCCTTGAAACATTTTTGTCCTATATATAACTTGTAATAAATGCATCCTTACAAGTACTATTAATAATAATAATTCTTACTTGAATATTTTGAAGAGCTAAGTTTTCTCTCGGCGAGCCGCCTTGAACTTTGAATCGCGGTGTTAACTTCGTTACTTGATAAAATATTCCTAAAATTGCAGAAATAGCCGTATCAATAATAATACTATGATGGTAAGAACCAATTTGACTGGCCAGTTCGGCTGCTCTTGACTTTGTCTCGGCTGAAGAGTTTTCGGTAGCCATGTAGCATGTAACAAGAAGTGTATTACAAAGTTGTTTTGGGTCTGTGGGCACGTATTCTGGGTCTCCAACTATTTTTCTTATATCCGTAATAACTTGCATATCTAGGGATTTATACAAAAGATAGTTTCAATCATTACTTAAGAGATTTATATAACGTAAGCATTAACTACCTCCTTTTTTGACGCATTCAACAATCATACAACACATCGAATAAACTAGACAAGCTGTAGACGACGAATCAACACCACCACTCAAAGGCAAGAAGAAGCCACCTTGACATGATCGTCTAAGAAATGTGAAAAGCATATAAAAGTTAAGAAAATACAGGTATGTTAACAGGTTCGTGCCGGCATGATCCAGAAATGACTCATGAATTGACGCAAATTTGTTTACTATTCGTATCATTGTAAACGTAAAAATTAATAAAATTATTTATGTAACTGATTTTTTTATTCTTTACAATCTTAAAATGATTTTAAAATATCGAGTTTTATTCAAAGTTCGAAATTTTAATAAATTTTGGAGAAGATTGCGAACATCGACTTATACATTAGCCGGCGTAAACCTGTTAAATAAAAACAATAAGATTATTCAAATACCGAAGATAATCCCAAAGCCAGCAAGCAGGAGCCATCGAAATTTCTTCTTCAGGTGAATGATATACAATCTTGGAGTGCTGTGTTTCTTCATCGTCGCAATCGATTGGTCTGTCAGGTGCATTAGAAATTAAATTCTCTGATGTTACAGCAAAATCTACTTTTACTCTGGGATATGGATTTGATCTTGCAGCTAAATGAGATCTAGCACGAATTTTGTTTCTGTAACTCCTGTAAAACATTTAAAAAGTTCATTAAAATTACAACAATTTTCATCCATTAACAATAATAATACAGTTACCACTTTTTGTCAATGTGTATTTTTTGATGTAGCATTAAAATATATTCTGCGCATTATAACAGTATTAGCGAAACACGAAAGTAACGTCTAATTTTCGTGTTGTACTAGCGCTGTGGTATTGAACAAACAAAATTACCGAATATCTTCAAGATCAATGGTAGCTACAGTGACCTCCACTTCTTCGAGGGCGAACTGTTTTCCACGACTCAGGATGTGACCGTTCAATGAGATACTCGAGCCACCATTGAAATACACCCTGGCTCCGTCGCAGCCTCGAAGATTGCTGAACATGTAGCAGCCCCCGGATTTGAAAGAGGCAGATTTTACCAAATCGACCGTCACGTAGGCTTTTCGAAGCTCGAAATACGATCCACTGCCTGAGAGAATGCAAATCATTGAATATAAAGAAAGATCATAAGAGAGTGAACGTATGAGTGCGATAAATTACTGTTTGCTATTATTTCGACGCCATCGAGAGCCATAGGTATGTGATTGCTGGACGGACTCCACAGCTCTTCGCATATCTCGAAACCTATGCACGTGTCTCGAGTTGAGATGACGGCGTCACCGAATGGAACCACTGACTGATTTGTGATTTGTCCGATCATTCTTGGCAGAAAGTAGTCTTCTACGGTTCTCTCCTAAGGAGTGCAAAATATTTTAAATATTTAAAATAAGTAACTTGCGCAAAACAAGCAAACACGTTTTTAATATTTGATTCGACAAGTAAAAATAACAACTGAAACAACTGTTGTTGACATTAACCTGTAGTTACCGAAGTGGTCTCTGACAGACTCGACTTGGCATTCAAAGTTATAATTTCTAAAACATTACTTAGGACTAATAATTTGAATGCGAATTTATAAAGTATCGTTACTTCAAGTCAATCGTGCATATAAATATATGTCTCATACAGAAGTATTAGTTAGTACACAAAATAAACAAGGTTACATAAAAAAAAATCAGAAAGTGTTTATAAAAATTGGTAAAACGTATTTTCTCTTGAACACTTACTTAGAAATAATTATTTTTAAACAATTATGAAGATTGGTGATAAACTTATTTATATTCAACGTAGTATTAAAAAAATAATAACTATACATTATAAAATACTTTTACATAACCTCTCACATAAAAAGTTTTTAAATAAATAAATAAATATTAACTCATATTATTTATAAATTAAAAAATGTCACGTGGTGTCTAACAGATACCATTTCGGTAGTTACATGAGAAAATTTCCCCAAAAATAAAAATCAAGTAAAATTAACTTCAAAATTTAGTTGCAATGCTAAAAACAGTAAAATAAGACAAAATAGAATTTAAAAATTAATACGTATAAAATCAACAAATACAGTACATTTAAAAGAAAGCTCGATACAAAATTACCAAGCAAAACCACCGAAGAAAAATATTCTCACCTTCGTCCAAGGTGAGAACCATCTCGTCTCGCGGTAATTGCCATCCTCGCACAACTGCATCTTCGGCCTGATCAGGAGTATTCTTCTATTCAGAAAAGCTACTCTGCAATTGTAAGTGACGTTCTTGTGCATGACCGGCATACCGACGTCCACGAGTATGTCTACGCATTCCGGCGATTTCAGCAGACCGGCCAGCACCTCCCAGCAGTGCAGAAGCGTGTCCGACTCGTAGAAATGATCCTCGCAGCTGTAGCCACTGCGCAAAGTAAAACAAAGTAAATCATCTAATTTTACTTCATAATTAACCCCTAGCTACCATAATTCATTTTTGCATATACTCTCGGAATTTTGGAGTAAGACTCTCAATCAAAATGAGCTGAGAGATTTTTACATAAAAAATTTTAGATAGTATAACTTATATTTTTTAAATAAAATTGAAAATAAGGACCATGCATATCTTTTTAAATTTTACATGCTGTATTCCATTTTTACTGCATAAAGATTAGATTGACTAGTATTTTATTAAAGACCTTCCTGCGAAGCTGAATTTTTTATTTATTTCAACTTTAGTCAATTTATTGATCAATACACTAAAAGAATTATATGATAAATATTAGCATGAAATCACCGATACACGATAAAAATTAATGATATTTACTATATTATATTATATTATGTTAGGGGTAATTCATAATGTACGCCACACTTGGACTTGGGGGACTTCATTAGCGTAACGGTGAAAAATTCTCAAAAACAGTGTGACGTAATTTGCGAATGGCCCCTTATATGTGCAATATAGTAAAATGTCCCTTGAATTCGTACTTTTACCTTATATCAGGGTAATTATTATCAAAAAATTCTATCCTTGTATAAACATTAAAAATAAGATTATAGACACAACACGTAACAGTTACGTGAAAATCAATCATCCAAGAATCTCACGCCATCTCTAACGCATTATACTTGAAATAAAAGCACATGATTACCATATCTCGAGCTCGGGTCCGCTGCGGTACGTGGCGCCGGCCTCCCTCGCGCTCTCAATGCTCTGCAGGATCCTTCGCGAGTTGCCCTCGAAATCCATGGCCCACTGATTGAGGGTGCAAACTGCGACAGTCGCCGTTCGACCCATTTTCGCCTCCGTGTTGTTTGCCTCTGCGCCCGGCGATCTCGACAATCTGCTCGCGCGCACGGGGCAAATAAGCAAAAGTGCAAATTGAACGAGGGGCAAATTGCCTGCAGGCGCCGCGCGGCGCGCCAAAAGGAAAAATCAGCGACGACGGGCGCGCGGGATATATACGCGCTGGCAAGCGCGCGTTTTAGCTTGATTGATCAATATCGCCCTAACTCCCGTCTAGACGCGAACTATAACGTTTTCGTTCGTTGTTTTTTTAACATAGTTAAAGTTTTTGGCGCTTTATTAAGCGTGTAGTAGGGCACAGTCACTTTTTGAGTGGCACTTAAGAGGAACGATCATTTCATGAGTTCGTGTGATTTCTTGCAGTTCGAATTCAAATTAATGTTTATTGTTAGACATTATAAATAGTTTATGCATGTCATTGTGAAAAATACAATTGCATTTGATAATAAAAGGGGCATTATTATTTAGTGCATTAAGAAAGTACAATGAGGGTTTAAAATAACTTGATCGACTGCTATAAATAATACATCAATCCAAAATATTCTTCTAGTATTCATAAAAAAAGACCTAGTTTCCATTCATTAATTTCCGCAGATTGACTCGTCGTTATTCCCTAAACGAGCGATTCAAGGTAGCTGCAGATCAATAAAAAGCCACGTTACTTCCAAGAAACTACAAAAACTATGATTGCTTACTGGGAATGACTACCTAATTATGCATGAGAACAGATGCAAGTTTTTATTTTTAGAAGAAAATATGGAAACATGACATTTTATTATAAATTATAAAAATGGTTGTAAATGTTAATGTTAAGGGGGTCCGAAAATTAATTACCTGAATTGCCGACCGAACCATACATTATTTACTTTATAAACAAAATTACGTATATTTCGCTAAAACCCAAACTCGCTGGCCCTTCATTCAGTTGAGGTAATACACCTATCTACGAAGTTTTAGACGTCAAAAACAACGCAACACAAAATTTCGTCAACATTTTATTCCAATAATTTTGTAGGGTGCTGTTGATTTGGACGCCTGAAAATTCATAGAGAGGCGTATTACTACTCAATGAAGGGCCAGCGAGTTTGGGTTTTGTCTAAATGTAAGTATTTTTATAATTATAAATAATTACTCACTACTTGATCGGTAAAAATCACGACGGGAAATTTGAATTCTTAATTGACTTTCGGACCCCCTTAAGGTGATGCTAAAGCCACCGATCACCGACAATTACGAGGATCCACTATTTTCATTTAATTTTCAATTTTTAGTAAATATCTCTCTGAAATGTTGTTGTCTCAACCAAAAACAACAATCTTTCAGAGAGATAATTTCTCAAAATTGAGAATGAAATATAAAAAGTGTTTCCCCGTATTTATCAGTAACAGGGGGGTTTAGCATCACCTTAATGTGAAAGTTCTTTTTATTAGAGGGAAAAAATAATTACTATATATATTTATGTAACTAGAACAGTTGTGTAAAATAATTATTATTTTGCCTTGGAAAAGGTCATTGATCTTTGTACTATTTAAAAGTCTCCTCTTAATTTTGGATAAAATGTAAAAAATTAAGTCTTTCTTTGGTCTCGTCTTAATTTTGTTAAAGACATAATTTTAAATATTTTAAATTCCAGCACTAATCTAATATAGTAATGCAACTCGCTTTGCGAGTTTTATATTTAAGTATAAAATATTTAATAATAGCTGCTTTATAATTTATTTATAGGAAAATTCTCATATTTTTATCATACAAGAAAATAATAGTAAAAAATGCAAGCACATATCGATGGCCCTTACGAAGACTAGCACGTTTGCGACATTTGTTACGGAGAGTAGTACATTTTGAAATCTCCCCCTAAGACTACCACATTTCGTCATTCCCTCACGAAGACTACCACATTTCGCAATTTTCTCACGAAGATTAGCATATTAGAAAATTTCCCACGAAAATTAGCACAGTTGGCGATTTTCTACCGCCTGATTTTTTCAGGCTGCTTTTATTTATATTCGGGTAGCCTGATTTTCTCGGATAAACCGATAATTTTTTGAGTACCAAAAGAGTCAACTACCCGACCCGAACTAGATAAAAAAATAATCGACCTGATTCGCCGAGAGTTTATCAGTACAATTTTGATTTACATATTCTATACGAAAAGTGCTAAACTTCGTGGCAGAATTGCAAAATGTGCGAGTCTTCGTGGCAACTTTTCAAATGTGCTAGTCTTCGTGGGAAAATCCTGAAAAGTACTAGTCTTCGTGGGGGAACAGCGATTTGTGCTACTCTTCTCTGCAGTTTGCAATGTGCTAGTCTTCGTAAGGGCCGTCGATATTATTTACTATATGGGTGTGCTGTAGTAAAAGCTGAAAATTTTGAACAATTAGTTTCAATCAGTTGTATTATGAAATTTATGATGTTATTTCCATTAGCTCTTTACACCAGTTCAGCAACAAGATCGCATAATTAATGATAATTAATAATTTCCAAAAAAGATTGAAATATTTAAATACCGAAAATTTTATTTGAAGAGGCAGGAAATTCTTACCAATATTTTACATACATCTAAGTTAAGTTTTACTGTTCCATTAACGAAGTTATTTACAATATCATTCAGATAACAGTTAAGTTCAAAGAGATTTTCCTTAATGTGTTATTTACTTTTTCAATTTTTAATTAAAGAACATGCTATTATAAAATTATAACCGCCCCTCATCTATTAATTAAAGTAGACGGACTTAATTTGAAACTACCCAACTCCGATAACATTTTTAACAAGTTAAACAAATTTCAAAATTTCTTGTCGAACCATATAGACACCTTCAATTGAGGGCAGCGCAAAACAATAATTTTGTAATTCATCAATTACACTGCGAAGACTATTGAAATCTTCATCATCTCAAGAATTTGACCATAACCACGTAAAGCACCACAACATAAGCCTGAAGGAACATTTAAATTCCAAAGACTATCTAAATTGTTTCACAAACCCACATCAATCATAAATCTACCTATACCATAAATCCTCAGAATCACGTGTAAAAAGTCCTCAATCATCCCCGCAAAGGAACTTCCATCCAAAGTCAAAGCATTCAATACCGAAGCTTCCTGGCTAGCGTCCAAAAAACCTCTTTCCTCCCCCCGCGCTCCCGCTGTAATAACCGCCTCGAGGCAGCAGCAGCAGCAGCGTGGCAATCAAAGCGCGGGCGCGAGCCCAGGAGCATCAATCTCACACATCCAGCACGCCCGGCGAATAATTTAGAGGGCGATCACCGTGCGCGATGCACCTATATACAGGTCGCGCGTCGAAACGTCGATATCCACCTTACACACATATATACACACAGACGTATCCCTTCAAACTCCAAGACGCAGGTGGAGCGAGCGAGCGAGAGATAGATAGAGAGGTGGTGGGGCGACGCCACCCCCGTCGCCAAGGAAGCCGGACGCCGAGCCAACGACGTTCGTGTGTGTGCGTGCGTGTAGCCGAAACTCGCTGCGGCGGGATGGATGGAGACGTCGTGTTCCAGTCCACGAGCTGCAGGCACCACACGAGCAGGTTGAACGAACGGCGCGCGATCGAGAGCGCGGGGGATTCCCCGCTAAGGGGGGAATGTGCACACGAGCGAAAAGTTTAGGAAAATTCGGTGCACGCTCGACGAGTTCTCGCGGTTGTTTGGGGCTTCGTTTTTTTTTTATAGCTTTGGGAGTGGTTGGACGGAGCGTGTAGTTTGATGTTTGGGGAGCGATGTACGCTTTCTTGTGGGGTATGACGCGATTTTCACGAGGTCTTTGTGCAAATGTGCGCGTGCGATTATGAATCATCGCACGGGCGATTACTCGTGGACGAACTTTGTGTCGCCAATATTGTGTAATGTTTTAGGTATTTACATTTTCCTTTTTTGATTTTAGGTATTAGTAATTTCCAGGATGAATCATTTTTTTTGCGATTTAACTATTTAGTCATTAAATAATAATTAATATTTATATTTGTTATGCATGCATTAAGAACATACTTGATTTCCTTAAAAATTACCTTACTCGAAGTAAATGTTAAGTAATAGTCGTTTGGAAATTGTTATTATAAATATGGTGTTTTCGACGTAAAAGCAGAAATATTAATTTGCGAAATATAATTTTTCTTAATGTTCACAAATAAATGTAATATTACAGTTTTATTCAGTAGTTGTTTATATGTATTTGCACAAATCATTACAGTGAAATTAGCCTATTTCAGAGCAGACTATAAACAAAAAAGGTTCATCCTAATTACAAATAGTATTGAATCAGTATTTATAATATAATTTTATTTCTATCAGGTAAGCATGACAATAGACGAAAAGACGCGCGAAGTGCGGAGTTTTTCTACAGGTGAAATCAAGAATGGTATATTTTTAAAGAATTATTTATTATCAATGCAGTGATAACAATGTGGGACGACGATGCTACAAGCGAAATTGCAGTCCGGACTGCTTGGCATGCTGACGCTGAGAAATGGAGTCCATCGTGAGCGCCAAAGTGAAAGACCTGCAAGCTGCCTTATTTCCGGTACAACCAATTCCTGGTAAACTTTATTTTTCTCGAATTGCACTGATGTGCAAAAAAGAATTTTCTATTTGTCGTACATGTGATACCGATTTAATGGTTAAGTTCCTTGTAAAACCTTAAATCAAGTAGAAAACAGTTCATGCATTCTTTTAACAAATTAAATGGAGTAGATAAAATGTTATTGTGACCCAAAATATTCTGTTACTTTTTTTTGTATTAATAATTCTGAATCACTACATTTTCTGAACATATAAATGTATAATAATCCGTGTACATTTTTTTATTTATAACCTTATAGTCTTCGTAGTTAAGCATTAGTAATGTAAATTGACTGTAAGAACGCATTAGCATTTAAAAATACAAAGCAAAAATCAATGTTGTAGGTAATTCAATAGCAAACCAATGTCTCCAAACGCGATTTGGAATCGAGAGGAAGGACTTAGATTCTGTCTTATCCTTGACCTCAGGTTTTGTCAGGTGCCGCGAGACCAAGGAAAGTTTTCAAACACTGTTGGTCGATTCCAACCTTATTGGATTAGACGCAGTGACACAAGAATCGCGATGGCCTACAGAATGTCAAGTAAAGTGTAGCTTTAAATACCATGCTATCTGTCGCTTATTTATGTTAACTAGCCTATGAAAAATTTTAAATAATTCGATTTTTAATACTTTTTTATAGCAATTAAAAAAAAATTCTTTTGAATTAATTTTAACGTAAAATTCTTAGGTTCTACCAAACAGAGTTCGACACCTAGAATACAGCCCGACAGATCCAGAGCCATTTTATGTTCCCACGGGAAAAGAACCAAAACCAAAACCCATCGGGGACGAGTCCGGAACAATCATATATCGTTACTGCCCCGCAAACGCCACAAATTACGTAAATAATAACAATACAAACCTTTTAATTAATAATTTCTGAGTTTACTTTGAAGAAAATTAATACATATAAACAAATTAGCTGAAATCGAGTTTTAAACAAGATTAACAGTATTCAATAACCAAGACACTGTTTGATGTATTAAAAATAAAATTTATTTTTATTCTCCAATTAACAATTGTATCGGAACTTTCTACATTGTTTTCGCCTCGCGAATTCGAAATGACAGCGTGTAAAGTACTTTTTACGTAAGGAGGTTAATGGGTATTAACCGCAATAAAGAGAATGTTCTGCTTATCAAATCTGACAGAACTCCCAACTAAGTTAGTACATGCGAGTACACGCAATAAAAAAAATTCCAGTTCAGCAGATCATGCATAGGCGGTTGCACAGTTTTGAGCTCCGACGCGATCAAGGAAACTGCGGATTGCGTGACACAATCAAGTGGAACGGACCTCTGCTTTGAATCTAGATTCGAGTCGGGGAATCTGGGCAAAGTCATTAAAATCACTGACACTTATTATCAACTGCACTTGCGCAAGGATCTGTACACCCAGCGACACATGCAATGGTACTACTTTAGGATATCCAACACGAGAAGCGGGACGATGTACAGGTATTGGTTTGGATCGATCGATCGGGCGAAACGTTTGTTGACTAACACCCGTCATTAAATTTGGTATCTTCTTTGTGATTTAGATTATCTATTGTTAATTTCTGTAAAGAAGATAGTCTTTACAACGAAGGACTGAGACCCTTGCTTTACTCTACCAAAGATGCGAATTTAAAGTCGATCGGATGGAGGAGATGCGGCGAAAACATCAGTTACTACAAAAATGATTCATCGTGAGTCTCACAAGTAATTATTCTTAAAAATTTATCAATTACAAGTACTCATTCATCAAATTACTCCATTCGCAGGGACGAAGAGAAAGAAAAACACACATTAACGTTCAACATCTACTTTCCACACGATCAAGACATCGTTTACTTGGCCCACTGTTATCCCTACACGTACACGGACTTGCAGGTACACGTCCAAAATGAAAAAAAAGAAACCTATCCAAACAACGCGCTTCTCTCGATCCTTCGTATTTACAGGAGTACTTGTCCAAGATCGCCAACGACCCGGTGAAGACGCGCTTCGCGAAATTGCGCCTACTCTGTCGCAGTCTGGCCGGCAACGGCGTTTACTATCTGACGATAACCGCCCCCACGGCCAACGACGAGGCGCGCCGAAAGAAAGGAGTCGTAATCACCGCGCGCGTGCATCCGGGCGAGACGGCCTCGAGCTGGATAATGAAGGGGATCATCGACTTTCTGACCGGCGAGTCCAATCAGGCGAGGGTACGCGAGCGCTGCTAAGCAATCTGGGCTTAGGGATAGATTTTTCGAAAAATCGAGAAGCGGTTTTGTTTGGTTTTGAAAATCGTTTTGGTTAATGTCATTTCTTTAAATTGAACGATGCTTTTAGAAAATTAGTATTTGCTCAACTGATATTTAGAGCAGGCGATATCAGCTTTCGCCTTTATACTAGTAATTATCTCTATAGCATTGCATGTAAAGTTAAGGTGATTATTTCGAGTACTTCCTCAGAATTACCCGTTTCTTATAACGTAATTCATGCGAAACACTTCCGTTGCGGAAACTATTTCATTATAGCGTATGTAATAAAGACAGTACCGTTTAAGCAAAAAATTTGACCATCGTAATCCCAGTAAGATATGAGAAAGTGACAGGAATAATATAATTCATATTTACTAATAAGAAGAGAGTAATGGTATAGCGGATTCTGGAATCCTCAGGAACTTTAGAATATGTTTTATCATTATAAAATTTAGACATAAATTTGAGTAATTTTTAAGAGCTCTTGTTTTTGAAATGTAATGAGCTGTTATTCTCCATGTATGCATTATTTTCGTGAAAAATGCAGGTATACATCACTTCTGATCGTAACCCTGCAAATTTTAAAGCTAGAAAAACTACCCAAATAAAAAAATAGATGGAGAAAACTTTAGTTTGAACTTCGTTTAATTCATAGAAAAATATTAATTGACTCTAAATATATAAATAATCGAAAATACCGTGATGAAAAATCTCAATTTTACACGCATTTTAATCGTCTTAATAGTCCAAATGAAATATTTTGTTACATCAGAAGTATGAATACAATTTTTTATTGATGCAATACATATATAAAATAATGAATTTGTAGACCAAATACATTAACAACAAGAGTCCATTCGACGAAACTACACGTGCTTCACTTTCGCCTATCAGAACCCACTTCCCAAAGCCACCTCTCAAAACCCTTTCTCACTGCATCACCGTAACTCATTGTTTCACTCTCGCAAAACCACATCCACCCCAAGGAGCTGCGCGAGCGCTTCATCTTCAAGCTAGTCCCGATGCTGAACCCGGACGGCGTGATAGTCGGGAACAATCGGTGCTCCCTGTCGGGCAAGGACCTGAACCGGCAGTATCGCACGGTGATGCGCGAGAGCTATCCCTCGGTCTGGCACACGAAGCTCATGATCCGCCGGCTGATGGAGGAGTGCGGCATCGCCATGTACTGCGACCTCCACGCCCACTCGCGCAAGCACAACATCTTCATCTACGGCTGCGAGAGCAAGCGGGCCGGCTGCCCGGGCAAGCTCGCCGAGCAGGTCTTCCCCCTGATGCTGCACAAGAACGCCGCGGATAAGGTCAGACTCGACATTGATATTTGCATAAGGGGAGGTCGGAGCGAACTTTACCATTGTGACCTCCACCTCGCGCCGTATTTTTCATTATACGTCTAAAATTCACATAGTAACATCAAAATCGAGGTTGATAATAGTTTGTTATTATGTAAAGAACACCGGACAACAGCAATTTTGTTTATTAGTAGCCTCAAAAGTTTTCTTTTATGAAATATTGTTACAATTGACGAATGGAAAACGGTAAAAGTGATGGTCATCTTACCGTTTCTTAGCCTTACTGATAGCTTCACCTCGCGCCTTATTTTTCATTATTTTACGAAATTGTACGCAATTATGTATGCTTGAAGCTTTATAAACATTTATTATTATGACAAGAACACCGGACAACCGCATTTTTGTGCGAAGTTTCAAACAAAAGCTTCAAAACCTCTACGAATGCCATTGGAATGAAATTTATATTAGTCTAGACTCGAACCTTCAAATTTCGTTCCAAAGCCATTCGTAGAGGTTTTGAAGTTTTTGTTTGAAACTTCGCACAGTGGTAGGTAATTGTATTATGGAGGGCAATGAGCTCTTAGTTTTTTATAATTATACTTATTCTATTAATTAAAGCCAATATTTTATAATTCTCGGGTCGGTAAGGCAGGAAGGATAAAAATTGACTTTGACACTCCCTTAAGTCAGGGGGAGGATGCGCGTAAGATTTGCTTTGCGGCTTTGACGATTGTATTTAGAGGATCGGACAACATTTTTGTAATTGTTACAGAATACCATTTTGGGTAAAGTAAGAAATGTATTTCATGTGCTACGAGTACTAAAATTAGTCCTCAATAAATTATTTCATCGAATGGGTACCTGATAGAAATGAAACTTGGATTTCGGTTTGGAAAGATTTTTATTTTCATTGGCTCACATTCACAGACTTTTTAATGAATAAAATATGCAAAGAATCAGTAAATGTAGATGAAATAGCATTTTTCCATAATAAAAGTTAACTTTCATCAACAACACGCGAATAAGAATTTTAGTTCAGTTTCTAAATGTTTGATACATTATAGTATGCAAAGAAAACATTGAAGCTAAAATTAGGTATTCAATGAAATCATCTAACGGAGAGTGATTTTGGCACTTTAAGCAATAAAATAGTTATTTTTCTATAAAAAAATCATATTATATAAAAATTATGAAAATTTAATCTGAATTATAAAAATTATAGAAATCTCTCCTAAAGATCTTGATTTGACAGCGATACCAAAATCAAGAAATGCCTATTAAAATCGTACGATAATTGACCTGACTTGTAACGTACGAAAGTTGTTCCTCAAATTTTCATTTTCTTCGTATTTTCAATAAACTCAGCTAATATACCTAGATAACGTATTAAATTAAAGACGTTTGCTTTGTCCAATTTTGCCCGACTCTCCCCTAATCAAGATGGCTCGCTGTACATTTTTTAGTTTTCCTTTGAAAACTGCAAGTTTCACATAGAAAAGGGCAAGGAGGGAACCGGGAGAGTCGTCGTATGGCTGATGGGCATTCAGAACAGTTACACAATGGAGGCGTCGCTGGGAGGCTCGAAGTTAGGCTCCAGATCGGGAACGCACTTCTCGACGCAGGATTACGAACAGATCGGCAAAGCTTTTTGCGAGACGCTGCTCGATTTCTCTGACAACGATCCTATAAAGGTGAGCGAACATTGTGCAGATTTTAATAGACTTTCGTAAACAGTTTAAATATTTACTTTTCCGTTTTAGGAGAAACTGCGTAATAAAATTATAGCGAGGTTGGCGAAAGAAGGATCCAGCGCCGATGAACCAACGAATATCGCACTCACCGATTACTCGAGGTACACTATTTCCAATTATAAAGCTAATAATACACTGAAAAAAATTTTTGTTAAATCTAAGTAAACGTTTCCTTGAATCGTACTAAGAAAAGATTTACTTAAATAAAGTAAATATTTCTTAAATTTAGTAAATATTTATTGAATTGATGAATACCGGTCTAAACATAATTAAATATTTACTATTATCAAATAAATCTTTTCTTAGTACGATTCAAGGAAACGTTTACTTAGATTTAACAATTTTTATTTTCAGTGCAAGTATTTTTAGGTCTTTTTTCAAATAGTTTTTTTTTATTTGCAGTGATGAAGGCGATACTTCTGATAGTTCGTCCGAAGAAGACAAATACGACAACGAAATGATACAGAGACGTTTGAATTCGTGTACAGAGGATCGTCGCTATTTATGCGTACCCCCGCCTTCGCCTATGCTTCTGAAACCTGCCACAGCTGATCCCATTCGAAAAATGAAAAAGCCTAAAACAAATTTACCCAGAACCGTTCTAATGCGTAGAAAAGCAGTGAGTAATTTAAAGAAAATAAAATGAAATCATTGTAATATAATTAAAAATGTACTTTTTGAAATGTAGCGCAACAGAAAGGCAATGGATTTACCAACGACTGATCCTGGTAGTGATTTGTACGATCTGACCGACTCAGGCGACGAAACTAATGTGCGTTCGGCTGCGGAGATGAAGGGTAAAAGTTCTGACGAAGAGACGCGCTTTTACGGAAAAGAAAATCGAGAAACAAAGAAGTCTGACTTAGATTTACCTTTAATTGTAAGACCTCGAAGTTTTTCGCTTGGCGAGGAAATTATTTCAGCGGATTTGGTCAGAAAAAATAAACGACGTTTGCGTCGTCGTCAACTGCCTAGGTTTGTATTTTAACATTTATTAATTTATTAAAAATAAAACAGAGTTAAAAATTTTAATGATTATCTATATACCTTCAGGCCTCTTAGAAATGTGTCCCCAGTGATACAAAAGAGCCAAGATATGCAAATAAAATTATTGTCTTTAAGACGACAAATTTGGACAGGAATGGGGAATTACGAAGTGAAAAATGACGAAAGTGTTGAGATTTCTTTAACGAACAACTATCCTTTAAGTTGGGGTGTTTCGAAGATGGCTTTTGAGTATCAAACAGATAATGAAGCTCTTTTACAGTAAGAATTCCTTAGTTAACCGTTTATGTTTATAAATTAATAATAATCTTTATTTGAGATGAGAATATAATAGAAATTTCAAATTGATTTATTTATACTTTTAGGTCATGTTCAAGGAAATTAGAAGAATTAAATTATAACAAAAATGACTTAAAGAAATCAAAAAAGAAAACTCGCAAAAAGTCAACAAAATCTATCGAGATTCCTCCTGTGATAAATAATGTAGAAGAAGAGAATCGACAGACTCTGAAAAAGAAAAAGCCTCGAGTGAAGCGTCAAAGAGCAGTAAAATCTAGTCTTGAACCTCTGGATAACAATAAAATTTTGCTCACCTCTGATGGAGTAGATTCGTTGAAACTATTTGGAACTGCCAAACTTCCTAAAGTTCAGTCAAAGCAGAAGTTGGACTCTAAAAGAAAATTAAATAAAGCCATTCTTGCAGCGACCATAACAACTTCAAAGATGAAACCAAAACCTCCTGTTGATTCAGCGGGTGACAGTTCGAGTTCTGAAAATTCTCCACGTGCCACACGGCACAAGAGTATCAAGAAGAAAAACAACATAACAGCAGGAAAGAAACGCATCCAAAGTGCAGTGGCTGCTAAGAAAGATTCAAAATAAACATGCCTGCTTAGCAACTGCTGTACCATTAATTACGCACTGCCAGTTACATTCTATATTACGTACTTAATCGTGCCACTGAAAAAAAGGACGTACTCATATCATAACTTTATCAAATGTTATTGAAAATCATAAATACCTCCAAGTAGCAATGCAATTACTTGGATTTGCATAACCTCACTTATTGATGAAGTGTTGTTTTGAAATACATTTGTAATATGTAGAATACATTTTATATGCTCTGTAAGACAAGTAATTGAATAATCGTTAATTGTTAAAACAATGTTAATTCTAACTTGTTCTGTTCGACAGAATTTACGTAATGAATACAAATAAATGAAGGTTAGAAATATCGCATTATTATTTACTTTGATAAAATACCAGAGAAGTTGATGACGTTATTGTGCTCCAGTGAACAGCCAAATTAGAGTCTTATCAGTCTCTTCGTCTCTTGTTTAAAGAATAAAGAATATAGAAAATCTGCGTGTATATCTATAGAAAATTTTTAAAATCACAACAATAACGTCATTTTACTACAAAAACTATACCTATAACTGTAAGAATTGAAAAGGCATTTATGATTTCCACCATCTTGAATTTCTGAGACCTCTATCGACAATCGACCGAACCAAAAATAAGAATGATGATAAAGGCGGAAATTTCAAATGTGTAAATTCGAATGACCTATGTATAATAAAATATTATTAAAATTATTAAAAGGAAACAAAAGTATAATATCGCGACAATTTATTTTTATTTTATTTACTGTTTATATTGTTAAGATAAGTTAATTCCCGCATTTTATTTTAATTTTATTTTATATTAATTAAGCGGGCCCTTTTACGAAGAAATTTACGTATTTGGTAGAATTACATGGGGTGCACTTACACTAAAAAATGATCAAGTATTAATAACTGCACTTAATAAGTTTATTTAATGAAATTAAATACAATATTCAATATGTTTTCAACAATTCTATTTCTTTGAACAACTAAATAAGTGCGTAGAACTAATACACGTATTTTTATTCCGCTATTTCAATTTCGTCGATAATATAACGCTCGGAACGAATGTTTGGCGTTAATAGTCACATTAGCCACGACAGACGCAGAGCCTCGTGGGGTCATCGAGCGCTGACCTGGATATCCGCCCATTGTAAGCGCGATTCGGTTTTTTCCCATGAGACGTTGAAAACTTTGAAAACGACTCGATAGGATATATTCGTGTGACTTTAATTTTATACCTGATTCGCTGTTTGTCATGAAAAAATATAACTATAGTAGTTTGTCGAGTTTAGTTACTTCCTCTTATAATTTCTATTACCTACGTTATAAAGCGTTATTTGAAGATAATTCAATTGTAAATAATTTATTCGTCATGCTTGAAAAATTAAAAAAGTATTTTATTAATGCATATTTTTCTGTTTTATAATATTGAATCGTAACTTAATATTTATATTTAAATATAACTATTTACATTTAAATATAAATTAAAAGGAAATATTACCTATGATGATTTGGGAGCGTCCTATCTTCTATATGTTTGATTCATCACAATGCAATATTCGTTGTAGTATTATCTGGTCATTGGAAAATACTTGAAACCCGTTTACACTATGCAAATTTCGATCTTGGAGTTGCTAACGTAACTTTCCCGTCTATTTTGTGAAATTAACGCTTTTAAACCCATTTTAAAAATAAATCGAATAACCCAATGTTTCCAATATTAGTTTTTAAGTCAGTTATGGAGGGTCTTCCGCTAGATATAGGGCATAAAACAGAAAGTCGTATGAGAGTTTATAAAGGTTCTATAATAAAACTAATGATATGTACTTAATAATAGTCCAATACTACATGAAAAAACAATTTTTTTCAAAAGAATCATGACGTCACAATTGTAAATATTGTCAATTTAAAAAATATTTAGTTAAACCCCAATTTTTTTTATTTCCTAACCAATTTTAATGTTTTGAAGATTATTTTTTTCCTTAGACATTACTCTACTAAGTTAATGAAAGAAAATTTTAAAATAATATGTCTATAATAAGAAAATGCTAATTATTTATAAGTAAATGCGTAAAATCTTATAACCAATTATCTTTCTCTAATCACAGATATATTATTTTTAAATTTTCTTTCGTTAACTTTGTAGAGAAGTGTTTAAGGAAAAAATAAGCCTCGAAATATTAAAATTGGTTAAGACATAATAAAAAAAAATTGGGGTCTAACTAAATATTTGTTAAATTGACAATATTTACACTTGTGACGCCACGATTTTTTTGGAACGATTTTTTTGGAACGATTGTTTTGGAACAATTTTTTTTTCATGTAGTTTTGGACTATTATTAAGTATACATAATTCGTTTTATCATAGAACCTTTATAAACACTCATTCGATTTTTTGTTTTATGCCCTATATCTAACAAAAGACTCTTTAAATATATTAGAAATATTCTTTCTCATTTATACATATTCCTAGTTATTTTGAGAAGTTATTTGCGTTCATAATCAAATAAAGCTACAAGTTGCGTTTCTACCCGTGCACACTAAAGTAGAACACGCTGCTAGTAATCTGCGTCCATTAGGAAAGTTTATGCACAGGCCATCGCACAATTTAATCAAGTCCGTCTCAAGATAATCCAATCTGTCATAATCCTTTCATTGAAAACATATCCCTTTTCCGGTTCATAGATTCAATACATACTCTCACCCCGAAAAAGAATTAAAAACAACTAGAAAGCATACTCGCAACAATTTATTTAATTTATTTATACCTAATATTAATTCTAAAAATGTAAAGATAGTTTCTTCTTAGTTTTTAATGTAATTCATACTAATTGTTAGAAATTATCAAATAGAAGTTCTGTAGTTTGTAATAATTACTTTCATTGCGTCATAAGTTATGTTTTCAAATGAGTTGCTGCTATAAACAACAACTGTCTTAATTAGGTTAAAGTCAATTATTGTGTTATAAGAAATTTATTGTAAAAGTATGTATTAAAAATAAGTAAAAAATTATCATCTTTATTTCAAAACAAAATACTTTCGATAATACAAATATATTATTATACCTTTGTTATTTTTTCAACGGGACATGCCATTTTACTCATGTCTTCTTCATTTTTCATTAGTTGAAAATATATTTTTAAGTAGTATAATTAGACAAGCTCAAAATATTGTTCAATTTTTGTAATAAATAAGAAATATATTCTTTAGGCAAGCATAATGAATTTTGAATATTACATTTTGAATGCAGTTGACATGCAGCTTTATACCTTAAATTTTGTTAACGAGTTCCTTATATATATATAAAAATATAGTATGGTGCAGGTCAATTCATTTAATAAAAAGTACATTTTTCTTATTTATTTCTTTATACACTTGTCTTTTTAATGTTAACTACGTTTATGACAAAACATTAAAATTAAAAAAGTTTTATTTACATTTATTCATATTTGAAATTGGAAAAGTCACTATTCTAATTTTAAATAAGTATTATTTATAAAAAAAAATAATAATAAAACAGATGAATCTATATTCGTATTAAGGACATATCAACTGTGTTCAATTTAGAAAATTAAGATAAATATTTAAAATTTAATTAAAGTTCTAGCTATTGATCTAGTTAGTTGAAAATTGTTGTACACAAAATATGCTGATTTAACATATTTTGAAGGGTATTAAGGTGGTGCTATACCCAAAAAGTCAAATTCTACGAGATTCCGAAACAACGCTCTAAAATTCAAATATAATAAATATAAGTACATCAGAAAGTTATTTATGCATTTTGAACTTAATTTGATCAATATAATTTTGTTTTATTAACAGATAAATTTTCAAAGGCTTTTCTATCTTTTTAACAAAAATAAAAACATTGTATAGTTTACAAAAAACGTAAAAATGTACTACTTTTGAACGTTTTTCTAACTGATTGAGTTTATTTTTCTTATTTTTCAAATATGAATTTTATGAAAAAAGTAAACTATACAAAAGTTTTCAAATATATGAATGTAATAAGTATTACCAAACTATCTTATCAAAAAAATTAATCTTCATGCGCATGGAGCATCATGGACATAAAAAAATGTATGTCGAGAAAAATGCATTTAAAGTTTTAATTTCCTATGCTACATAATGTTAATTAATTTATTAAAATCATTATAATACTTTATTTAGTTTTAAAGTTATGATAACTATGAGGTCTTAAAATATTCATTTAATTATAAACTATAATAAAATTTAATAAAAAGATCGACTTTTTGAGTGATTTGGGTATAGTTCCCTTAAAGCTCTTAACCTTGTTTTATTTTATTGCCTCTTAATCCTTTAAAGCAAGAAAATACAAAATTTAACCACTATTGAAACTTTCAGGATATCTTCAAAATATAGAGATTTAGGTAAATATTTTATCCATTTAGTACAATCAAGTAAATTTTATGAAGTTTACTAATAAAAAAATATTTACCTCTTTCCTATTTTTTAAATATTCTGCTTTTATACGATAAATAACTTTTTATCCATGTTTTGGAGATTTCTTGAAAGTTTCGAATCAGGTCATCGAAAGCTGCACTTGTATTTCCATGGTAAATTTACAATAAGGCTAACGATAATTGGATTAAGGGCCATTAAAATGGGTTGGTGAGTTCTAATACATCTCAGAATATGTAAAAAATATGCTATATTTAGTAAAAAATTACAAATATGCTATATTATGTAAAAGTTAGAACCACCTAAATAAAGCAAAGAATCTTTAATTATTACTATTAAGAAAAATCTTATTAAATACATGTAAACTTTAAATAAACATTTTTAACTAGTTATTAGCTATTTGCTATCAAAGCTAATAAATGTATTAAAAAAAATGATCAGAAATCGGGTACTAATCGGTAAGCAATGCCGTACTTCGCGTAACAAAGAAAAAAAACATTTCTTCTCTCTGTATCCAATCCTCGATCGAGAAAAATTCATATCCTCTCCGAGTCCCTCTTCCAACCTCTCCGCGCATCGCCCCGTCTTATACACCGCGCTCTTTGCATACTTCACGCTCCTCGACTCCGCACCACTGCCTCTCGCTTCTGTTCTCTGTTCCGTGCTCTCGCCTCGCCGCGTGGCTCCGGCGCGGCGCGCCGGCGCGCGACCTCCTCCTCCTCCGCGCCATCGAGAGTGAGAACGGCCGGCTCTCCTCGCGACTCCTGTCCGCCTGATACCGTCGCAGTCGCATATGCAGAGGGAGTCGCGACAGAGATTAGGATTAGATGTCGCCGGGCCGACGAGCGACACTCTCCCTCTCACTCGCCGATGTATATACAGCTCGTGTGTGGGTATATATATATACCCGAGTGGATCTCCCGCGGGAAAGCGAGAGCTTTCACTTGCAAGGGCGTAACCACGCGGGACGCGCGCACGATGTATACAGCCGAGAGCCGCACCTGTGCAGTAGGCTGATACGGTGCGGATGCACGGGGACTTGCCGGTCTCGGACCTATTCTACTTACGGCTGGAGAGCTGCTTGGCGAATCGATGATGCGCTTTGGAGGGAGATTTAGATGTGTACTTTTTGATGTTGTAGGATTGTAAATTAATTTCGAATCGTTGGGAGTTGAATATTTCATAGCATTTTAATGAAGATGAACTTTTTATGATGCACGTTTTGTCTTTTACGTTTTTAGGTACTTTTGTAGGTTTAATTGATAAAGTAAAATTTGCGAGAATAAAGTAAATTTAGCGGGGATAAAGTACACTTGACGTGGGAAATTTCTGATCGTATGCATTTGAATTTTTTTGAAATAATGCAATTTTATTGGGTCTCATTGGATCGAACGCATGTTTTTGCTAAGCTCATTGGAGGATTTTAAACGCATTCGACCAGAAATTTCCAACGTCGAGTGTACTTTATTTCCCGTAAGTTGTTTTTTCAATTTTCAACTATTTCTTTCTCTTTCCGTGGGTCCTACTCTTCAAATCAATAAAGTGGCCACAGTTAAGTCGGAAATAAAGTTATATATGTAACACGGGAATTAAGCCGATTATTCCCGCGGGTGGGATTAGTGCCCGAGCGAAGCGAGCACTATTAATAAATAATTCGATAATCCTGGACTTTATTCCCTTGTTGCATAATGTACTATTTTTCCCGCAAATGTAATTTTCAGTTTCTTTTTAATTTTGAACTATTTCTTTCTATTTCTTTGGGTTCCACTTTTCAAGGCAATAAAGTGGCCACAGTTAACTTGGGAATAAAGTTCTACAATATGCAACACGGGAATAAAGTCGATTATTGCTTATTATTATTTCCTTGTTACATAGTGTACTCTTTTACCTCGTAATATAAGTAACGTAGGATATAGATTTCAAAAAATTACATAAAACTGAAGATTTATCGAGTGATAAAAACCAGTAGGTATCAGAGCAATTAAATTAAATTAAACGTACTTCTCGTATCTTCTTTTTTGATAAATAATTTTCTACAACAAAGTATTATTTTATCTATACCTATAAAAACTGTCCAATTTTCCCATCATACTTTTTAATACAAAAATTTTTGCAACAAAGTATAAACATTATGTATCCAGACAAAAACAAAATCAAGGCTTAATTTTGTGTTTCTAAAAAAGTTTTGTACTATGTGAAAATGAGAATAATTCTTGTAATTTCTAGTTTTCTTATTTACGTTGACTGCTAACTCTTCTCTCCTTGGGAATAGAAATGAGTTTC
Organism: Gastracanthus pulcherrimus; assembly: GCA_949152435.1. Classification (NCBI taxonomy): domain Eukaryota; kingdom Metazoa; phylum Arthropoda; class Insecta; order Hymenoptera; family Pteromalidae; genus Gastracanthus; species Gastracanthus pulcherrimus. The sequence continues at coordinate 5,884,609 of OX424574.1, read as the reverse complement.
TTCTCTTCACCTTTTTGAAGTATTACATTTCGCAATGTTTCATATATATCTGAGATTGAAGTATAACGGGCCACCAAAATGCAATACCCATAGAAATTATAAAAAGCATAATTAAAAAAGAACTAAAATAGCATTTAGTTACAATCCAATTGAAGAATGTTATCCTATATTTATATCAGTGCACTTATAAATTACTTCGAATAGCGATTTGAAAAATAATTGGGGTATAACGGGCTCCCTAATTGTATAACAAGTCAGCGTATTCTAAAAGTTATGGTTTTTTATAAATAAACATGTCAACCTCTTTCTTTTGGAGCTGTCAACGATATGTGTACTCTTGGAGGATATCCATAGAAAGAAAATTAACTGACAACACTACAACCAGATAGACCACCAGTAGATTACGACGCGGAACAAAAAATTTCATCCCTTTTATATAGCAAATATGGCTAGTGGCCTGTTATACTCCAGTCTCCCCTATATACTTTTCTCTTGATTTTCAACACGCAAAGTGTAATGAATACATTCAATGAGAAATTTATGAAAATAAGTTATTCCTATAACTTGAGATAAGGGCATACAGACAATAATTGAATCGTATATTTTAAAAATAGCTTAAGGTGGTTATGTCGTTTTTAATTGACCATTAGAAAAAAATTTATATAAAATAAAATTAAGCTCGTACAGATTCTCTAATTTAAATAATAAAGTATATTAAAGAAGGGTGCTTAACGAAATGGAAAAAAATTATATTAAAAAAATCATGACGTTTGAATTGTAAATATTGTCTATTTAAAAAAACTCTACTTATAAAATAGAATTACTTTATTTTTCAATCAATTTTAATAGCGCTTGATCGCTAGAAGTCGACCAGGACAATTTAAGGCAATAGATCACGCTTTAAAAACATTGTTTATTCTTTTTCATAGTTCTATCATTTAAGTTCAGTTATAAAAGCTATAAATATTAAACGAATGAAATTATATATTAATTAATTGTAATGATCATTACAATTAAAAGTAAGCTTTGGATATGAGTTACCGACCAAGCCTGGGCGACAACTAAAATTCAGCAAAAATTAAAAAAATTCCAATAGTCAACCACCTGCAAGCACATATCGATAAAGATATATCGAAGTAAATTTTCATTGTATGGTTCTTGAACTGTTTTGACGTCAGAATTAAATGTTTAAATGGCATAGATCATTCAAAAATTATTAACCTAGCGATATTTTGTATACGGGTTTATTTTTTAAAAGAAAATAGTCAAAGTAACCGACTACTGGGGGGTGGCCAACCACTGGAACACTACCCTATTTCGGGGCTTATTTTCTTCTTTAAACATTTGTCTACAAATTCACCATTAAAAAATGATATATTTTTCCTTTTATAAGCAATTATTATCTCTCCAGAAAGTTAAATTAATATATCATTTTTAACCGGTGCATTTGTAGATAAATGTTTAAAGAAGAAAATAAGTCTTGAAATATTAATATTCATTGAAAAAGAAATAAATTTTTATTGTATAAGTATATTTTTTTTAATTGACAATATTTACGCTTCTGACATCACGCTTTTATTGAAATAATATTTTTCCATTTCGTTAAGCACCCTTCTTTAATACACCTAATTATTTAAATTATAGAATCTTTACAAGCTTTTTATATAATTATTTTTCTAATGGTCAATTAAAAATGACACAACTACCTTAAGTTTAATTTTTAATTATTCGTTCCAGATAGTAAATATTCAAATGTTTCAATTCAAAAAACTCTTGGTAAGCTTATTGAACTATAGTTAGAAAAATAAACTACAATGGTCTCATTCAATAAAATAAAGTAAACTTTTTCTATTTCAGTCAAAATCCACTTATAGAGGCATAGAATATTTTTAAAATATTCGATTCAATTGTATTTTAAGATATTTATAGTTGAAGTATTATTATTGTTATATAATTAAAGTAATAAAACAAGCTTCGTATTTGATAATATTATAAAGAATGCCAGAGAATTCAAAAAATGGCACTCGACGTCTTCTTTTTTTTCACGTTTTTCTTACCTCATTGACTAATTCAAAACACTTATACATATGGATGATTTACAGGAAAGTCTTATTAATCGTTTTTTTCTTTTTAAGTACTTTGTAGCTATGCAAGTAAAAAATCTGATTGAATCTAATTTTTTAGCATATTGTGGGATACTGGTATTGTAACTGTTCCATAGAACTAACGTATATTTTTTAAACTAGTTGAGAATGATAGATTTGAATATTTATAAAAATAAACAAAACAATGATTGTTTAATATTAATATTCGGACCGTCTGAAAAAAATGCTCGCATGTAGTTTGATTCCAATTTTTTATAGAAACTGTTTTATATCTGTATTGAATAGAACTTTTGTAAAGGACAAGTAGTTAAAGGACAATTAACTAGTAATCGAGTACAATAAATTCAAATATTATCAAAATTTTGAACATTTGAAATTAGAAAATTTTTGAGGATTTGCTCATATAGAATCATAGCTATTTTTCTACATTATACATTTCTATAAAAGTGGTTTCTAATTTAGCATGTATAAACAAATAAAAACAATAAATTTTTTCTGATAAGAATGTAGTGTTGGTAAATATATATTTTTCATTCTAAAAATATAAAATATGAAATACTATTCTCACTTTCATAATCATAGCATTCAGCTTTTATTACCCATTTAAAATTTTATTTAAATTTCACTTCCGTGCATTACAATTTCACTTTCTTGATCACAATAATTTTGCTCTGATCGCTTATACAAAATTTCATTCAATACATATTTTTGTTTTTGTATGATAAAATATAAAGTTTTAATAAAGATATATTCATATAAAAAAGAATATGTTGATTTCATTATTAAAGCTTAAATGCGGTAGATAATAATGCACATTCTTGTGCTACGGAAGTGACAATAATAATAAATCAAATATACTAGTAACATTAAAATCGCTATGATTTTATTTAATAAACCGTTCTTAACAATTATCAATACTTAAGCGAACAAATACCCAGCGTTCCTTACAGGGATACGTATTGAACTTTCCCTTTTAGAATCGCTTTGTCTTATAAAAACAAAGGGCTGATGTTAAGTACAATTTTAAGGAAAATCAACAAAAAATTAAGTTTTGGTAAACGTAAGCGTATAGTACTTAGTTTGGTTTATGTTTACCGGGCATAAAGTAGCACTTTTCCGCATACTTCGCATAAAACCGAAAATTGTGCATGCGCAGTAATTGATATTTGATCGAAATTGTAGTTTACATTTTGTATTTTAACATTATAATTTTACTACTTTAGTTACGATACATGAAATTACTCCAATCATACTAAAGTAAATATAAAAGAATTCTTAATTCACGATAATAAGAGGAAACATTATTGTAGTGTAAAATATTGAAATTTTATACCGAATGATGAAATATTTTTATAAATATTGTATTTATAAAATTTATATATCCTACTATAATAGGCATAGTGCGTTTCTTACACATAAAAATTGTACACGTAATTATTGTGCACAATTTAGCATTGGTCAAATATATCTAAATTGTGTACAATAATTACGTGTATAATTCTTATGTGTAAGAAACGCTCTATGCCCTATAATACCTGTTTGGATACAGTATCCATATTACTATAATTGGCTAAGATAAAAAGGCATACAGCGTTTCTTACACATAAGAATTATACACGTAATTATTGTACACAATTTAGCATTGGTCAAATTATATATAGATATATTTGACCAATTCTAAATTGTACTCAATAATTACGTTTACAATTCTTATGTGTAAGAAACGCACTATGCCGATAAAAATAAATTATAAAAAAAAAATTAAAGAAAAAAATTGACAAAAGTGAAAAATCATATATATACATATATAGTCTTTCAACCTTTATGAGTCAAAATAATAATGCATTGAAATTACGATAAATTATTGAAAATGATGTATTTTGTTATTGTAGTACTTTGAATAAAATGTATAGTTTAAAAATGTAATTCTTGTTCAAACGGTGAAAACCGTTCAAACTTTTATAAATTTATTATATACCATATGGGTGTGATTTACAAAAACTACTCTTTTATATTGAAGTTAAAATGTTCGATATCTATTTAAACTCTGATTGTATTTTATAGGTGCAAGTTCTTATCATAATTACTAAAATTTATCTATATTTTTTAAATAAATATTTAAAAAATATAGATAAATTTTAGTAATATTTTTTTAAATAAATATTTAAAAAATATAGATAAATTTTAGTAATTATGATAAGAACTTGCACCTATAAAATACAATCAGAGTTTAAATAGATATCGAACATTTTAACTTCAATATAAAAGAGTAGTTTTTGTAAATCACACCCATATGGTATATAATAAATTTATAAAAGTTTGAACGGTTTTCACCGTTTGAACAAGAATTACATTTTTAAACTATACATTTTATTCAAAGTACTACAATAACAAAATACATCATTTTCAATAATTTATCGTAATTTCAATGCATTATTATTTTGACTCATAAAGGTTGAAAGACTATATATGTATATATATGATTTTTCACTTTTGTCAATTTTTTTCTTTAATTTTTTTTTTATAATTTATTTTTATCGGCATAGTGCGTTTCTTACACATAAGAATTGTAAACGTAATTATTGAGTACAATTTAGAATTGGTCAAATATATCTATATATAATTTGACCAATGCTAAATTGTGTACAATAATTACGTGTATAATTCTTATGTGTAAGAAACGCTGTATGCCTTTTTATCTTAGCCAATTATAGTAATATGGATACTGTATCCAAACAGGTATTATAGGGCATAGAGCGTTTCTTACACATAAGAATTATACACGTAATTATTGTACACAATTTAGATATATTTGACCAATGCTAAATTGTGCACAATAATTACGTGTACAATTTTTATGTGTAAGAAACGCACTATGCCTATTATAGTAGGATATATAAATTTTATAAATACAATATTTATAAAAATATTTCATCATTCGGTATAAAATTTCAATATTTTACACTACAATAATGTTTCCTCTTATTATCGTGAATTAAGAATTCTTTTATATTTACTTTAGTATGATTGGAGTAATTTCATGTATCGTAACTAAAGTAGTAAAATTATAATGTTAAAATACAAAATGTAAACTACAATTTCGATCAAATATCAATTACTGCGCATGCACAATTTTCGGTTTTATGCGAAGTATGCGGAAAAGTGCTACTTTATGCCCGGTAAACATAAACCAAACTAAGTACTATACGCTTACGTTTACCAAAACTTAATTTTTTGTTGATTTTCCTTAAAATTGTACTTAACATCAGCCCTTTGTTTTTATAAGACAAAGCGATTCTAAAAGGGAAAGTTCAATACGTATCCCTGTAAGGAACGCTGGGTATTTGTTCGCTTAAGTATTGATAATTGTTAAGAACGGTTTATAAATTATTGAACTTTTGATGGAAAGGTATTCGTTGGTACTATTAGATACGTAAAAATTATAACTATATGCTGTAAAATGGTTATACCATATTGCCGAAGCGAACGGAGAAAATCAACGTAAACTAAAGCTAACAAATTATCATGGTAGCTATTACAACTTTTATTAATAGTACAATAGTACGACGACTATTTTAGAGATAGAAAGCTTCTCATACTTTTCCGATCAAACAAGGTCCTCGCGCGTTACAGGGTTAAATAATGCAACCAACAAAATGACGCATATTAAATTTTACTGTATACAGATATAATATATAGTAAAACCTACTGCAATCTTTACAAAATTCAATTTCTTAATGCAAGTCATTCGATTTTACCAATCTATAACCCAATTACCATCAACAATACAATTCATCAACTTTACCACACAACTCCTCTCCGTGCACGCAAGGGTCCCCAGAATTTCGCTCTACACCCACCGCGCGGAGCTTCGCTCGAAATCCCTCTAGCCACAGCAAAGCCTACATACCCACCGCCCATAAGTACGGAGATAGAGCGCGCGACCGCGCGCCGGGCGGGATGCGTTTTCCAATAATAGCCTCGCGCACCCACACGCTCTATTGACTCTTTGCGAGCCATGCGCGCGAGGGCTTCCACGACGCAGGGGAGAGAGAGAGACGAGAGGGTGGTGCGTATGTGTGCACACGAGGACGGGAGGCATCGCTTGCACGCCATCAGCTCAACGGCTCTGCTTTCCTAGTACGCAAAGTTGCCTGTTGGTGAGCTTCGTCGCCAAGGAGATGCGGGAAAGCGCGCTTGCGAGAGAGCTTGCGGCGAGAGCCGGTCGCCCAACGGCGCGTTTTTCCATCCCTGGTGCGCCGTGTCGCTCGTCGCGCGCGGTGCCGCGCCGGGGAGACCGCTTTCGCTTTCGTTTCTACGGAAGAGAGAGATAGAGAGAGTGTGTGTGTGTGTAGAGCTTTTCCCGATGCAAGCGCGGAAAAGCGCAGTGGCGTGGGAGATGGGCTTTTGATGAGGGGTAGGCTTGCGAGCTTGCGAGAGGCTGTTGGAACGGTTTGCTAGTTGCTTTTACTTGTTGGAAGTTGTGAGCTGAATTTTGGTCATACAAGGTATAAGTACATTATCTACGTCATCAGAATAAGGTTAAGTGCGTATGAGGTTCAGCTGACGTAATATAAACAATGAGTGCGCGTGAAAGAGCAGCTGTATCCGTAGCAGTGAAGTACCTATAGACATCACGTTGCCTTGTATTTTTATAAGAGTAAATTAAGAAATTAATGCAGTACACCCTAGTTAACTTTTAGTAAGAACTTTTAGTAGTTAGAATTTAGTAAGTCGAAAATAGCTACAAATATGTTGTTTTAATATAGCCCAGAAGTATAAAAATATAAGTAAAGAAATTAATTATTGCCTTCTCAGCAAAGTATACATGATCATCTCAAACGTGTAATTATTTTTAACATCTTATAATTATCCAGACATTTATACTATATATTTCATATCGCAGTGTGTAAATAAATAACGCGGGTAGCAGGAAATAAATAAAATAAGATTCAATTTTATTATAAGTTGAATAAGTACTTTATGTCGATTCTCGAGGGTCGTGGGTGATTATAAATTAATACTTTTTCGCTAGATCTTACATGTAATAAATTAACGCTCCTACATCGTACATACATTCCATACATGATCTTCATCTTCGATCTTCCTTCTTTCAAACCAAATTGTGTTGATCCATCCTATCGTTCAGGGCCCTGATAATCTCAGAATAAAGCAATATATGCAACAACACAGTAAGAGTGCACTAAATCGAGGCTTATTAACTTCAGTTAATATATATTGAGTGTATCAAGACTGCGATGTGCGTAGGCGAGTCGGCGACTCGCGCCGCTCGAGAGAAAAGCATCTGTTGACACTTTGGTGTCTAGATCTCGAATGTCCCTTCAAAATTTAGCAGTTGATGAAAATGCTTTCTCTCTCTCTCTCTCTCTCTCTCTCTCTCTCTCTCTCTCTCTTCCTGTAAGGGGTGATGTAATGGATTTCTCTATTCCATACATGCGCACTGAAACTGGAAGAAGGTTTTTCCAAGTACAAGGCGTGCATTTGTGGAATTCACTCCCTTTTGCGATACGCACGTTACCATCATACAAAGCGTTTAAGGTGGCGGTCAAACGATATTTTGCGAACATTGACTGATTGTGATGTCCTAAATTATTTAAATTATTTTAGTTAAGTTCTATGTTCGACATGTATGTTTGTAACTCATAGTTGTGCGTGGATGAATGAGTGATTGGAACGGAATGAAAGAAATAATGTAAATAGTATATGTAAGTTTTAATTATTGACGTGATAGATTCTTATAATTACAGGAGTGCAATGTTTAAAGGTACCTGACGATCATATGTGATATTTATATTATGGTGACGATCATTATGTTCTTAATTTTTGTATATACATATTCAAATAAAGTTTCTATCTATCTATCTATCTATCTTCATTTCCCTACCTTTTCAATTTCTACTTTCTACTCAATTACAGAAAATAATTATAAACATACTGACGAGTCGACCGATAGTTCATTGGTGGACTATTATAATCTTTTATGCAACGCGTCACTAAATTTTAATCTGAAAAATTTGCCAACCAGATTCATTCGTATAATCTAATTAATCGTAGTTAATTTTTAATTTAAGATCCTTGCAGAAACGTTTCTGCGATGTTACTGACTACTTTCAACTACCTAATGTGTCATTAAGTGGCACTTTTCAGCATACTTAGCATAAAACCGAAAATTCTGCATGCGCATTAATGCTATCGGAAGCTTGCATCGAAGCCGACTTCACCAGCCCTCGTGAGTGGTGATCAAAGCTATTGCAAATGCAAGATTTTCAACGTTATGCTTAGTGTGCGCATATGTGCTACCTTCGGCACAAAAAACAAAATGATGTTAAATTTGTATTTTATTCTTATTATTATAAAAAAAATGTTCGTACCTCGGGCACTGAACTTATATGCTGTAAAGTTCTACTTTACGCCCTTAATACGGAAAGTGCTATTTTATTTTAATAAAAGTAGTTTGTTTTATTTCGTATACGCAAACTTTTTGCAATCAGCTCTATTCTAAGTTGTTTTTAATATTTTCACTCGTGTAGAAGGTAAAACAGACTAAAAAGAGAAGACAAAGAAGATATGACAAATTTATTATATTTTCAGAAAGTTTCAGAAAATTTCGGGACCCGCATCCCTAATAGTCTTCTTGTTAGTACCCATATTTGCTATCGTGGAGCATTCTCCTTGATAAGTAAGGTTATATTAGCTAAGTGTATATTAGCTAAGATAAATCGACGCTTCCTACTCGCTTCTATGAAGAAAATAGAATCGCAGACAAGTAGTTTGAAAGATCATACACCGGAGAAGCATTCTTAAAATTATATATTTATTAACTTTTTGTTCTTTAGTTCACTTCATAGAAATACAAATGCTAAACATCTGAATATTTATCTGTAAATTATTTACTACAATCACACGATCATTACAAAACAATGAAACTTGTATTTCATATTTTAGTATAATATTGAACACATTTTTACAGGTACAGTTACAGTTTGTGTGATTAAAATATTCACAAGCAACATTTAAAATGTGTCCAATATATTGGACAAATACATTAAACGCCCTCAATGCATTAATAAATATTAATAAATGCGACAAAGTAAAAGGCTTCAAAAGCAAAAATGAATATACTAATGTATTATTCTTCATTAAAGAATTATTAAATAATACTTATTTGCTAATATAAAGATGAAAAATTATTATTTTAAATAGGCTATGGAAATAAGTCGGAAATTGAAAATTTACAATAACAATAGTAAAAATAGTAAAAAGTAAAAATTTAAATGATAATAGTAAGTATGTTCAAGATTTTTATATTACAGTTTTCTGTAAGAACTATTGCGTTTTAGTATTTAATAGCATAACTTAATTGTTAATAAAAACATACAAACTGGAGACCGTTCGCTACATTTGTCCAATATATTGGACATTGAGAATTTGTTAATTGTTTATATCATAACTTCCTAAAAGTAAATATTTCTTCGTTTGATAACGAGTTTTGATGATACCGACCAAAAAGAACATTTTTCTAACGCTGGAACATAATGATACAGTACAGGGTTAAATAGCTTTTTAGAGTGGGCACATCGAAATACAAACGGTATTACTATTAATAATTACACCTTTTTATACATAAGAATAACACTTCATGTTATAAATTTATTATGTATTTTTTATACTTATCTTCAATATGCAGCACGAAAATTTAATAAACATTTTTTACTTTGAAGTATAATCCGTCACTAATTATACACAATTTGACAACGTATACCCACGTGCTGATAGATTAATGGATTATAACTGACGCATTTGCGTTTACCAGCAGTGTAAACAAACAATCATCAAATATTCGGGAAAGTTGTAATCAAGCATGGTATTATGATAGATTGCTCGATAACTCGCGCGGAAAGGTCGCGTAATTCCGAAAAGTTTCTAAGGTCGCAATAAATAATTAATTCATTGAATGAAAATTACAATTTTCAACCAATTTTCAGTCGATCATTATTTGTTTCCTTTTGCTAACAGTATTGACTCTGTAGTATCAATCTACTTCCAATGTATATTATATGAAACGCGAATACAGTAAATCTAATACTTATTGTCTTTATTTTTCTTTGTGCGACCGAAATAATAACAATTCAATTTATGTATAAATGTATTTAAATAAATTCCCCGTGCTTTTGGCAAAAAATGCAAAACAAAAGCATAGCGTTCCATCATTTCTGCAGTAACTTAAATTTTTGTCTCTTTTTTTACAAATTATTATATTTTCCTACAAGATTGCTATATTTAAAAAACTGTATCCACGGTTTAATGGAAAACTATTATTTTTTACGATTCCGGTCGATATTAACAATAAGTATAGTGTACTAATTACTTGTGCGTAAAAGTAAGTTTTCGTGACATAATTCAACAAAAGTTTGTCATATAGTCTGGGATCATCTCCGTAGCCAGTTTCTTGTAAGACTTTATAAGTCAGACTTTTTCCAGTCTTGTCCAAGACTTATTCTTTTACACGTGCACGTAGAGCAATTGTTAACAGATGGTACTACTGTGAAGATCGCTAGTCCTCTCTATGGGAATAACCTCTAGTTCCTAGTAGGAATATCCTACTAGATATTCCAGTTTCTTAGACTAGGAATCCTAATTTAAATTATACATATTTTTTGCTTTAAGGAAAACAGTGTATACTACCACATTTTATATTTCGCGCATGTATATAAGTCTGTGTATAAGTGTGAAAGCCTATCTAAGAAAAAGGTTGTTGATTATTTAATATCTGGGGCATGCGTGTTAAATCTCTTATAATATGTCCGGCGAAGACGATTTTTAAATCTCATTTAGAAAATAATAAAAGTTGGTTTTTAACAAAATTAACTTTTAACTTAACTTTATTATTTTTTCAGTTAGTAACTCTTAAATAGACTGAATTAGTTTTGATTTTAATTAACGACATACCAACTTGACTTTTTAATAATTAAAAAAATTACCCAACCCTGGACTATTATCAAGTGTTTATAGTAAAAAAAAATTCAGAATGATTGCTTTTGATAGGAAGAATTTTTATGGTCTCATACAAATAAGTTTTGTTTCTGTGTTCAAAGGTGGAGTGCCCCCTTAACTTTGAAATAGAACAAATATTTTATATCGAAAATACTTCTTTACTTTCAGTCGCTCTATCTTTTTCGTTCTATTAAATTAATTCTAATAGGTGACATGGAAATTTTAAATCTATGCTAGCAGCTTTAAATTTTGTTTTTAGAGACTTTCCAGTATAGCCTATGTATGTTTGATACATTTGTAATCTACATACAGAACTAACGTATTCCGATGTACACATACTAAGTTTGACTGTCGTGTAAATGTCGGTTTGTCTGGTTAGATCATCGATTTTAATTAAAATAATTTACCGAAATTACCTCCAAAACACATCGTCTAAATGTTTGTACGTACACCGCAAGTCTCAACTGCATATTTTACCCCTTATTAACGTCGAATGTGTAAAGTTCCGAAAGTCAAAAATGTAGAGAGTTGAAAGTTTAGAAAATGAAAATTCAGAAAGTCTAAACTTAATAAAGTAAAAATAAAGAAAGTTGAAAGTTTCGAAAATGATAAATTTAGAAAATCTAAACTTTTGAAAGTAAAAATATAGAAGGTTGAAAGTTTCGAAAATGAAAATTCAGAAATTCTAAACTTAATAAAGTAAAAATAAAGAAAGTTGAAAGTTTCGAAAATGATAAATTTAGAAAATCTAAACTTTTGAAAGTAAAAATATAGAAGGTTGAAAGTTTCGAAAATGAAAATTCAGAAATTCTAAACTTTCGAAAGTAAAAATATAGAAAGCTGAAAGTTTCGGAAATGAAAATTTAGAAAGTAAATAGTATCAAAAGTAACAACACAGTAAGAAAAAAGTTTTGAAAGTGTGAATACAGAAACTCCAAAGTGTCGAAAGTATAAATTCATAAAGTTAAAAGTTTCGAAAATGAAATTACACTAACTCAAAACTGTCGAAAGTATACATGCAGATAGTCAAGGGTGGGTTTCGATTATCAGAACATTCAATGACTTCCGGTATCTCCATTAAGAACTCCAGAATGCAGAACGAACATGTTCAAAATTCAAATGTAGTACTGCACCGATAGTTCATGGTTGAGAAAAATAAAAATCAGACTTTTGAAAATTTCCAAAGCCGTATTACCGAATATTCAAAAATCAGACACTTGAAATTATGTAAAATTGAACAATAAGTTGATTAAGACTATAACATCTTTTTTCTGATCGAACATTCCTATTAATTTGTATAAATTATTGTTCACATAACATTCTTAATAATGAACTCTCTGAATTGTAATTAAAACTTTATATGTTATGAACTTCGGAACATTAAAAAAATGATTCTATATTAGAAAATCTGAACGAAGATGCAGGAGAACAATGAAGTTCTGATAATCGAAACCCACCCATAGTCAATAGTATCGAAATTAGAAAATCAAAATATGGGGGCAATGAGTGTCTGTAATTTCATTTTCGAAATTTTTAACTTTATGAATTAATACTTTCGACACTTTAAAGTGTCTGTATTTTCACTTTCGAAACTTTTATCTTTCTAAATTTGTACTTTCGACACTTTGGATATTCTGTATTTTCATTTTCAAAACTTATAACTTTTTGCAATTTTACTATCGATACTATTCACTTTTTAAATTTTTATTTCCGAATCCCTTATGTGGGGGGGGGGGGGGGTGGGGGGAGGGGGCAGCGTTTAGACGATTCACTTTATATTTGATTAAAGAAACGATATTTTTTATATACGAACCCATATTATTTGAACTCCATATTTTCGACATTTAAAATATAAACAAATCATACTTCGAAAATAATAAATCAACTACTAATCAGATGATCGAATTTCATTATTAGATGCATATTTATTTAACAGCACATTACTAGCGTCTTTATTAAATAAAATTAGAAAAACATTTGTACGAATATACGATTATTCGAAAGCACACAATTTTAATATGTTTTTAGTATTCAAATTATCTGTATTCGATTATACGCACTTTCTATTTCATGATCTGTATATTATTAAAATTCATTACATTGCTGACCCGAAATTATTGTTTTCTAACAATTTTACGTCGATTATTTGACTACTCTATGAAATGAGATTTTGAATAAATTGACAAAAATAAATTGAACTATCGAAACATATTACATCGCATTAATAAAAACTCGTTATTTGAATCAAATATAAAGTGAATCGTCTAAATAGTGCCCCTCTCCCTCCCTCTAAACTTTATACATTTTTATTCTCTATATTTTTACTCTCGATACTTTGAACTTTCTAAATTTTCATGTTTTAAATTTTTTCTTTCAAAAGTTTAAATTTTCTGAATTTTCATTTTCAAAACTTTCAACAGTCTACATTTTTGACTTTCGGCACTTAACACATTCGATATTTTTAACACCCCCCTTATTAACCAAAAGCGTATTAAAGTTTTATGATGTAATTTCTCTACGAGTCTCGATACATCAGTCCAGCACGACTTTTAAATGACTTAATCTTTCACGTACACGACATATTGAATTTACAATGGAAATCGGATGTTTTATTAAAACACGCAGTCGACGAAATTCTTATCTCACCCCCCGAAAATAAAAATGCACATCGAGCCAATCTTCGCCCGGATTCAATCCTATACCTTCCTCGAAATCATCCCCGACGAAATACACACATCGGCGCTATACGGAAGCCGGAAAAGCCGCGCGCTCGATTACCGAAGAGTGTCTCGCAAGTGCACGCGGCCGAGATATTTTCCTTCTACACACGCCAGCAGGCTCCTTGCAAAAGCAAGCTCAATCGCCGCGGCACGTACACACACCGCGGGCAAACGTGGGAAAAATCGGCTCTACCTACAGACGTAAAACGCGGGGCGGTCATTGTTTGTTAATCGGCGCGCAAACATCGGGTCACCATCGCGGATTCACGTGTCGATGACTCGTCATCGGCATGAATTCCGGCGAGCCTGTGTATGTATGAATGTGTGCGCGTGTGTAGAAAGCTTTTCTCGTTCGTAGGATATTACTGTATATCGTTTGCGTCTATTTGGCGCAAAGTTTGACGCGCGATTACGTGAAGAGAGCAGTCGGCTAGCCTGATTAATAATGGATTATTTATTTACGTAGACTGGCTATCCGTGGAATCGATATGCTACGTGTATCCCATGCCGAGAAAATTGAGAAAATCGAGAAAATCGAGAAAATTGTATTATGTATAGTGATCGATTTCGCTATTTGGTATGAATTTTATAAATAAATGATTTTTGTATGAACTTCCTTGTTTTTTAGCATAAACATATTTATCCATTGGGAAAGTTATTGTTATAGTATAGTATTCATTCATCACGACTACCTTACAATATACCATAACCTTGGAAAATAAATGAACATGTGCAACAGTGTATGTAGACAATGATTCCATGAACATTTAATCGGTCTAAAAATAAAAAATAAATCCACACATCAATTATGTACAGCTATTTCGGTATTTAGAATATTTTAGACTTTAAAAATCTTATTAAATAACAGTGTAATTACTATAGAAAAGTATTTTTAAAGTAAAATAATATGATTAAATAAATCACAAAAATTTAAATGAATTAATTCTTGTCAGTATCACAAAAGCATTAATTTATGAAAATAATGTAAAACAAAGCAAAAAGTAAAATTACCCTGTTTATATATTAATTTCAAATAACTTTACACAACTTGATAATTCACATGCATAAAATGTTGGAGTTAAATTTAACTATTTCTAAAACAAAAGTAATCGATTTCTTTCAGAGTGAATATTTACACTACTTTATTCATTCCTCCTTAATCAGTGAATTTCTTAGAAACTTATTAAAAAATTTTAGTTTCAATAGTCAACCCTAAAGAAGTTTTATTTCCACAGAGAGAATTTTCTGAAAAAATTACCGTGAAAATCATAGCATAGGTGGGGTATCCGGACCTCACCAAAAAAATTACTTTGATGAACGGTAAATATTAACGTTATTCATGGTAACTTTTACCTTAAAGTAGGGTTAAGTCTTACTGTAAATTACGGCAAGTTTTGCACTTTATCAAAGTCATTTTTCTCGTAAAGTCATTACCCTCCACATTTACTACAATTTTCAGCAACAAATTTACATTCTACTAAGGGTTAGTAGAATTACATTCAACATCATTACGCATGCACTGCAAGGAAACAAAATAAATTCAAATCACCCGAATGAAGTCCCTACAACGAGGAAAGCCTCCAAAAGAATCTTGACAAGTAATGAAAAAAATTCCAAGCCACAAGCCATCCGCGCGATGACGTCTTGTACGTGAGATTTTTCGGGGGTCTCCGGGGGGGCGATCGGCAAATCTGCCGAGTAACATCGTGCCGCTCGCTCGCTCGCGCGCTATTATCTCGCCGTATTAGCGATTCTAATGGGGAAAAGCACCGTGGCGAGCGCGGGCCGCGGGTGGGAGAAGAGCCGCGTTGTAACCGCGGCGGTTATAAAAGGCCCGGCGCGACTGGGGCCCAGGTAGTTCGGTGGTGGTTCATCGGCTGGAACTCGACTTTTTTATTCTTATTTTGTGCTTCGAGCGTAAGTGTCATCGGAATCGAAAGCCCCAGGAGGAGGATACACAGTGCACATACAGTGATTGCGCGTTTTTGCCGGGGTTTTCACACTTTTTTTGAATTGGTTTTATGGACATTGAGCGGCGATGCTTTTTTTGAGGATTGCGGGATTTTGAGAAGTGTTTTGGAAACTGGTGATTTGGAAGTTTGCGAGGAAACCTGACGGAGGATTTTTCGAGCCGAAGCGAGCTGGATTCGTGGCTGATTTGTGGTTTATTTACGCTGGATATTTTTGGACTTGATTGATTTATGAAAGTGACCGTTGGTAGATATGAATTGAGCATTTTAGTAATTTTTTTATTCCAATTGAAATGTAAGTTAAAGCTTTTGTGTTTACTATTTTATTATGACATTTGAAAAAATCTAAATTTATCAATTCTACTGGGCACTTTTATGAAATAGAACGAGAAAAATCTGGCGTAAATAATTTAAAATAGTCTCTTTAAATGAGCGATAAATACATTCTTTTATTTGATTAATTTAGCTTGCTGATACTGATTTTAAATATAAAAAAATTTAATCACTTTTCTCATCAACATTTTTCCAAGACTATCTTAACTTTTGTATATTGCATTATTTTAAAAAATAAATTCTAATTGAATTGTTACCGCTCATTTAAAATATACAATGGACGTTCTCAAATCCGCTTGTGAATCGGTTTAATCAAATATCCATTGTTCGTCTATTTGTAAATATTCGATGGCATAATGACATTGCCGACGCGTGTTAGGAACCATTCATTGTAAATACAAATCATCAGTTTAAGCAGTTCGGTCCTACTATAAATTGAATTTTAACTCAAAACAATAGCATCCTTTAAATTCATTACTCTATTGTACATTGCAAATGGAAAACCCATTACAAAAAAAAGAATTAGTTTAATGAACATTCACGTAACTTTATTACTGCACATATGAAGTTAAATTTTCATTAATTACATTACTACCAATATTACACCAAACATTACCGACAAACGTAACTAAATCGTTAGCAAACTAGTATTTTGTCACAATGTTCTAACCCCGCGAAAACCGCTTCTACCTCCCACACCAACTGATCCACGCGTAACGTAACCCGTATTTTTCTCTCGAACCCTCCGTATAAGCAGGTCGCCCGAACTAAGCAAAAAAAAAATAAAATCAAACCCGCCCCTCGTTTTTACGCAATCCTCGCACCGGTCCGTAACGACGTAATCGCGCGAAACGAGTAAGTGCTCAACAGCGGTATATTTTCCCTAGAACCCCGCAAGGACATCGAGATGTCGGCAGCCGGACCCGAAGTGGTCGCTGGATCGGTGGCGGCGGCCTCCGCCAGCGGATTCTCCGCTACCACCGTCTTCTTCACCCTACTCGTGCCAGCCCTCGTGCTCTACTACATCTACTTCAGGATCTCGCGTCGTCACATGATCGAGCTCTCCGAGAAGATTCCCGGACCCAAGGGACTGCCCCTAGTGGGAAATGCCCTCGAGCTCATCGGAAGCTCCGACAGTGAGTTTTGTCTTTCTTCTTTTATACTTTTTTATCTTTTTTCTAACTGAAATATTTTTTATTCTACTGAATTGTTTCTAGTGAGTAGATGTGGACTTTCTTTTGAATTTAAGTGTTAATATATTCGTAAATGAAACAAAAAATGAGAAATTTTAAAATTATATAAAAGTGTTAAGATTTTAATCTACTTTAGTAACAGAAATTGCTTCTTATGTTTCCTTTTGGCAGATAAATGCTTAAAATTTTTCAGTTTAATTTTGAATAAAGTTGTCATAAGTTTTGCGGTTCATTCATAAATATCCCAAAAGAGTCCTATGAAGCTAAATGGTTAAAAACATAAAATTAAAGAAATAAAACCCTTTATAAAGTTCTATGAAAGACTTAAAGTTTAAAAAAATAATTTTTTTCAGCCATTTTCCGTAACGTATACAAGAGGTCGTTCGAATTCGACCAGGTGATCAAGCTATGGATCGGACCCAAGCTCGTCATCTTCTTGATTGACCCACGTGACGTCGAGGTTATCCTCTCCAGCCACGTATACATCGACAAGTCCAGCGAGTACAGGTTCTTCCAGCCCTGGCTCGGAAATGGTCTCCTCATCTCCACTGGTATGTTATTTTTCTTAATTTTCTCCTTTTATTATTCTTATTCATAATAATTTTTGATTCGTAAACATTAAATTCATTATTTGATTCTTTAAATAAAAGAAAAAAATCATTTTCAAACATCAAATCGGCTGCTTTGGTTTCTTTCATTAGTCACGTCATACATGTCACCTAAATTCAATATCCAGCGTAACGCGTGTCAGCTCCTATAATTACGTAAAATCGAGAATCACAACAAAATTCCCGAACGAAATGTAAAACCGTGTCAGTCTCCACGCGAACCGCGGCAAAAATGAACAACATAAACACAGCCCCCGTAATATCATCGCGCACACGGATAGACACACGAATCTTGGCGCGCGCGCGCGCGAGAAATCTGCGTGTCGACTCGAGATCATTACGTAGTCGCGCGCGCGTGTAATTTCGCGCTACTCGCAAAATTGGCCGCGGACTAGGAAACGCGCGCACTTTCTCGCTGCGCTGCAGCCGCTCTTTTTCCATCTCTGCAGCGACGAAATCTTTTTTTTTCTTTTAATGCACTCGCTGGCTGCAGCAGCAGGAAGGAAAATTTCGCGCTGGCTGTGGAGGCGAGGGGCTTTCTCTCGGCAATTCGTGCTCGTGCACGCGCACGCGACCGGCTGTAATAGACGGATTTTTGTTGCTAGAGTCGACAGTTGAATCTTCTGGATATCGGTGGTGATAATTGAATTTTGGATCGTTCATGTGTAAAGTTTTCGGCGATGAAGAAAAAGTACTTGAATGAGAGCATTTTTTTTTTTAATAGTTGTGAAACAATGTTTGAAGAAAAGATGAATAATTCATATTTATGTTACGATAATTCTGAAAAATGTGATAAATTCAATAATTATAAAGTATAATTTATTAATTTTGAAATACTAGATCAAATGTACAAGAAATAATGTTCCAGAATGTTTTAATCGTAGCTTCCTATATTACATTTATTAATTATAACTGAATTTCAAACTAATGCAATTTTAGTATTTTCTGCGTAATTGGTAATAAGTCTTATGTAATATGAATGACCAAAAAAAAGCAAAAAAGATAATCAGTATTAAAGGATACCATTTTATTATCAAGTTATCATTAACTTAATAGAAATCAGCTCTACAATAAAAATACGGTAAAACGAGTGAAAATAATTACGTATAATTCACCTATCCAACTAAGTCTATTACGGTAACACGCGTTACACCTCACTTACGATCGATCTCCATGCAAAAGATAAACGAGTTTTTCCACAACCGCTATCTTCCATTATGAAAAAATTCCAAACGCATACCTCCCGTTTTCCATAAAAACTAGAGCGTTCCCCATTACGTACTCGTACCTAACATCGTTTACATAACGCAGCACCCGTGCGCAAAACCAGAAATCCATTTGCTACCAAAATAAGAAAAAATAGAAAAACAAAGCCCCGCAGCTTCGTAACAACGACAACAACACATACGGTACTCTGTAAATTCGCAGGTCAGAAATGGCGCGCTCACCGCAAGCTGATCGCCCCGACTTTCCATCTGAACGTCCTGAAGAGCTTCATCGACCTGTTCAACGCCAACTCGCGCGCCGTCGTCCAGAAGATGGGCAAGGAGGACGGCAAGGAGTTCGACATCCACGACTACATGTCCGAGACCACCGTCGAGATCCTCCTGGAGACCGCCATGGGCGTGTCCAAGAGCACCCAGGACAAGAGCGGCTTCGAGTACGCCATGGCCGTCATGAAGTGAGTCTGACTTTTGCATTATATCTTTTCGTTGAATTTGAATTGTGCATTTTGCAAGGTTCCATACCAAATATGTGATCATTAACTTTGCACAGTATTAAACAGTACTAAGAATTATGGGAAATAATAATTTTTGCCTCATAATGAAGCGTAATGTGTCAAATTTGTTTAATAAGATTAAAATTGTTATACTGTAATAAACGTTTATTTTGTCATAAGAAGTTGCATAATAGTTTCGTAATACAGTCAGATCTCGCGCACTGTTACAAGTCGGGACAGACGCACCTGGGCACTGATACTAGTAACTAAAGTTGCATAAGTCTCAAAATTGGTAATAGAATTACTATTACCCTCTGATTGTGCGAGGTCGCGACTTATATGCTAAAATGGAGCTTAAATTTATACCGAATCACGGATACTTGTCATTTTTTAATATTGATGAAATGCGATGACGGGCGTGTGTCTACTATACTGGTGAATTGCAAATGCAGCTGATTAGCGTACAATGCTTCATCAGAAATGAATAATGTCCATCAAATTAAGCTTGAAAAGCGCCGAATCGCTATTCAAAGTATAAACTATTCCTTATGAATAGTTTTGAATACACGGAAAAAATCTTTAGTAAATACTGCTTGAACATTAAGTAGAATCTGCTTATAGTCGAGCTAGACTGATTGAGTAAATGTTTGGTAAGTTTACTGCACCACTTACGGAAATTTTCCCGAACATTCGGTAAATTCTGCTCAATCTATCATGAAGATTTTGCACAACACGCATTCGGTAAAATCTATTTGTCAAATATAAATAAATTTTCCTAAAGACCGGAAGCTACTAGCGCGACTTTCTTTCAATCCTCCAATTTTTATACTAAATTTTAATTTCGCGCTATAACGAAGCGACCAATCAGACGGCGTTCGAATTTGTCACAAGATGGTGCAAGCTCTTTTTTAGGATAGGATATTCTCCCATAATATATTATGTATCGCACAGCTGAAAATGTAAAATCGACAAAAAACGTTCCAATCTCACCTTATTTCTCTGTCCGTGATCCAGGATGTGCGACATCCTCCATCTGCGTCACACCCGTGTGTGGCTGAGGCCCGACTGGCTCTTCAACCTGACCAAGTACGGCAAGGAGCAGGTCCATCTGCTCGACATCATCCACGGCCTGACCAAGAAAGTCGTAGCCCGCAAGAAGGAGGACTACAAGAGCGGAAAGCGCAACTTCGTCGACACCGCCGCCGCCGCCAAGGAGAATAAGAACACGACCGTCGTCGAGGGTCTGTCCTTCGGACAGTCCGCCGGACTCAAGGACGACTTGGACGTCGACGACAATGACGTCGGCGAGAAGAAGAGGCAGGCCTTCCTCGACCTCCTGGTCGAGGCCAGCCAGAACGGAGTTGTACTGACCGACGAGGAGGTCAAGGAACAGGTCGACACCATCATGTTCGAGGTTTGTAAATTGCACTTTTCTTCTGTTTATCTATATTGAGTCAAAAATTAATATTGGTGATAGTTACTAAAACCTTTATTGAAACACAATTAAATTTATTCGGGTTACCAGTTTTTCTTTCAGTAAAATTGATCATGTTATTGCTTTTATACATACCAACTTAAGAATTTTATAAAACGGGAATATTTTAAACCTATTATATTAAATTTTTCATGATTTTCATTTTCAACTTTAAATTTTTAATTAAAATAATAGTAAATAATTCTTTCTTTTTATTATACCTTGTTCTAGTTTTCTCAGATTTTGCACTAAAAAAGTTAATGATATTTTAATAACAGTTAATTTTATATTTCGCAATATATTTAAAAATAAGTATTTAATTGATTTTTGGATTTTGTAAAATTTCTAGGGACACGACACGACAGCTGCTGGATCCAGCTTCTTCTTGTCGATGATGGGATGCCACCCTGACATCCAGGAGAAGGTAATCCAGGAATTGGACGAGATCTTCGGCGACAGCGACAGGCCCGCCACCTTCCAGGACACCCTGGAGATGAAATACCTCGAGAGGTGTCTCATGGAGACCCTCCGTATGTACCCACCAGTACCCATCATCGCTCGTGAAATCAAGACAGACTTGAAACTCGGTAAGTAACGCAGCAGATAAATAAAGATAAATAACAGTTTAAAGTAGTTTTTGCATATAAATAAAATTCAAGGCAATCTCGTGAAATATATTGATGATAAATTCAAGTCCCGATGTTTAATCACTTTGTATTTTCTTTCTTATATTTAAAGATACAATAACTATTTTGTAATATTAGATATCAAAATTCTAACGTTAAATCAAATATTGTACAAAATATTTAGAAATATTACGAAAAGTTTTCACATCTAGAATTCAATATTTATACTTTATAAAAACAAATCCCATTGATATAATTCGTTTCTTTTATATTTTTGATTATATTCATGATTCTAAAAATACTTCAATTATTTGAACTTAGATTAATTATTAGACGATGTTTAGAATTATGCAAGTTTAAGCCTCAATTATAAAAGATAATCCATTTTATTTCCAATTAAATTCAAATATCAATCAATTCTCAAATGATTAGAAATAGGGACTTTCACTTTATGCAAGATAATTTAAAAATCGGTTTTTCCGATAAATTTATAGGAGATTGCTATTTTACGTTATTAATTTGAGTACAAAATACAGTTCTGCTGAGGAAAATTAAAGAGAAACTAATCATATATATTTGAAAGACGATAAAAGCTCAAATACACTTAAATTGTAAAGCTTAAAAAGAAAAATTTAAACTTTTCGGTAAATCTTAATTTTATATGTGATAATTATCCTTCAAAACACTCAATGACCTAAAAATCGCTGAAATACACAGCTAGCTGCAAAAACTACCTTAAAACCTTACGAATCCCAACTCTCTCCCACCTTCGCAAACTAACAAAAAGAAAACCCCCCGTCCCCTTTCGTACGATCCAACAGCATCGGGTGACTACACGGTGCCAGCCGGCTGCACGGTCGTCGTCGCCACGTTCAAGCTCCACCGTCAACCCCACATCTACCCCAACCCGGACGTCTTCAATCCCGACAACTTCCTGCCCGAGAAGACGGCCAATCGCCACTACTACGCCTTCGTGCCCTTCTCCGCGGGTCCGCGCTCCTGCGTCGGCCGCAAGTACGCCATGCTCAAGCTCAAGATCCTCCTATCCACGATCCTGAGGAACTTCCGCGTGAGGTCGACCGTCAAGGAGGAGGACTTCAGGCTCCAGGCCGACATCATCCTCAAGCGCGCCGAGGGCTTCAAGGTCAAGCTCGAGCCCAGGCAGCGCGGCATCAAGGCTTAAAGGCCTCCCCCCGCTGATACAGTAGATAACAAGTTCTCCATTTTCTTTTCTGCGCCGTCAATTTTTAAATAAAAAAACGAGAGATAATTATTATTGCGATTGATCGAATTGTGCCTTTAATGTGCTCTCTAGGGGAATAAATGATAAATAAATGTAATGCGAGAAGGGAACAGAAGCGCCGTAGGGAAACAACAACAAATAGAAATGATTATATAAATATACACACGTTGCTCGGGAGTTGCGCGCGCGCGCTGAGTCACCGCGCGCGCGACCTTTTATGTTATTAATATATATGTTATATTTTGTTCTTTTGTCATTGGGGGGGTATACACTATACTGATCTATATAGATATATATGTTATATATTATTATTACGATTACTTCTTTAATTTCTTTGTTCGTCGCGTGTTTTTAACGACTGCTGCTTTAATTTGTTTTTTTTTATTTTAACGATACATGCATATCATGTTTGTTCGCTGTATACATAGTTTTTAGTGTGAGAGGAGGGCAGCCGAGAGTACGCGCGCGCGCGCGAGTGATTTCCCTCGACGAAGGAGCTCGACGCGCACCGGCTCGGCCGCCAAACGCGTTATTGCAATTTATCATTACTTGTTTGTTTTTTTTGTTTCGTGCAAAAGGTTATATGCATACTCTATATATGTTTGTAAATTTGAATTTTTTAAATGTTGCGCACACTGTAATAACACGCATTAAACACGTTATATGTATAAGCCTTTCTGAAGGCACAGCGATCAACTATTGCCATTTATTAATGTTTACCCGGTATTTATCTCGTGCAATAAATTATGCAGTGGAATTACTGCAAAACCATTAATCGATGCATTTTATTTGTCTGTTTATACCTGATATTAAACTGAATTTACTTTATTGGATTGATACTGTTTTACAATTATTGTATGAATTATTGAAAGCAGAATTTATATATTGTGAATAATGTATTATTCATTTTTTATGACCGAAAGGAAAAAGGTAAGGATAATTTTCAATTGGGAGGATAATGATATCAATTATCAATTATTACAGTCATTACATTGATCAGCCATTTATTGATTTAACTTTGTAAACATTTCATTAAGTTATATTACTATACTTTGCAAATCTTTTAATTGAATCAAATTGAATTTGAAATGATGTTTAACATTGTATTAATGTTTAATTAACTAGCAATCATTATTATCGTATTTAAATTCTTCAATAAAACTATAGTAAACAGTATAGATAAAATGATAACTGCTAATAATAATTATTATCTGACATTTAATCATAGCAAACTTCACAATAAACAGAGGTAGAATTTGTTTATCAATAAGGTTATAAAAAAATTAGTTTAATTCTTAAATTGTGCTTAAAAGTATTAAATTGCAAGCATGATAAGACCAACGCGTAAGAAAACTTTAACGACGGTGGCAACAAAAGATATTCCCAAAGCTAAAGAGGAAATCAAATCCAAACTGCCATTTTTAAAGTCGACAGATATAAGAAGGTTAAATTATTATTCATAAATAATGATTCAACGTTAAGTAATGTTTCAATGCCTGTTTTAATTTTTTTTTTAAGACACAAAATTCCATACAATGAGTCAGTAATACTAGAGTTACATGAGGAAGGCTCGCATGAAGCAGTAGAATACTTTAAATTTCTCTTTGATCTGGACGAGGAAACCAGGAACGCAGCAGGGCCGAATACTGTTATTTGGAATAAACCACGGCTAAAATACAATACAGAGTTGATTGATCAGCTTCGAAAAGTTTTAACAATTTTTTGTCAGCGTACAAGTAATTGCCTTTTTTCTAAATAACATTTGATCAATTAAAATCGCAAAATCATGAAAAATATAACAAATATTTTAGTTCCAGCAAGTACAAGAACAACGGCTTTGATTGACACAGCAGTGTTTATTCAAAATTTAAGTTGGGAATGGTGGTGGATTGCCGAAACCTTATACCGTAGCGCTTTTTGGATAGCCAAAGAAATTGATGACAATAACAAACAAATTATTACTATCCTTCGATATGTTTACGCTAGATTTTTATATTATCAAAGTTAGAATATCACTTTATACGAGAATACAGTTATATAAAATAGGTATGTTATGTTATGTATAAAGTGAATAATTTGTAGTGACGAATGCAAAAGCGGCACTGGAGCACGTACGCGTAGCTCAACGTGATTCTCGCGACAAGACTTGGAGCGCCTCCAAAATTTTGGGTCTCAAGCAGGAGAACTTGTTCAGAGAATGTTGCACGCTGCTTCACAAAGTCCTTTTGACCATAGCCCAAGATGTTCGCGAGAGCGAAGTTGAAGTATCTGTGAATTCCTGCAAAGTTGCGCTTTCCAGTGCCATAGATTGTACGTAATGACGTAACATTACATGTTTATTTTGTCTATATAAGCTGGGTGCAGGTAATGTGGCCACCTACACGAGATCTCGCTGTATGCGATATTCTCGGACGCCGTAACTCCTATATTATATGTATTGTGACAATAGCACCCTCTAATTATAAGATAGTGTCATGTTTACGCGCGAAAGCATCAAAACTCTGATTTCTTAGAAAAACAATCATACGGCACATAAAATTGTAGTTATTTTTACGTATATGAAGATGCATGTGCGAGTTTTTGCCGCAGAATTTATTTTGGATGCCAAAAATTACAACTTTCGTTTATGCTTATCGGTTGGTAAAGTGGCCATACGAATGCATTGCAAGGCAAAAGGCAATCGACGCCGATAAAAACAGCGGCTGCTTCTTCAAAATTCCTAGGTCTACTAATCCCAAAATATAGACACCAAGGCGTACGCTACGGCACCCTGTAGTTAAATAACACATAATGGAAGTCTCTGCTAGGCTAGTCTTGTCTTTTTTCAACACTTACTGTACGAGTTTACCATAAGAACTGGTAGATGGCCATTTTACCAATACTGTAAGGTCCGATGTTATGGGGTGGGTTTCGATTATTAGAACATCCTTTGTTCTCCGGTATCTCTGTTCAGATTTTCAAATATAGAATTACTTTTTTTAATGTTCTGTAGTTCAGAAATATATAAAGTTATAATTACAATACAACCAAAATTCAGAGAGTTCATTATTAAGAATGCCATGTTAACTATAATTTATACAAATTAATAGAAATGTTTGAAAATCAGAAAAATAAGATATTATAGTCTTAGTCAACTTATTGTTCAATTTTACATAGTTTCAAGTATATGATTTTTGAATATTCTGTAATTCAAATTTCGTAATTTTAAAAAGTCTGATTTTTATTATTCTGAACCATGACTTATCGGTGCAGTACTACATTTAAATTTTGATCATGTTCGTTCTGCATTTTAGAGTTCTTAATGGAGATTCCGGAGGACATTGGATGATCGAAATCGAAACCCACCCATTTCATGCAGCGAATTATTCGCGGCGAATGCTACGATAACATATATGTGCGAGAGAGAAAGTAATATTATACCCTCTCTTTCGCACCTATATGTTCGCATAGCCTTCGCCGCATAAAACCGGACCATTAAGGTGACGATAAACTCCTCTATTACCGGCGAATACGGGGAAACACTTCTTTCATTTAATTCTCCGTTTTGAGAAAATATCTCTGTGGATGGTTGTAATTTTTGATTTGGACAATATTTCAGAAGGATATTTACTAAATCATAGTCGGTGGCGGGTGGGTTTATAGCATCACCTTAACATACTTGGGTAATTCTGAGCATAGCGTACAATTTGATGTTCCAGGCAAATTTATAAAAAATAAAAACAAATTTTCTTAAGTTTTAGAAAATTGTAGATTTAATTACTTTGAAAAACTGGTATTTTTTAGATTTAGTTTTTAGGCTTTATTTTTTTTTTTTCAAAAATAAGTTTGGAAGTTTTATAGTGGAGGGTATGCTTGTCTCCGTTACAGAATTACAGAAGAACAAAATTAAATTGATCTTATTTATAAGTTACGCTATATCTTGCAGTTTTATGTGGAATATTAATCTTTTTAAAACAATGATTAAGGAAATATAATTAACTAGAGTTTTACGAACCTGAGATTATTTATTCTAACAAATTATTTATTAAAATTCTTTCGTAAGTAGTGCCGGCGCGGCTGGTACTTTTGTATGCACCAAGAGGTCCCCTCGGTTCCTCTGCTGAAATATGCTATTCAAGGTGTCCGGAACACGAATCCATAAGGTGCTTTTCGAAAAATTCGGTCAATATTCTCTTAAACAAATTTCAGGGACTCCATGCGGAAACCGTCGAAATCAACATTTACCCAAAAGCCGTTTTTGCACAAAAATCATCTTACTTCTTTGTAAATTGGTACTCTGAGGTGTTTGGGGTTGCTGATTTCGAATTTCATATCGAAATTAAGAAATGCAAAATGGCGTGCCAAAATTGCTAAAATTGGCTGAGTTGTCTGGAACTCTTAGCATTTTGGGGTTGCTGATTTCGAATTTCATATAAAAATTAAGTAAATTAAAACGGACGATCCAAAACGGCGTATCAAAATTGCTAAAAATTGCTGATTTATGTAGAATTTTAAGTTTTCGAAATATTGATTGACTAAATTATTTAAAAAAATCGAATCTGTGACATATAATATTGAAAAGACATCATTTTTACCCAAAAACATGCTCTTCCTTTTTTAATATGCTAATATTAGAAAATGTATTGTTTATTATTAATCCTTTTATTATATATTATTTGCCATCCACTAATCTCAGCATAAGACAGCACATTTTAAGATCATTTTAAATGACTTACCAACAAATTTATTGTTTTATCCCATGTGCGAGCAAAATAGATCCTTTATTTTTTGGATTCTTTAAATCAGACGATATGATTGTACCGTCAAAAGTATGTAATATATATCCACTCATTGATGAATGGATACCAAGTTGTAATTGCAAAACTTGTTTCGACAAAGCTGCGGATGTAATGCAGCTAAAACCCCATGTTGCATATTTTGTTCGTGTAAGAGTAAATAAGATACGTGTAAAAACATGCATGAATAAGTTACCTTAAAAATATATTTATTTATAAAATATACGCTGTAATATATGATAAACCTATAGTTTTATTATTGTACATGTTATTAACTATTTATTGGATTAATAATTTAAACACATAATTTTATACAGTTCAAATATTATTTGATAAATATTGTTTAAATAAAAGTAAGGTAACACATAACGTAAATCTTATTTAGCTTGAAAATTTTAAATTCTACACAAATCAGAAGTTTTCTGTAATTTTCATACGTCATTTTTGGTCTGCCATTTTAAATTTCTTAATTTTGATATGATATTCGAATTCAGCAAACCCCAAAAACCTCAGTGTACCAAGTTCAATACAAATTACCAAATTTTAGCAAGTTTGATACGCCATTTTGGATCAGCCATTTCAAATTTCTTAATTTTGATATGAAATTCGAAATCATCAACCCCAGAAACCTAAGAGTACCAAGTTCCACACAAATCAGCAAATTTTAGTAATTATGATACGCCATTTTGAATTTCTTAATTTCGATATGAAATTCGAAATCAGCGACCCCAAAAACCTTAGCCATTACCAATCTGCAAAGAAATAAGATGATTTTTATGCAAAAGAGGCTTTTGGAAAAATGTTGATTTCAACGGTTTCCGCATGGAGTCCCCGAAAATTAATTAAAAGAAATTGACCCGGTTTTACGAAAAGCACCTTATGGGTTCGTGTTCCGGACACCTTAAATAGCATATTCAAGCATGGAAACCGACGGGACCTTTTGGTGCATACAAAAGTACCAGCCACGTCCGGACTAAAGCTTTTTCTTGTCTCCCGACTTTGTGTCATCTGCCTGGCCTTTTTGACGAATCGCTATTAAAACTTATTAATTCAATAGTACATTGTGCAATTAGGGGGGAAAATGCGCTTTTTCTAAGCGAGGATGATGAGTGGAAGTCGAGGGCGCCGAAGGCGCCCGAGACCTACACGAGTGCTCAAATCATCATCCGAGTCTGAAAAAGCCCTCTCCACCCGTGTTACACACCGTATTTTTTTAACAAGGGCATGAAAGGCCCTTTTTATGTCTGAGAGTGGGAGAGGGAATTGTGCATTTTGAGTTTGCGCGACACACTTAGAAATGAAAAATAAAAATTAAATTTTGTGGACATTTCCAATGGCGCGCATAACCGCGTGAAGTTGGTCGCTTGTCGCGCATGCGCACTAGCGATAAACTTAAAGAGGCGTGAATGTTCAAATTGAACTTGCGTGTACAGATTTCGAAAACAAGTAAGAAATGAATCCATTTCTACCCTGTAACCAGGGTAACAATGAGATCATTGTTATCCTGGTTACAGGTGATAAATGACTTTTCTCTTCCAGTTTCAGGCATGAAAAAGACAACAAGAAATATACGGTTTTAGACAGTGTCACCTGCCTCGCAAAATATCATCTTCCGGACACAAAATCACAAGATTGTTATTAGTTTGGTTTTATTCAATTTCTATTAATCCAAACCGGTAATTATTAAATGTTGACATACACTAAGCTATAAATGACTAAAATATAGATGTTTATTTATAGTTTTTTGTGTTTCATTTTTATTTTTTATACGCTTATTTAGCCCCACTTATCGTATTTAAGACTTCTTCCACAATGAACCGTTCAATGTTCTCGCCGTCGATTTTTAAATCCAAATTATAATATTTTACTTCGAAATCAAGATCAAATATCTTAAAAGTGGATAGTTATGATGAAGTCCCAAAATAAGGTACTTTCTTGAGCTCAGAAATTGCAAAAGAAAATTTGAATGCCGGGTTACCAAACCTTTTCTATCTTGTTTAGGGTCAAATTATGAAGAAAAATGCAGTTAAACAATGAAAATTGGCCATGTGACTATGTTTTTCTGGCAAATTAGGCGTTTTTACGGGTTTTTAGATATAGAAAAAGAAGGTTTTACTGCGCACACAAAAATGGAAATTTTTTTTTTCATAAAGTATATAAAAGTAGAAGAAAAGACCTTTAATTTGAGTTTTCGTTCGTTGAAAATGGATATTCCGGTGCAAAGTTATAACAATTAAAAAGTTTGCGATGTAGGTTCCCGGAATGACTTAAGTCCACTTTTCATGTTTTTGAGATATTAAGTTAAAGTTTTTAATTTCCATTGAAACTAATATTAAGAAAACTCACAAATAATCGATATGCTCACTAATTTTTACACTTTCTAGATATTTGGCATTTTTATCTAAAAATATACTATGTTAGGATACCAAAATCGTTCGAAACTCATTTTTAAAAAAATGGACTTGTCGTTTTTTCGAGAACCCACAGATATATAATATCGTTTGTTTTGATCAAATGGAAGTACTTAATGTCTGTCGTTTTAATAAAATTACAGTTTCTATGTCGCTAATGTTAAAATGTTTCTAATAGTTTCCGAAATTTCTAAAATGGACTTATTTATATATAAAGAAATAATTTCGAAAAAATATGACTGCAATTAACAATAAATCTTATCTTATCTTATTCATATTATTTACTTGATATAAATTTTCATTTTTCGTTAAATAAGGATTAAAAAACTATTACAATAAAAGTGTAAGACAATGTTTAAAACGTATTGTCAGCTGGCCACGAAGAATCCGTGGCTGAGGCACATCGCGAGCTCGGTAAGAGCGAAATTGCCGCTGGAAATGTGAAAGAAGCAATCAAGCACTTTTCTAAGAGCCTTGTAATACTGGAGAGAATTCCCGATCCGCAGGGCATTTGCAAAACTCATTCGGAACTTGCTCTTGCGTATAAGGTGCAAAGGATAAAATCTGTAATTAAATTTAAAGTACAGAAAAGAGTATTAAAAATTAAATAATTTTGTAGGCAATTGGTAACAATGACAAAGTATTACAAGAGTTACAAAAAATTAAAGATGTTGCTATACAATTCGAATTGCAAGATAAACTCGCCGAAGCTCATTATTTAACTGGAGAATATTACTTGTCGCAGGTAAGAACTAATGAATAAAAAATTATTGTTTTTAAATAATTAAAATATTTTTGAATAAAAGGAAAATCCCAAGGAAGCGACTCCAAATCTTGAGATTTCATTTTCACTTTACTGCCAACTTGGTGCTGTAGAGGAATCGAATCGAGCTAGATGTTTGGTGGGTGTTTCAAGAGGTAAGTTTTATAGGACTGTATTAAACAAATACACACAATTATTCACTCGGTACTTTTTATTATTGATTACACCAATTTACATAAAAAGTTAATTTGTATTTTTTTTCTTCGATTGATCATTATAATATTCAATGTTATTTTACAAGATCTTGATGTCGTTACATTATAAAATAATCAATATCTCTTATTCTTAAATTACTGCAAAAAAATGTGTGCGATTTAAAAATAAAACGTAGATATGTTAAATTGTAATTAAACTACGGAACAAATGTCTATCTTAATGCAATCATTGATATCGACAAGCGTAAATATATCTAATTACAATTTTACTTTTTAAAGTATACGTTGCACTGGTACTCGCAATAATTGTCCTCAAACACAACACTCACTCCGTGTCACATAAAAATTCATTTTTCTTCCGTAACTATCGCACTACGAGTAACGTAAACGCTCTATAATAAAAAAGAAGTATTTTAATTTTCAAAACTTCAACAAGTTGAAATTTCCTATAATGATGAAAAATAAACAATTTTTTTGTCATCAATCCTAAGCTTGAATTACAATTTCCTACGTTATTCAGTGCATTGTACATATACCCAACGCTCGCGAGATCAACAAATAAAAGATTGTCACCTCTATATTCTTGTTCCCTTTCTCTCGTTCTCCGACGTGTTGAGCACAAAAAAAAATCGCTCAAAAAGTATAATTCAACATTACGATCGATAATACGCAAACTCGGCGACTTATCCTCGCTTCGCTCATCATTAATATATATTTACACATTTTCAACTTGTATATTAATCAACGAGAAAAGTCTCGTCACCCGTGGCTCGCACTCTCTCTATATATCGCCTTTCAAATGTCCGTCGTCGAGGGGGCGCGAACTAATTTGATTTTCTTCCTTGTCGCCCATCTCGCAGGCCAGGAGATGATGGAGGCCTACAGGGCCCTGCTAATGCGCAGCGTCGAGGGCGACGCCAACGCCACGCTGAGCATCATTCTCTGGAGGGACCGCGGCGAGGCCTTCGAGGGCGTCCCGATGACGGGCGCGAGAGGTACGACACACGGTTTCTCTCTCGTTCGTTTCAACAGAAATCAGAGTTTGCCTCGCATACATTATTACAGTGTCTTTTTTGTTTGCTTTTCTCTTACTGTATATAATCAATGGCTTTCGGTACGGCATTCTCTCGTGGCATTTGCTTTAGATTGATTTTTATGGAGTGTAATGAGTTAACATTCAAATAATAAAAAATCGAGCTTTTTAAGCTGTATGTTATAACGTCCGATTAAAGCGTCTTTGTATAATATAGGAACAATCAGCCTAATCTCATGTTCGCGAATAAACACCAATCATAGATACTAGCATTAACAGCATTATAAAGAAGTTATGTTTAAATATTTTTTTAAATTTATTTATTCTTTCTTAAACATCCTTTTCAACAGTGCAGTTATAAAAAATGTACACAAAAGGCTTTTTTTGTGTAAATATAATAAGCAAGATAATAATCATTATATTATCACAACTACAAACATATAGCTACTTTGTATGCCATACTTTCGCACATAACGATAAAATTTATAAAAGTATTGCATCAACACTTCATAAAAGTAATCCAAGCTAAAGGAAACTCCTGGAGAGGCCGCACGAGCCCCTGTGCGCGATCGTTCATTGCTTCTATATAAGTGTCATACCTAATACATGTGCTTCTATTTAATCATTATACATACACACGCCATGTATTCGGTAACTCGTTAGCTTCTGTCTCTCAAGCCGACGTCTTCGAGGAAGCCGACAAGCGATAATGCATTTTACGAGATCGTCGACGACGCGCGTGCATCTTCCCGGCTGTGGGTGTATGGGTCCCTGGCATGGCTCGCAGGGGAGAAATCGACCGCAGGGGGAGAACATATACAGTACGAAGATCTCTCTCGCTCTCTCTTTCTCTCTCTCTCGCTCGCTCGCTCTAATCGTTCGTCTCTTTCGCTCTCTCGCTCTTCTCTCGCATGCGACGCCGTGCACGTGTGTGTGTGGGTGTCGAAAAGTCCGTTATTAGATTACGACAGCGTCGGAAAATTGTAACAAACAACTGGAAAATAAAGTACGAAATTAAGAAAAAAAAATATATATATAAAATTTGTTGTGACATGATTGTATGGATGTTGTTCATTTGATACGAATGAACTTTTTTTTTCAGTCTGAACTCGTGGGCGAACATTGATTTTCATGATGGGGGAATTTTTTATATCGATTGGTTTAGAATGTGATGGAGATTTTGAGGCACTTTGTCTGTCGAGTGATTTCGAGGGAGTTAGTTTTTGGTGAATGAGCTGAATATTAATGAGAATAGAATCAGTTAGAAAGAATGTTGCTTTTTCAAAAATTGCTTTTTAT
Source organism: Gastracanthus pulcherrimus (assembly GCA_949152435.1). Taxonomy (NCBI): domain Eukaryota; kingdom Metazoa; phylum Arthropoda; class Insecta; order Hymenoptera; family Pteromalidae; genus Gastracanthus; species Gastracanthus pulcherrimus. The sequence goes on along the minus strand of OX424574.1, from coordinate 5,851,106 downwards.
TAGAAAAATATTGGATGGTCGAGACAATGATCACACTACAATATTCATGGTGAAGTATTTGATTGCTTTTACAAGCAAAAGTTACAGATTAAGTCAATTCAAACGATACATTTGAATTTTTTGTTTAATTTTTATAGGTATAGTTCAATATCTTATAAGTATATTTTACGTATATTAGAAATTATAATCGAAGATACAAGAATGTGTAGCATAGCGCTGCAATCGTAAAGCGCTACTATTTTGTTAAATTTTCTCACTCGGAGATTTCAAGATTAAATTTTAGACCAATATTTAACCAATAAAAGTCTAATTTCATCTAGAAACAAATTCATCTTAACATGATACAAAAGCTTATCATTCTATTTACTATAAAAAATCACAAAATTTCATAATTCACATCCCTACTATACAGGAAATTTAGTTCATTGAGGCTCAAATAACAGATAACAACTCTTACTTTTTTCTTTTAAGTCATCAAATTTCGGACTCTTCGTCAAAATTATCAAATTCTACGTTTGTGTAATCAGTATATATTTACAAAAGGAATATTCTTGATCAACGTAAGATCCCGTATCTAAATGTATACATTAAGTTGTTGCATAATAAAAATTGCATTGCATAATGTTTCGTTAGGTACGGACTAAAACGCATGTGAACTATTCTTTCTTTTTTTTATACAGATACTTCTTTTCTACTTAAGTATGTATGTATATACAGTCGAGTCGCGGGGACTGAAAAGGCTCGGGACCGAAATTCTCGGGGACTGCAATGTGTATTTAGTATAGGAGCCTTTCAATCCCCGAGACATCCCCATTTATAAGAGCATTGCAGTACCCACGTAATTTCAGTCCCCCGGTTTTCAGTCACCGCGACTCGACTGTATATATATACATATATATACTGTATATATATATATATATATATATATATATATATATATATATATATATATATATAGGTATATATATTTAATAATTAATATTTTTTTTCTATTTACAATTATGATTGAAGCACGACTAAGATAAGTTCATAAAGAATTTTTTTTATACAAGGATGCTCAGATTTTCATCGTGCTTCAATTATATATCAATTACATTAAATTACTTTTTTGCATGTAAATAGGGCAATATCGTCTTTCGAAATAACCATAAACGGTGTTTGACATTATTTGATACTCAATTGATTAAAAATTTCAAATAAACTCATAAAAAGATAAAATAAAAAATAAATAAAATAATAACTACGTATTTTACAATTTATCGAATTTATATGACGTATTGCCCGTAGTTTTATGATTAGAAAATAAAAATGAAGGATACCATGATTGTAATAAAGATAAGCATTACGTATATCACTAATAAGTAGATAAGATATAACAACTATTTATAAAATAAATGTAAATTAATAATAAGATTGCGCTTTTACTAGGTGATTTAGTAAACTAATGACAATATGATCGAAAACTAAAAGGATCGAGTTAGGAGTAAAAAATTGAATATAAAAACCAGGATGGTAAAGAATAAAAAAATAAAAAGAAATAAACTGATATAAAAAATGAAATAAGAATTTGAAATGGATGAGATGTCAAAGTGAGAGAAGAAAACGTTGGATTTACATTGAAATGATACGACTGAGTGGACTAGATTCTTAAAAATAACCAGACTATTCGTCGTCAATGCCCTCGCCAATGGGATCGAGCGAAGGCATGTCCTGACTGTTGCGAATCTCTCTCGATATATTACCGAGGCTCTGCGGCTGTACGACAGTTTCGTCGTCGGAAATCGGTTCCGTTTGTAAATCCAAGCGCTTTTGCGCGTCGACAGTTGCCGTACTGCAGACCTCCGTCGACGCTCCACCTACGACATTATTAGCTACGTCTAGACAATTACCGTTGCTCTCGACTTCGACCTCCTGCACGACTTCGCTGTGCGGCTGATCACCGTCGTGTATCACTTCCTCGACCACGTCGACGTCTTGGATAATTTGGCTCTCGCCGACCACCCCGAGCTCGGCGACCTTTTGCTTGTTGAGCGACCTGTTGTGGGTGCCGAGGATCTCCGTGCACTCGGCGTCGGATATCTTGATCTCGAGCTCGCTCTCGAGCGTCTCGTCCTTGTCCTTGCCCTTCTCCTTCTCCTGGCAGTTCTCCTTCTCCGAGCTGACGTTCACGTCCTTCTCGCTCTCGTCGTCGCCGTCCGTCACACTCTCGGCCAGCTCGTCGATTATTTGCAGACCCTTGCGCTGGAGCAGCTCCTCCAGGCTCTCCTGGGCGAGGGCCTCCTCTTCCTCGGTATTGTTGTCCTCGTCGTCGTTGTTCACCTCGACCACGTCGTTGTCCCTGCCGGGGTTCTCGGAGTTGTTCTCCACGCAAGGCTCGTCCGACGCCGTTACGTTGATTTCGGTTACAGAGTCGACGGTGTTCTCGTCCTCCTGAATGTTTTTATTGCTCTCTATGACTTCCTCGATCTCGATGTCGTCGTCTGGCCTGGGCAACTCGGAGTCGTCATTCTCCGTCAGATCGACCTGCTCGCACTCTACCTCGTTCGAGCGCTCAATCGCCTCTGCTTCGGCCTCGTCTATTTCGGTTATTTCAACTTCGGACTCTTCAGCTCGCTTCGTGGCTTCCTGTTCCACGTCCACTACCTCCCTAGAAGATTCGGCGTCCACATCGACGATAGGAGTTGCTGTCACTTCGCTTTCGGCTTCTTCGTTATCATCGATTGTTTCACATTCAATAATTTCCTCGCTGGATTTTGACGTTTGATTTTGGACTTCATTGATTTCGACAATTTCATCGTCCTTGTTTTGTGGCAATTCCGTGGCTTCAACGTCGCTGTTATCGTGATTGTTCTCTATCGACTCTATGGCTTCAACTTCATTATCCTTTTCCGTTTCCGCTTCCTTCTCATTTTTGCTTACGTCTTGATGCTCATCTGTCGATTTATTTGTCTCATTTAATTCTGGAGCATCTTCTACAGGAGCAGCTTGTATTTTTCCGTGCAACTCTGCCATATCGTTAAGAGTCTCTTGAACAGCTTCAGCAATTTTGTCGGTATCTGATTCTACTGCTGTTGAGATTTCTGCTTCAGGTTCAACATTGTCAATCCTAGTCCTTCTTCTTCTAGATTTTGTATCTGGTGGTGTATCATCAATTTTTCTCATCGATCGCCTCAGAGGTTTCCTACCGGTTGCTTCTACATTATTTTCCTTTTCAGTCTGATGATCCTTTTCAGATTCAGCCTTCTCATTCGGTGCATCCTTTGCAGATTCAGCCTTCTCACTCGGTGCATCCTTTGCAGATTCAGCTTTCTCACTGAGTGTGTCTTTTTCAATTACTTCTTGACTATCTTTTTCGTTTTCTTCATCTTCATTTAATTCATTGCAGGCTTCCTTTTCTTCTGTTTCTACTTCAGTTGTACCGACATCTAAATCTTCATTACTAGATTCTTTTATATCTTGGTCTTTCTCCTCAACAGCTATTTCAACTTCATCTTTTTCTTCTGAAGTTTCCTCTTGGTTCTCATTTTCATGTTCATCTTCTTTCTCTCCATTATCGACTGTTATCTTTTCTTCACTCTCATTTTCCATTTCATTTGAATGTGAAGGTTCTTCTTTAGTACTCGTTTCTAGTTCTGTATCCGATTCATTTATCGACTTATTCGTTTGGGATGGTTCAACTTTTTGCAGTTTAATTTCTAAAATTTTCATGTGTGTAAGTTCATGTTGAAGTCCAATTAATTTATTTTCATATAGTTTGTCACATATTGAACAAGTGTAGGTGGTTTCAACTATCGCTTCAACTGTTGTTTCAACGTTCTTAGGTATCTCAGAATCTGAAGAATCGTAAACAATTATGTCAGACAAAGACTTATTTTCATCTTTCTTAGATTTTCTTCTTCCCAGTGATTTTGACTTTCGTGATTTAGAAGAAGATGCAGAGGATCGTCTACTGGATGTAGCCTTATCTTCTTTTGCAGACTCAGAACTGTCTTCATCTTCATTATCTCCTGCAGCTATACTTGGTTCAACATTATCTTCGTTTGATAATCCGGCGTCTTTTTGAGCATCATCCTCATCTTCTATGGTTACATCTTTTTCTACAGATTCATCTTGTACTTCTACATTTTCTTCCTCAATTGTTTCCGGATCTTCTATCTCTTGCAATTCAGAGGGTTCTTCTACAACTGATTTTGAACTATCTTTAACTTTAGGTTTTCTACTTTTTTTGATTGATTTCGGACTTTCCGTAACTACATCATTATCACTGTCCTCGATAACGTCGTTTTCCACATGAGCATTATCTTCTGTAGACTTTAAATCTTCTTCTACCACGGTTCTAGTTTCTTTATCTACTGGTTCTTCATCTTCCGGTTCGTTATCTTCTGCTTCTTTATCGTCGGGTTCTTTATCTTCTGCATCTTTATCTTCTGGCTCCTTATCTTCTGGTTCTTCATCATCTGGTTCTTTATCTTCTGGTCCTTTATCTTTTGGTTCTTTGTCTTCTGGTTCTTCAACTTCTGGTTCTTTATCTTCTGATTCTTCAACTTCAGGTTCTTTATCTTCTTGTTCTTCTATGTCATCTTTGTTCGATTTTGAATCATCGTCAATTTTAGATCCAGAGACGTTATCTGCTGAAGTGAGCGACTTAGAAAGATCGTTTTCTTCATTTTCTGTTTCTAAAGTATCTTCTTCACCTTTTGTTTCTTCATCAGTGGATTTTAAAATATCAATTTCTTCAGATTCTGAAGTATCAATCTCCAAAGATTTCGAAGATTCTTTCAAAGACCTTGCCTTATCAACTTTTGTTTCCTTCAGTGAATCTTTTATAGACCCTGTACTTTCCCGACTCTCTTTTTTAGGTGGTGTTTTGAATTTTGGCGCTGGTGTTGATTCTTTGCTCGACATTGAACTAGATCTTTTTGAACGTACTTTTGCTTCAGATGTATTTGATTCTACATCACTATGTTCATCACATGAAACTGGCTTATCTGTTCGACTTTTTTTCGTTTCATGCACTACTTCTTCATTGGCTGAAACATTTTCCTTTTGCACCTTAGATGCATCTGAATCATCGTCAATCTCTATTATTTCTTCTAATTCTTGAGTATTATTTTTTTTTGCATTCCTGGTGGATTTTCGAACGCTACCTGTTGATTCTATGGAACTGCTTCTGCCTCGTTTACGTGTAGATGCACTACTTTGGTTGTTTACTTTTGACTTCGAAATTTGCTTTGGCGTGGACTCTGTGTTTGTACTTGATTTTTTTGCTTTCTTCAGAACTGGTGCACTGTCACTATCAACGTCAACATTTACTTCAACATCTTCTTGTATACTTTGCTCAGATTCCTTTCGCCGTCTTGCTCCTCGTGTACTTTTAACTTCCACAGTTTCTTGTACACTTTGCTCTGAATCTTTCCTATTCTTATTGCCTCTGGTAGATTTGACCTCGGGTACATCTTGTGTATTTAACTCGGACTCCTTTCTTCTCCTAGTAGCTCGAGCAGGTTTCACTTCAGCAATTTCTAGTATACTTTGTTCTGAATCTTTTCTATTTCTAGTTGCTCGTACAGGTCTCTCTTCAGTGATTTCGTGTACACTTTGTTCTGAATCTTTTCTCTTTCTAGCTGCTCGTGCAGGTCTCTCTTCAGCGATTTCGTGTAGACTTTGTTCTGAATCTTTTCTATTTCTAGTTGCTCGTGCAGGTTTCTCTTCAGCTACTTCGTGTACACTGTGTTCTGAATCTTTTCTATTTCTAGTTGCTCGTGCAGGTTTCTCTTCAGCTACTTCGTGTACACTGTGTTCTGAATTTTTTCTATTTCTAGTTGTTCGTGCAGGTTTCTCTTCAGGTACTTCGTGTACATTTTCTTCTTCTGAATCTTTTCTATTTCTAGTTGCTCGTGTAGGTTTCTCTTCAGCTATTTCGTGCACACTCTGTTCTGAATCTTTTCTATTTCTAGTTGCTCGTGCAGGTTTTTCTTCAGCTATTTCGTGTACACTTTGTTCTGAATCTTTTCTATTTCTAGTTGCTCGTGCAGGTTTCTCTTCAGCTATTTCATGTACACTTTGTTCTGAATCTTTTCTCCTTCTAGTTGTTCTACTAGGTTTAGTTTCCACAATGTCTTGCACACTTTTCTCAGATTCCTTTCGGGTCCTAGTACTTCTACTAGGTCTGACTTCAACTTCCTCTTGTACACTTTGTTCAGATTCTTTTCTTCTACTTGATCTGGTGGGTTTTATTTCAACCTCCTCTACTTGTACACTTTGCTCTAATTCTTTATGTCGTCTATTTCTTGTTGATTTCACTTCAGTTACCTCCTGTAGACTTTGTTCCGATTCTTTCCTCCTTCTACCACCAGCTTTAGTCGATTTGGTTTTTTTAATTTCTACATTCTCATCTTCACTTTCTTTTATTTCACTCCGTTTACTCTCTGCATCATTAGGTTTTGTTTTATTTTTTGTTTTACGTTTAGTTCTATTTTCACTTTCACTATCATCAGTTACTATAAATAGAGTATTACCTGTTTCATCCTTTTGTATTTTGAATTCTTTTTCATCATTGGGAGATGTTTGGTATATGTCTTTTAAGAGTACAGAACATAGTTTTGTTTCTGAATAATTAATCTTTTTCCGTTTTTTAGATGGAGTTTTACCAGGGTCTATGGTAAGCCAACATTGTTTACAAACTGTTACTCCTGTTCGATAAATTCTGTACATGTCAACACCATTTTTGACCGGTGTTTGGCACTGTTCACATTTTTGCTGTGGCTTTGCCACTGATAATTTATTGTTCTTGTTTACTTTTCTTCTACTACTCATGATGCTGGAGGATTCACTATCTGTGTCCGACGGAGTATTTAAATCCAAGTTAGAGGATTGTATAAAAGTAGTGTTGCGATTTACAATTGTTGTTTTCGTCTAAAAAGTAAAATATATTTTACAAATTAGCTTATACATAAAAATTAAAATTTTAATGTTTGTAATTTATAAATTTAATTTCTAACTACTAATCTACCTTTGGAAGATCAGATGGATTGATGCCATTTTTAATTATACTTCTTAGTTTACTAGGTACTTCATCTGATAAGTTTCTTAAGTCAGTCAATAAATCCACACAGTATCGACACGATAAACAAATTAATTGGTTCTGTAGTTCCTTATTTTGAAACTGTAATAAAATAAACACACATTACTTCTACAAATAGTTTTACGACATCTCATTTTGACTTTTCTAATAACAATAGCATTTACTCCATAAAAACAAAACTTAATATGGTTTTCATCGGTAATAGTCAATATAAAACAAAATGACGTAAAAGCACACGCAAAGACGGGGCACAAGCAAATATATGTAAAAACAATACTCACATCTTCTGTAAAAAGATCTCGTATTCTCTGTATGAAATTGTCTACTCCAATTTTTTGCTTCGACAAGTCAAAGAATATATCCTCGTTGTACTCATCCGAACACAGAACGCAGCAAGCTCTCTTCGAGCTGTGTGTCTTAGCAACGGTCTTGACTTTCTCAACGAAAGTATTACATTGTTCGATCTCAAATGCGCACTTGTGGCAGACCTTTGTGGATGGGCCCTTCTCCGACACCTACGAGCACCCAAAAATGAGAAATTCAATACATCTAACAAAAAGTCAAGCACACCGAGCAACAAATTATCTATTAAAAACGCTCTCAATCAAACACCTCGTCCACTCTACGGCACATCCATGCAGTTTATGTAAACACTGAACCATAAACCATGCAGACGTTTATGACCCACGAGAGAAAGAGAGAGAGAGAAACAGCTCCCTCCCGAACCGAAACCGCCGATAAGAGCTACCGATAGCCAGCACCCGGAGCCGCTCGAAAATTACGTCAACCTCCTCGCGCTACTCTCATCAATCCCCCCCAAGAAGCACAAAAAAACTCCGAAGCAACCATCCACCAGGCGAACGCCGGCGATGATCAACGGCACAACCGCGAGCGCGCGATCATGGTGCCTCGGAGAAAAGGCATCGCGGGAGCGCGGGCGGCCACGATGCGCAGGAAAACACACATACATACTCACACACAGGGAGCTGGCGAAAAAAATCCACGATGGGCGCTTGATTAATAATTACCCGACGCGGTGCGGTGTACCTGGTCGAGTGCTCGGCGTCCCCGTTATTCCCAGTCGCGGGGACTCTCTCCGTCTCTCTCGGCGCGATGGTCCTCCACGGGGCAGCAGCCAGCGGCGGCGGCGGCGGCGGCAACACACAGGATTTCGGGCGAAGCGCGCGGGAGAGAGAGACACACACACGCAAGAGGTTAAAAGTTTAGGCCGAAGAAGCGAGATCGCTCTCGGTCTCCTATACTCCCGAGTGCCCGCGGAGTTCGTAGGTATATCTCGGTGTGCTTCTCCCTCTCTCTCGCCGTGAGCGCGCGTGCATGTGTGAATACGCTTCCCTCGCCGATTGTACGCACAAGCTGCGCATAAGTCGAAGGAAACGAGTCTCGCTGGCTCCGCGGTGCTATAGGACCGAGGACGGCGCGCGGCGCTTTTGCCGTGTATGTTATAGCTGTTGCTGGCTTGCCTGCAGTGGCTGTGTTAAAACTGGAGACATGTGTGCGAGGCGGTCGCTCGCTCGCGCGCACACATCTGCAGCGGCGTGGCGGGCACGGGCAGCGACGGCGCTGCGGTCGGGAATGGATTTCACATTGGGCTGTGTCTATAATGAGGCGCTGGGCGATTGCGTTGCTCCGTTTTCGAAACTGCACGTTTTTTATGGCTTTGGCGAATAGTCGGTGTATAAAGGGCTTTGTTGAAATGTACAATGCGCTTAGGAATGTAAATTATGTTTACGTACTGGATGTTAATGTTAAAATACGGTTTTAAGTACTGTCAATTAATAGATGTTGGGGGAGACGACTTTTGATCATAGATAAATTTATCGCATGCGGCGTGTCGTTATTGATCTCTGACAGCATTGTGTTGTTAGGAAAATAGAACAAGATTGGGTACCACTATTTTTTAATGTAATTGAACTATATCTTACTTTATACGCAATTTTCACACAATAGAAATTACATTTAGGTCCTTTTGATCAAGAGTTCCCGCTTTCCCTCGAAGTTCTCGATAAACGCGGTTTTCTAAACATTAGAATAATCTAGTAATGCAGTGTAATATTCTTTAGGTAGTTAGTAAATAAATGCAATTTTATTTTGTATCACCGCTTCACAAAGAATACCAACAACCATACTGTAGTTTGGTGGATCTTTATACCCCAGTTTTACTTGGTTGAAGATTTGATAGTGAATTTCAACTTTTTTTACATTTAGTATTAAAGTACTCAGCGCAGGTACCGCGTTATTTCCATTCTTAGACACAGTAGTAATTTTACAATTTACAAATTCCTTTTTGCACGGTATGAAATGAAAATTATGAAATAAAATAAACGCTTTTCGATAAAACCATGTTAAATGTACACTCGACGTGGATATATTCTGATCGAGCGTTTTTAAAATGTTCCAATGAGATTGTCCGATTCACAGGAATTAACCATTAAGGTGGCACGATTTCAAAACATTCGATCAGAATATATCCGCAGTCAGGGGATCTCAAATCAACTTCTGCCATATGAGATACATGTATTTCCATAATAACGGATGTGACATTTGAGATTCCTGCGCTCAGTGGCTAACTGTTCGCCAAACCTCGAACACATTTTTAAATCATAGTTTATAGAGTTTTACAAGGTATTCAATTAAAAAATAAACATCGTGTACACGACTTAGCCCCTGTATGAGTTAACCCCCTCTCCCCTAATATACATTTAAACTTACTTTAGTTTTTAAGATACCGTATAAAGGTATTTTAGTTTTGCTGCTAATAAAGCTATTGATAAAATTAAAAAAACATCTCGGAATTTATAACATCTTCGTCCTAAACACAATTTCATAGAAGAAACTTTTCTTTTATAATTTTAACTTTACAATCTGTTTCTTTGGAATAATGTACAGATTGTCGTTAACATAGTATCTCTTGTTAGGTACCGTAAGTACATCCCAGATAAGTTTTAAAAAATCTTCAAAATCTTAAATTCCGTTCATTTTTGATGCAAGTAAATAAAAATACTTCTTTACATTTTGTAAAAGGGAGTCAAGACGTTATAATTCGTAGGAATAACGAAATAATTTTGAAAACACCAACTTTTTATTTCACACGAACAATATCAGTTAAAACGCATCACCATTGTGCGAGCTCTCCACTTTAATTATATTCACGCTCGATAACGATCCAAGCACATTCTTTATCGTTTCGGAAGCGAGCAAACTCCAGCGAAGCCCTCGAACGAAACCCGCATACGCGTATACCCAAATTAAAAGCCTCGATTGTAGAAGCAGCCCATGCCGCGCGCGACGGTCACCTGTACGACACATCCAAGCGCGCACCCCATGCACGAGCTGCCCTGTGTTGTATATATACACTCTGGGAAAAGAGCGGCTCGCTGCGGCCGCTGCAAAGGCAAGCTCTCTCTCTCTCTCTCTCTCTCTCTCGTGCTCCAACTCCCGAGTTCCCGCATTCGTGAGAGATCCCTCGGCTCCCGGTTCTCTCTCCCCCTTATCGATATTCCGCTGTGTGCAAAGAGAGAAGTACAACCAGTGGAGAGAGAGAGAGAGAGAGAGAGGAAAGTTGCATTTAACGCGCCCGGTGGTAGTACGCAGGCGCGAGAGGCTGGAAAAGCGCGCGCGATATTGCCCGCCTGAATGTAGAGACTCCACCTCTGTCTTTCTCTCTTTCACACACACGCACACGCACACTCTTTCTCGTGTGTGTTATCGCTGCTCGTGCACGGTTTGCACTTTAAACCGTGCGCGCACGCAGCGCTCCGAAACGTTTGAATTACGACCCGGGGTTGCCCCCACCGTAGGGCAAGCTGCCGATGTAACTTGATGTGTATCGCCCGAATAGAAATAGAGTCCGGGGTGCCTGATTTGATAGTTATAGGCTCTGAACAGGTAAACTTCATACTTTCTTAAGGTACCTGATCAGCATGTAATGATGCACGTGGCATGCCCGGATCTGGCAACTTATGTTTAAGTCGTAAGATAGCGTAAAATGTCCGTACATTTCTGGCAAAACGTTTACAGGTTATGGTTGACTGTGTGTAACGAAAAAATTAGAGTTAGGGACAATAACATTAGAGTTTATACGAACATATAAGGGTTTATAAGAGTTTACTATAGTAAAAATATATTGAAAAGTAATATTCGCGATGAACTACGAGCGAGATATTCTCGAAATACACGCAGATTAAAGGAAGACAATTAGACAATAAATATTATAAAGTTATTTTGTTCATCTAAAAATTTAAGATATATAGATAGAAATTGTGGATCAATTCAACGACTTTTTGCAAATTAATACTATTCTTAATATCAATATTGTATACCTACTGCAATTCTGCTCAATTTTTAATAAAATAAAAATATGGAGTAATACAATTTATGTAATTTTCATGCCAGGTCCAGACCGGATCAGGGCATTATAAAAAAGCCGAATTTCAGGTACCGTATAATGCCCTGACAAGAGCATCATTGCATCATTATAAAGACCTGTTCAGCTGCCATATCAGGTCCAGATAATTATTTTCAGGTACCTCAACAGAGCCTGATTTTAACCGTAACTCGATTTCTATTCGGGCCTGTATGCTTTTATGAAGTTTTAGCGAACGTTTGTTTTTTAGGGTCGTTGGGGAATACTAAATGGTTTTGAAAACGTTTTCTATTCGTGTTTCGGTTCAGTGATAAAAGAATATACGTTGCGAAATCGGAGTCGCGTATTACTATAACGCGCGAGTCTCTGTTTACATGGAGTTTAGCAAAATTACGTAAAGTAGTCTTCCAAGTTCTTGCTAATTGCAGTCGTAAGATAACGGATTTGTTAAGATTTTGTACGGAAATTCATTTAAATAAAGTTTTGAGAAGCCTTTCATCGCTGGTTTAGCTATCTACTTGAGACAATTATAATAATGTGCTCTTAAAAAACAGAAAGATAAGAAAACTAAAAATAATAAAAATAAAAGATAAAAGATAACGTACTAGATAACGATAAAAAAGAGTAATTACAATAATATCATCTAACAAGAACTGTAGTATAAAACTGTACACACTATCTGACTCCAAAACCAACCTTGTTGTTACTACTGCCCCAAACGACTCGGTATCCCCTCAAAAAACACCCCACCTCCAAAGTACTAAAAAATATACCACGCCAGTGAATATATTATTCGCGTGCTTTCGCCTTTCTCCCAATCTCCCGCGACGACGACCGGCCACCCGGTACACATTCTCTCTCTCTCTCTCTCTCTCTTTCATTCCCCTCTCCTTTCAACCCCGATAACGTATTCTAACCTTCAAACGTCGCGGCGGCAGGACTACTCTACACAGGCCTATTCCCTCCGCACTCACCTTCTCGAGCAGGCAATTGTTGGCTTTGGCTCTGAGAGTTGGCTGCTGCTCGATGTCCAGGAAGACACCCTCGTCGCTCGCGCAGACCAGGCAGTTTTCCACCGACGACATGGCGGATACGCACAGAAGGCTATTTATTTTTCCTCTCCTCCTCCTTCTTCTCCTACTCCTCCGAGTCGACGCTATCTAGGTATACACAGCGTGCGGTGTGTGTGTCAGAAAACAGGACGAGCAGCAACGGCCGTTCCTTGGCTTGGATTCGATTATAGACACATCAGCTGGAGGGCAGACCGCGTCAGTTTTTCGCTTTACGCATATATACCTATGCGTGTGTATGAATATAATACACCCACGGCGACGATGTGTATATTATGATTTAATAGTCGATCGGGGAAATTCGCGCTTACCGACCGGGAATCGACAATCTATCGTGGGAAAAACGCGCGATTACGAATTTTTACACCCGTGCGAGGATGTATTGTTTGTGTATACGCGCGTATGTGTACACATAAGGGAGAGAGCAAGTGTTAAAAACAAGGGAAAAACGCGCGGGGATTCGTAATTAGCGGAAAACTTCGGGGGAGGTATATACTTCACGCGCACGTTGTCACTGTCGCGGTCGCGGTGATTCGTTAGCCGAGTTACGTTATTCCTTTTTAATCGTTAAACGCGGGTATACGTTACGCGCGCGTGAATACTCGTGCATGCATCTTGCGTGTGGCTGCGCGCGAAGCCGCTTGTTTGGGGCGAGTGGCGACTTGTAGGCGCCGTTTCAAATAAAAATGGCGCTCGCCGCACTTGCCCGCCCGCCTAAACAACCGACTTTTCTTCGGGGCGCTGGCGCCCTCTGTAAGACGACTCTGGCGGTCGCTTATGGCGATTGATCGAAAGCGCGAGGCTCGATTAGTCGCTGTTCGAGAGTTTGAAAATTGTTTTCAGGAAAGTTTTTGGTTTGCTTTTTAACTTCTGTGGCTTCCCGGAATAACCACTTAAGTCCATTTTTTTGAAAATTGAGTTTTTAGTGATTTTGGTATCTACGTATAGTGTACTTTCAGATAAACTGTCATAAGTTGCAAAAGTTCATCTAATACTTTCTTTTTTTTCATAATTTATGCTTTTCATTTGCATAAGCTTAAATGGCAATTTAAAAAATTAAAACCTTAATATCTGGAAAACACGAAAAATGGACTTAAGTGGATATTCCGGGAAGCCATAGACTTGATGACTATGTAAAATATTAATAGAAATAAAAATATTGATATTCGCTACGTGCATGACACTATCTCTTCACGCATTTTACCTGTTTCCGTGCAAATCTCAGAACTATTCGCTTGCCAAAATGTACTAGCTTAAGGAATCACTCTATTTTGGACGATCAAAAAAAGGTTATTTTTGTGAATCTTTTTATAGGTACTATTGTAGATATTGATATAAGATTTGTTGCGCTTAATAAACACACTGTCAAAACACATCAAAAAAATTTTTTTTATTTATTTTAAACACGTTTTATACACAAAAATTACAGACAAACGTAACTCCTCGAAGTAGGTATGTGTGCGTCGTAGTCGAATGCTCAAAGACGGGCCATCTGAAACAAAAACATCAAACGGTTTTCGATTCAATATGACTCTGGCTCTATCATTTAAAAAAAAAACAGAAAAACTGTTTCTTTTCACCTTTTTTTTGCAATAAAAAATAGTAAAAGTGAAAATTTTAGAAAAATTTGACAGGGCTATAAGTGCACATAATATGTAGTTAAAATTTCATAAGGATCAGTTCAGTAGTTTCAGAGATTTTGTCTACGAGCGGTCTAAAACGTTGTTTCGAGAGAAACGCATTTAAATTTTCTTTTAATGAAAAATCGTAAAAAAGAATTACCTAAGCTTAATCAGCTATGCCTGCTCCGTATAAAATGCCTTTTGACTGTTCAAGAAGTTCATTTTCTTCTAATTTAAATACAAAAAAAATCGATTTTTATAAATTGGCAATGTACAATGCTCCCTAATTGGAGAGTTTAGAAAAATATTTTTGTTTAATTCTCCAAATGTTTAAATCGTTGTAAATATTTTGTAAACATAAAATAAACTTATATTTACCTTACAAAATAGTTTGCAGGCTTTTGAAATGATAGTAATTTATAAAAAAGAAATATTTTGTATAACTTTCCACATAACCCAATGTGTTTTAGCAAACCAGAGATTCTCGATCTTGCCGCAAATTCGTAGCCAATACATGAACCATTAATAAAAAAAATTATCCAGAAAACATATTATCGTTTATGAGTGAAGTGTATTAGATATGGCTGAATGCCGTTTCTACACTAGTGATAAGGCAAGAGACCGATCAAACGAGTATAAAATAATGTTTTAGAAAGATGAATCGCGAGTCGTCTACACAACAGTTGTTAATTTGTTTCACAAAAAATATTTAATATTAAAATGCTTTTTATAATAGTAGCTAACTTCATACCGACCGTTAATGAATCTTTACCAGCTACACTACAGATATCGATCGCCTCAGTAGTCTCTCACTTTATCACTAGGTGTAGAAACAGTATTATAAAAAGTCGGTATAAGATAAATAAATTGTACAATTGTTATTTATCAAAACTATTGTTACTGTGGGCCTATTATAAAAAGATTTTAAACAAAAAGTTTTCCGTATATTCAGTAAATAAATAAATAAATACTTTTAGGTATGTACATAAATTAATATATGGCATTTGCTTTTTATATGTCACATCTTAAAATATTATTTTTACACTTACTTCGGCTTTAAAGACGAATGACAGTATTAAATTATTAACAAATCATTTGACACTTTTTGGCAATTATTTAATAATGTAAGATTAATCATAATCATTTCACATTTTTATCAAAATTGATTAGAAAATGATATTTCGGTAAAGAATAATATCAAAATATATTTTGTATAGAAAAGTAGCAATCTTAATATTTAGACACTTGATTCGTAAATGATAATCTGCATGATGGGTTTTCTCTGTGGCTCGGGATCGGATTTGGGCTCCTCCTGATGAGTGTTACCCAAAATGTCTCGGAGCATAGCTTCGACTTCCTCTTCCCACTCGTTATCTTTCATGTCGCGATTTTCCACGCCACTTTTCTTGCGTCGAGGCATCGACATGACTTTCAATACCCGTCTATAACAAAAAATTATATTACATTACAAAACTATTGTAAATGATTCGTTGAGGTGCTAATCCTGTAAAGTCCAAAGAAATAAAAAGTCGAAGTAATCCCACAAATATTATTACTTTCCATATATAGAAAATAAATTTATTTATTGTTTATTGTTCATCCGAGGTTCAAGTGAATTTTGCAGAGGTAATTTAATACCTGTACGCATTATACCTGGTTTTCTACCTATGGTCATGATGCATATATTTCCCCCTCCTATATTTGGGGAATGCAGTAGTCGTATGCATCTTAACTGGCCTTGCAATTTCAAGTGAAATCCGAACCACTGGATTATATTTGTTATATTTGATTAAAAATTTTAAAAAATTTTGAAATTGAAAATTCCATCATAAATAGATAAACTTTACTTTTAAAAGTCCCCGAAAATTATTAATGTGCCAAATTCAAGCATAAAGTAAATTAAAATGTGCATCAAAACTAGTTAAATCCACTCCGATATTTTTTTATAACACCATGATTTTGTTCATAGAATTAATAGTACATTGTGTAACGAGTGTGGTATAGTGGCCATAGCGCACACGGGCGCGTTGGCGCACGAGCCTAGCGAGGGCGACATGTCGCCCAAGTGGCGCTATTGGACACTACACCGAACGAGTTTCACACACTATTTTTTATCATAAGTGCTGGGAATATGACATATATTGCGTGGGGGATTTGTGTACGTTAAATGGTTAAAAAACACTGCGGGTGTTATTTCCTATAACGCACTCGACACCGTGACGTAATAGCGTGCGTTATTTTCATTACGTAACGCTGTCGATGTGTTATGGGATTAACGCCCGCAGTGTGTTATTGACCATTTACCGTACGTAAATCCCTCACGCAATATATGTCATTTTTCCAGCATGTATGATGAAAAAAGCTTCTTTATCATCATATAATTTAACCCTATCAGCATTTTAATTTCAGAAGAAGTCGAGGAAGAAGTTTATTTGTGTTTTATTCAAAATGACATTTTTGGGACTTGACATGGTTATTAGCACTTAACGCTTCAGAAACTAACTGCCCAGTAGATATATGTTAATGGCCAATATATAAACGATTTTCCAAAATATAGTACAGATTATTATTAATAGATATCGTAGGTAAAACAATGGTTATTCGCTCGTTTTTGCATGATTTTTCAAAATAAAATTTATTATTGGGGGTGTCAAAGTAAATTTTTATCCTCCCTACCAATTACTGACCCGAGAATTCTAAAATGTTGGCTATAATTAAAAGAATAAACTGAATTATGAAAATCTAAGAGGTCATTGCCCTTCGTTTTATAATTATCTACCACTGCAAAGTTTCAATTAAAAATTTTGCGGCTTACATCAATGGCATCGGAGCGAAAGTTCGTGATAAAACAGAGATCTACGAAAGGTGATACAAAATTTCGATCCAATGCCATTTATATATCCAGTGATATTATTACCTGAAACTTAATAGAGTGGTAGAATACTAAAAAAGGAAAGGCAATGATGTTTTGGTTCTTCATAATTCAGATTATTTATTAATTGTAATCAATTGTTCATACCTTGGTCAATGATTTGAGGTTAGGAATTTTGGCGGGAAATTTGAATGGTTTGACACCCTCTTAATGAAATTACAAATTGTCCATGTATTGGTCATCGTCTATCTACTGGGCAGTTTACCCTATATAAATGAACAATAAAATTACTTGAAGTCAGTTTGAAAGGTAGACATATCTCCACCAGCTTGTTCTCCAAGCCTTCTTAAAGTTTCAGCAAGAGGTCCGCTTAAAGCTTGCAGTCTTTTCCAAGAGTGTGCGTATTGTCGACGCACCAGTTCGATAATAGTACTGGTCAGCGCGAGACCAACCAAAATGTAACCGGTACAAAACAGCATATATTTTGGATTTGCTAAAAAGATTTATTTTCATTATACATAGTTTTCCAATTTGATAAATATTGCTAGAGGTCCAGTTTCTAGGATACCTATCTGTTTTTTTATACGCACGTCCAAGTTCCGTCAGATGGCGCTGAAACCAGCTTTCTAAGTTATACTACAGTCATGCGATACATGGAGGGAAGCGGAAGTGTTTAATAAGCACTGCTGATCATTTACAAATGCAGGATAGTTTCGAGTGATTGTAACTTCCAATTTTATTTTTATCTACAAATATCAATATTTCATGGCTATTTCAAGTCTATTGTGCATTCTTCGTTGAGTATTTAAGCTAAGGGTTATTTTTTTACATTAGAACAGTACCGAGCACCACCACCAAGTGGGACACTTTTGCTTGGACGTGCGAATAACTTACTTACTTAAACTTTCAAGATTTTAAATACATATTTTTTTGTGAAAAAAAGATGTTTCGATAAATTTTGCCAAATTTTATAAATTGGTTTTTGATAATTTCGTCTAAGTTAAACAAACATGGCAAAATTTCATAAAAGTTAAAAACAGCTTTGCAATCTTAAAAGAAATTTGATAAAGTTGTAATAATTTTAAAATCAAATTACGGCAAAGAAAGCTTTTTGTTAAACATATTTCATTTGACATTTTCATTTTCTAACTACAATTTATCTAATTTTTCTTAATTTTCTGAAACTCTTTCTAACTTACTCTAATTTTTAAAAAATTTGTCCAGACATTTTTTACCAAACTTTGCCAAACTTCCTAACTTGACTATACATTCCCGAATATTGCGAAATCTTTGCCTATAAATATAGCGTACACTACGCAAAGCTTTGCCAATCATCGGCAATGTTTAGCACAGCTATGCAATATTTAGCAAAGCTTACATTTCCACTACGTCATTTTGTGAACAACAACATAAACAAAAGTTCATAAATTGGATCCCAATTAGAAACCGGTTACCCGCAATCAGTAGCTCCGCCTCTCTGTATCACTCACTTGGTACCACGTCACCAAATCCAATGGTCGTCATGGTGACGAAGCAGAAGTAGAAGCCCTCGAAGAAGCTCCACTCGGTCTCCCAGATCATGAAGAGGGCGGCCCCGCAGGCAAGGTAGACGCAGAGCAGCAGCACGGCCGCGAACGCGCCCAGGGACTTGCGGCCCGCGTCGTTCGTGGGCATGCAGGCGTGCAGGCCACCGGGGAGCCGCGAGCGCAGCCTCTGGGCCAGGGAGCTCACGCCCTCGGCGAAGAGCTTGCCGAAGTCGGCGATCACGGTCAGGGTCAGGGGTATGCCGATCAGGGCGAACAGGATGCAGAAGACCCGGCCGACCGTCGTCGTCGGGTACACGTTGCCGTAGCCTGCGGAGTTCAATGGAGAAATCGATTTGTGGTATTTTGGTAAGCGAGAAAATGACAGAAGAGTTGCGTTTGCGGGGTGAAGCAGCTAGTACTTAATTATAAAGCAAAATTAATTTTCCTTTCGTACTGGATGACTTTATATTTTAATGAGAGGATTTTGGTCCACACAAGTGGAATTTCTTTAGGAAGGAGAGTCCACGCAGCATGCGGGGAATGGATTACGATTAAGGCTTTTGGCGGTTGATTTTGGAACCCAAGAACGAAGCCTATATCATCTTACATTACAGACTCCTGTTCTTAAGATATTAGCTAATATTACTTCAGGTATGCATTATTTCTTTTTTTAATTACATAAGTATTCTGGCCTTACTATTCTTATCTAGACAGGGTGGATGAAACAAAATGATTAAAATATAAAGTATAAGGCAAAAAGAGCTCTAATTTGAGCTTTGTTTTTTTTAAATTACATATCGACGGCTGAGCGGAAGAAACGATCAACTCGGCGCGCAATCGAAGAAGAGGTGAACTCGGATCGCGCCCCAAGAGTAGATCAACTCAGATATCACATGAAGAACGGCTTCTTTAGCCAATTATTCCTCGTTTTACGTTGTGTTTTGGCAATTCTAAATAAATATGAGAACGAACATGACCACAAAAAAAGAAATTTACTATTTTTTAGAGTTACAAAAACACAACGTAAAGCGAGGAATAATTGGCTAAAGAAGCCATCCTTTCCGCGATATCTGAGTTGATCTACTCTTGGAGCGCGCTCTGCGGAAAGACATTTTCTTTAAATGTCCCCGAAAAATTCGGACTAACGGGGATTCGAACCCATGCCCCTTAATTGTCCTAATAGGTACGCGCTTACCACTTGAGCCATCGATCGCCTCAAATTAATAAAAATATTAATTTGTTCCAAAGTTATGAACAATGAAGAATGTGGACGATAAATGCAGAGCAATTCCAAGATTTTCAACTGTTTTAACAATGCACCACGATTTCTTTAAGCTTGCGGATTTCGTCTTTTGTTGCCGAGCTTCCAACTGCTTTTTATTAGAATTTTAAATTCTGTGATTTTTCATGCATTTTTCGTCACAATGTTAGATTCTTTATACTACCTTTGGAAAAAATGAATATTTTTATATACAAAACAAAGCTGAAGTCAAAGCTTTTTCGTCTGTTTTCATTACTTCTTGAGTTATTTCTTTAATAGAAAACTTATAGTATATTTATAATTTTCACTAATTTTTAATATATCAATATAATATACTTTGACTAGACATCCTTTTAGACCGAGAGAATCATTTTCGAGGGTTATATATGACTTCAAACAAGAATTTAAACAATGACTAAAAGAAAGAACAATCTATGATATCTGCTTGCTTTGGGGATCAGAAATTTTCTTTGCAGACAGTAGGTACACGCGGTGCAGCTACTATCAAAGGATACAATGGAAACAAAGGAGCGAGTTGCCCGTCGCGGTTCCATTGATAAGAGAGCGCATCCGGATAAGCGAAATTTGAGCTTGCGAATTCCAACTTTTTTGCCGAGCTTCCAACTGCTCTTTATTAGAATTTTGCGTCAACAAAATTTAGCACCAGACGCGCCGCGTAAATATCTTTCTTTTGG
This sequence comes from Gastracanthus pulcherrimus, assembly GCA_949152435.1. NCBI lineage: Eukaryota > Metazoa > Arthropoda > Insecta > Hymenoptera > Pteromalidae > Gastracanthus > Gastracanthus pulcherrimus. Next base: position 5,830,592 of record OX424574.1, on the reverse strand, counting down.
ACAATGACCTATCGTCGTTAGGATCGTGCTGGCGAAGAAGACGGCTTGGAGGATGGACCAGCGTTCGGAGTAATGTGGCTCGATTTTCAAGTTGTTGTCTTCGTCCATCGAGAGCCCCTTTCGTGCAGCTTCCTTGAAGGCTTGCTCGTACACTCGAAGCGTCGTGTTTTCCTGTAAAAGAATGAAAGAAGTTATTCAATTGTACATAAATGGTATATATAATTCAATGTTTAATAACTCAATCAAGTTACCCATGCTGCCAAATCCGGAATATTTGTACCATTCACAGAACTAAGCAGTTGCTGTCTTTTCTGTAGAAATATTGTGTGAAAAGTTTTCAACTCACTAAATTTTGTTAATTCCTTGGGCGATTCAAGATTCCTAAATATCTGCAATGAAAAGAAAAACAAATAATTATTCTCATGATTTAAAATATAAAATTATTTTAGTTTATTACTCAATGAATTTTTAATAAATTTATTGTTAAAAATGCAAGTATCGTTTTCTCCAAGTTAGTGATTTGTAAAGATTCGTTAAAACTAAAAGAATAAGAAATAAAAAAGATTTTCCTCCGTTGTCCTTTCAACGAACAATGCCGTGTACGCAATACCTTTCAGAGCTTTTTTTGGCCATGATCGCTCGTATGTTTTGTCACTTTTAGTCAATTTTTTTGTTCTTTCTATTTCGGTTTATACATAACGCGTGAATGAAAATGTGTCAATGGGTCGAATTACACAGAAGGACCGGGAAAAACATTTTCTTACGCACAATGTATAAACGATAATAATATAGTTGTGATAAGGACGACATTATTTTCACAGAAACATCAAGGAAAAAAGTCTTATTTATTCTGATCCTTCATTTGCCCTCTAACAAATCCAAATACATAATTTAATCAGAGTTATCGATAATTGAATTTTTAAATATAGTTTAAAAATATTATTTTCAAATTACGCGAAGAAAAAAATAATAACTATTACTAGACTGCCTAGTAAATTTGATACAATAAGAAATTGATAGGGATTTGTGACCCAAATGTCTATGATTCATTACAAAACAAATGGGTAATGAATGCTATTTGTCATAATCCCTAATATATTCACTTTTAAATAATTTCTCACAAAAAATTCGTAAGAGCAAAGATTTTCATGCATCCATATTTGTTATTGTATGCGTTTATTATCTAATAAAAATTAATATTTGTATCCCGAATATAAAGTAATCTAACGCTAATATTTATCTTTTTTAGTCGATGAACTTGGTTCTCTTATTTTTTCACGAATACTATTTAAGAAAATATCTTTTATTTTTATTTAAATTTTCTTTTCAGTAAGTTTTTAAGAATAATTATATAGCGCAATAATTTAGGCATAGACATCATTTTAATTTGATTTAATGTAACATGAATATTATCTACCAAAATTGCCAAATATATAATTCATAGAAACAAAATATGTCAAAATGAAGCATTTTAAATTCAAATAATATAAGAAAAGAAGCATTATTTAAAATATTCAACAAAATTCACCGGAGATCCACTCTAAAATAGTTGAATAAGCTTAAAAATCAGAAATATTAAATGTTCAAAGGGATAAAAGGCTTAATAACCTGCAGCACAAACTACTTGAATAAAATCCATTCGATGTCTATAAAGTTCTACTCTATCCCCACTCGATTCGTCGAAATTACAAAGCCGTTATAATTCCCCGCGCTCGGCGCATACATACTCAAGTCGCGCGTCTATTTCTCATATCAACAACCGTGGATTATTTTCGATCGCCGGCACTTGCACGCGTTTTCCACGTCGCGAGCTTTTCGAGCTTTGCAAGTGGCGCGGCATCGCCAATGTTGACCGAGCAGAAGTCAACGTGTGCCCTGCAGCGCCTCTCGCCTACGAAATACAAACACCCATACGCACAAGCTCTGCTCGCTTGTTTTCGCTTTTTGCTTTTCTCTCTTTCTCACGCCCGCGCGAACGTCGGAGGTCATTAATAACGTCGAGTCGCGTCGCCGACGTCGTCGTGGTCGGCATCGCGGGGAAAGAGCAGCGCTGCCTTAATTGGCTTTTCAGCGCTTTCTTTTTATATGATCGTCGTTTAGGCGAATGATGTAAAAGTAAATTCGCTTGTTGGTGTGCTTTATTTACATTGTGCAAGTGTAGGGTTCGGTATAGATGATAGTGATGGAAAATAATGTTTTTTTTTCAAAGTTGACAAATAATAATAGAAAATTAGGTTACAACAATTTATTTTTTGTATTAAAACTAAATGTTTATATTTATTTATATTTTTATAATTCTACTCAAAATTAATATTTTTGACTAAAATAGCGAATTAATCGAAATTTATGAAAATTAAGAAACATTCTTTCAGAATTTTGTAATAAAATTGAATTAAGCATGGACAGACAAACTATTTTTTTACGATTAAATAAGATTTTCTGTCTGAAATTGGTAAAAAGCTTAGAAGGTGAACATCAACACTGCGGAACTCGCATTTAGATGAAATGCTTAGAGTAGGTTTCTAGCGAAGTAAAATGCACTTAATTAAGTGATTCTAAAAGCCTTATTTTTCGACATATTCTTATGTTTACTAAAATATGTTAAAAACGTGTCGGAAATTATGAAAATTATTGAAAATTGCAAATCAATTTTGGAGCTATATAGCAAAATCGAAAAAATTGATTTCTAGAAAACTGCTCCGAAATTCTCATCCAAGTGTGAGTTCCACAGAATTGATATTCTCCTTATTATACTTTCATGATATATAGTAATCAGCTAGTACATATATTTTCGGAATGTTAAATACGTAATATAAGCAAAGAATTTGAAATTTTGTATATCACCCTCCTTAAGTGCACTGATATCTGTATAATAATGACATATTTACAATTTATTAATAAGATTTGAATCGCAATAAATTTACAAAGCAAAAATATAAGAAAATAATGATAAATAATAAAAATGATGCATAGCGCTTAAATGGCACGTGGTGTTGTTTATTTAAGTCTGGTAGCTGCACAAACCGAGCGCGCGCCGAATGCTCGAAGAGAGTTTAAAGATCGTTTGAAGAAAAAAAAGGAATGTTTATAGAGCGTTATAAAGCTAATAACTCGAAGCGATCGGAAGTGCCGCCACCAGCCGCTCTGGGCTATTGCCGACGCTCTGCTGTTGCCTGGATCCGAGAATATCGATGATTCGACGCATCAAACGCCCCCGACATCATCTAGACGACTCTCAAACGCGTAAACGCAAACGTATACGCGCGGAACGAACGGCTTTTCATTAATGCCGCTGCGCCGCGAGATTTTACTGGGTCGATTACGATCGCGTAAAATTTCGCGAATAGTTCTTGTGGATGGATTTGTAGGCGGGTTTCCAGAGTAAAATAAAGTTATAGTGCTAGTATTGATAGAGCTTGATGATGAGGAATTTTCGATAAAATTTTAGACGACTGATAATTTGAGAAAAATGAATAAGTATTTATTATCGCAATTGAAATATGGTATTGATTATTTGCTGTATTATAATGATGATAGAATCTAGGTGGCAAGCAATATGCCGGCTTTTAAACTTTTTCGGCTTTAAGTGCAATGCAAACAATGTTTCAGGAGTCTGATAAAATTAGAAAACGTAAGTTAAATTAATGAGAATGTAAACATCAAATTTTCGACAACAATTGCTGTTTGTAAATAAATTTTTTTATCACGGTCAATAGTTAATTGAATGAATAAAATTAATTTTAGTATTAAAATTAAACCTACCATTATATAATAACAATAAAATTTCTTCATCTTGATTTTTGTACACAAAAAAGAAGCCCCTTATGTACTTCAAAAATTTGTTTAATAAGATTAATAAACATATAAACATATAATGTATAATACACTAATAAAATTTAAGTAAAAAATTGTTATTTCATAAAAAATATTACGTTGCTTGCTTGGTTTTACAAAAACATAGAATTTTGAGTCGTCATAGTCTAATTGGAGCGTGAAATAATTTGTTGTTATATTTTAATATAAAGTCAAACAAATACTGTAATTAATTGCAAAATAGGAGATCTGAAAGTTTAGATTATCAGAACCATTTGAAAATTTATTACGACTTCGCAAGAATACTTGTAAAGAAGCAGCGTAACGAATTTTAAGCGCCGAATCAATAAGCGCGAAAGTTCCTGAAAATAATACTCCAGTTCTCAGCAAAACTTTATTTGTGATACGATGCTTTTGTTTCTTTTTCAAAACGGCGTTCTTTAAGTCTCACTCTGAGTCGCAGCAGAAATAGTAACGGAAGCTCACACAAGTATTCAGAAGATCGTGTGTTATACGCGAGAACTCGTAAAACTGGGACGTATATAAATATCATAAGAATGAAAAAAATGTATTCTTTGTCATTTCGTATTTTCGTAATTTTTTCACATGTTAAAGTATTTATCGAGCACGTTTTCTTAGTTAATCGAGTAATCGAAAGAAATCAAGCCTTATTCAATTAGAAATCGTATTAAATTATTTATGCAATAAATTATTGCAATTAATTAAATTAGTTTTAATTAAATTAAAACACATAATATCCTAATATTTTACTGCGTAATTTGTTTTGGTATCATTTATTTTATTTATGTATTTATTTATTTGTTTATTTCTTTATTATACAGACATTGCTAGCTTTTTACTTTTCATTTCACAGTAGTATAATTGACATAATAAAACAGTACACATTGGTCGGTATCGATGAGATAATATTAAATGATAATTTAACTATGATATTATGATAATGTTTTAATGTAATTTTTATAAGTTTTTCTTCTTGAAAAACCCTCTGGTGCAGTAATAAACTTTTCTCCGTTAATCTATATTTTTAAAATTATTGTATACCGAGTGTATTGGATTTAAAAAGAACTTGAAATTTTACTAACTTTATCCACAAACTTAAAAAGTACTATTTTTTATTTTCAGGAAACTTACTTTATGAAAAAAAATTTTTTATAGTGTTATTTTTGCATGATTAATTATTTTTAATTGTAGATACTATTCACTTATTATTACGTATTAGTATTATTAATATTATTAATAATTTGTGTATACAACACTTGCAAAGGTAATTAACGTTTCACTTTTTTTGTACACATTAAACGTCAATTATACGAAATCTTACCAGTCCACCAATCAAACAGTAAATCATCAATGTTGCTAATAATCCAGCATGGCCAGCTACGGATTTGATTTTTTTCAATGTTTCCGGTTGAACACATTTCTTAGGCTTGCTGGAGCTGCTTTCGTTTAGCTGCTTTTTATCGTCATTTGACATTATAAAAAAGTATTATAAAACTCGCATATAACAAAAACTTGAGCCTCAACAGTCTCTCCTCTGTTCCCGCATTTTTATCAATACATCAAGCCACTCAACGAACAACTATGGCAAATTTACCGAAACCCACATTTTCTTACATAAAACGTACAAAACTGATCACCGATTCACAATATTCATAGTTGACGCGTACTTCGTCAACGCAAATCTCGATTATTTATATCGGCAGGCATTCGCCGAGGCTTCTCGCAACGCGCCGCCGCCGACGCCGAGGAGAAAACTCCTGTATCCCGATAATCAGCGCGATCGAGCAAGTGGTTAACGAGCGACTATAGCCGCGAGAGATTTCGGAAGAGATGAGAGCCAGAATTCAAGCGCGGAGCATCTCCGCACTCGCGGACGCATTCAAATCCGCGCCAGCGCAGTCGCGCGCCGCGACCTCTTCCAACCCGAATCAACCGAGCGTCCACAACTCCCAATAATCAATTATCATTCTTCTCCCCCTTGCAAAATCTACCCGTCATCGCGTTTTACCCACGTCCACGTCATACTCCCCGTGGATAATTTACAATACCCGTTCATCTGTGGAATAACGTAACGTCATCGATAAGGAAAAAAAGAGCGAGGAGCGCGCGCTCGATCAGCGTAGTGGCGATGGGAAGTGGGTGTCGCTCTCTCCTCTCGATTGTGACGTCGCGAGCGGCGATCCGTTAGAATCCGCGAGGTTGGTACTGGCGAGTGGCAAGTGGGCCGTGTTTCAGCCGCGCAGCTCTCCTCTCCTCAGATCCGAGGCACTAAGCAGCCAGCGTCGACACTCGACGGACAGCTAAGCAGCAGGAGCGAGCAGCGTTTCGTGCGCGCGTGTGTGCCGTGTGTGTGTGTGTGCTTTTTCCGCTCGGGCGCAGTCTCCTTGCGCTACCGCCTAGTTATGCGTGAGTATTTTGCTTTCTATTGATCCGCGGCTTTTTGCGCTCCCTCGAAAGGGTTGAATTTGGGATTTCGAGGGGTACGGGAGTCCTCGGTATTTCCGATGACACGGAGCAGAACGAGAGAGGCTCTCTCTCTCTCTCTCTCTCTCTCGCTCTCTCTCGCTCTCCGGCAGATCGATAATATAGCGGACCGTTTGCCAAAGGCCGAGACACGACACGACACTCTTTCTCTCTCTCTCTCTTTCTCTGTCTTTCGTCTCGGAAATGTCATTTATAGAATGGGGCGTATCGACTTGATATCTCTTCGGGGCTGTGAATTCAATTACACGTCAATTAGTCGAGCGTGTCGGCACGGCGAGTTCGGCACTTTGGATTTGGAGGTGTCTGCGGATGGTCGGTGGGACGGTACGTGGGTCGATGGAATTGATTTTGACTTCTTGAGGTTTTTAACCCTGTCACTGTCGCTTTTGCACTGTAAATTATTATTGTGCTTCGTTTATTGAAGATCCGTGAGAGAGAGAGATTGTTTGGGTTTGATAGCTCTTACACAAAGTGATAAGTATAGGAGAGCCTGGCCTCACTTGGCTCGCTTGTTTGCACCAATTATACTTGATAGCTATTGATAACCAGCGGAGACATGAAACTATCGTTGAGTGTAATAAAGAGAAGGCACACGTAACTTTTTTTTTCCACAATTTTCCAATCAGCATTGATCTTTGCGTGTATCAAGATTTAAATGAAATTGTACAAGCTTATTATATTACTTTGCTCGTAATTGATTTATAGAAGTAATCGAGTAGAAACTCTACTCAACTTTTCGTTCACTTTACAGTTTATTATAAAGAAATTGATATATTTCATACATTTTTAAAGGATGTTTAGGTTTATAAACGTGTCATTCGTAGTTCACAGTTATTTGAACTACATAAACATTACTTTGTTACATAAAATTATTAAATGTTTTGTTACAGATAGAGAATAGTAAAACTAGGTCAGCACATCCACCAAAATGATTGGTGGTTTGTTTGTCTACAACCACAAGGGAGAGGTCCTGATCTCCCGGGTGTACCGCGATGACATTGGACGCAATGCAGTGGATGCATTTCGTGTCAATGTCATCCACGCTAGGCAACAGGTACGCTCGCCAGTGACCAATATTGCCAGGACCTCCTTCTTCCATATTAAGAGGGCCAATATTTGGCTCGCTGCTGTTACGAAGCAGAATGTCAATGCTGCCATGGTGTTCGAATTCCTGCTTAAGATTATTGATGTCATGCAATCTTATTTTGGAAAGATTTCTGAAGAGAACATCAAAAACAACTTTGTTTTGATTTACGAGCTTCTTGATGGTAAAAACAAGTTTATCAAACTAATATTTAAATAAGTGAATTATGATAAATGTGTCACTGATGAGTTTATTCTTAGAAAGCAAATAATAATTGTTAAAATTTTTTAGAAATTCTTGATTTTGGTTACCCTCAAAACTGTGACACTGGAGTTTTGAAGACGTTCATAACGCAGCAAGGTGTAAAGTCTGCCACAAAAGAGGAACAAGCACAAATTACATCGCAAGTAACTGGACAGATTGGATGGAGAAGAGAGGGCATTAAATATCGACGCAACGAACTATTCCTCGACGTACTAGAATATGTTAATTTATTGATGAGCCCACAAGGGCAAGTACTAAGCGCTCATGTAGCTGGAAAGGTTAGAATTTTGTTTCACATTTAATTATTTTTGATTATTTATCTTTTATTTGGTTATCTGACATTGTTGTATTTCATCAGGTGGTTATGAAGTCCTATTTATCCGGTATGCCTGAGTGTAAATTTGGGATCAATGATAAAATTGTAATGGAAGCTAAGGGCATGAAAGGAGGCGGAGGATTGGGCAACGTAGGTGGAGATGATCCTACTGGAGCCCGATCTGGCAAACCTGTAGTTGTAATCGATGATTGTCAGTTCCACCAATGTGTAAAACTCTCCAAATTTGAAACGGAACATTCCATTAGTTTTATACCGCCAGATGGAGAATTTGAATTAATGAGGTAATTTACATTCAAGTGTTTGATTTGATTTTAAAATATATATCTTATGCAATGTTTTATTTGTATAAACATAAATACAATATAATTGGGTATTTTCATTGAAAGGTATCGCACAACGAAAGATATTTCTTTGCCCTTCCGCGTGATTCCATTGGTTCGGGAGGTTGGCCGTACTAAGATGGAGGTTAAAGCTGTGCTAAAGTCAAACTTCAAGCCATCTCTGCTGGGACAGAAAATCGAGGTACGCGTTCCAACGCCCTTAAACACAGCTGGAGTTCAATTGATCTGCTTGAAGGGAAAGGCAAAGTACAAAGCCTCTGAAAATGCGATTGTTTGGAAAATAAAGCGCATGGCTGGCATGAAAGAGACTCAACTCTCAGCCGAAATCGACTTGCTGGAGACCGACACGAAGAAGAAGTGGACGCGTCCTCCCATATCCATGAACTTTGAAGTACCTTTCGCGCCGTCAGGTTTCAAGGTTCGATACTTGAAAGTCTTCGAATCGAAGCTGAACTATTCTGATCACGATGTTATTAAATGGGTTAGGTATATCGGCCGAAGTGGTCTCTACGAGACGAGATGCTAATAATACTCCGATTCATTCGTTAATAGTAAACGAGTAATCTCAATACAAGAAAAAAAGAAATATGGTTTTGTTATGATCATGTACACTTGCGAATGCGACGAAATCACCTGGAGTTATTGTATCTTATTCAGTAAAAAAATGTACGCTTAACACTGATGCCGTAGAGATATAACACACTTGTCTTCAATAGCTTGAATTTGACTTACGCGGTGAATCGTTGCAAAAGAGTATATAGCTTTTCTGAGATTGAGTGAAAATTCGTCAAGACAACCGCGTATTGAAAATTTTAACTCGATATTTTTTGAGCTGTTAATATTTTGTAACATCGAACGTAACTATTGATAATATCCGTCATTCAATTTTTCAATACGCGGATGTTTGGTACGTGTGGCTCTGTAGAATGGAGGATGAGTCTCTTGTCTCTTTAGCATCATTGTTTCGCCTAATGTTGACCATATAATCGACATTGCCTCTGGTTCATTGACATAAACTTCATGACAGTGATTCTGTAGACAAATACAAGTACCAAAAGATATGGGAAGAAACTTCGTTATGGGAATATATATACTTTGTTCGAGTTTTATCGAGTAAAAAAAGTTTTGTGGCTTTTGTCTGTATATCAAAGTCATTATAATGTATGTTGAAATACATGTGCAACTGATACAAATATCTTGTTTATTCGCAATGAAGTATTAACAAAACCTTGGAGATCTTATATAATTTTAAATGAAATTTGGAAACGATCTTTATCAGTTATCATTGAGAACAATGTTAAATATTAAGGAATTGAATGAATTAAAGATAAGTAATGGTATTTATCAAAGATAATATAAACCTTAATTGTGAAATTTGTTGCTATCACTGACAAGAAGAGTGTCCTATCTCTAGGTGATGAATATTTATCAAGCTCAGAGAGGTATTTTCTAATAACAAAATATAAAATTGGCCACATGCAATATACATATTATTTCTCGAAAATTAGAGAATAAAATTTAACTATAGGTAGCTGATTTTATTTTTTGCTAAGAAAATACCTCGCGGATCTTGGTTGGAATCTGTAAACCAAAGTATGACACTCTCTACGTGCATTGGCTCATAAAAGAATTGAGATTACATATCTAATAGTATTTGAAGACGTGATATGCATTCTTTTAAAGAATCTTTGCCTAAAATTAATTTTTTTAAGTTTCGCATTCGATTTCATTTTATATTATTTTTATTATACCTATGTAATAAATTAATAAAAGTTGATGGTTAAATAAAAATTGTAAAATATTAAAAAAAAAAGAATTAAGTTCATAATCATTTGAATAGGAAAATTAGCCAATTTTCTATCCTATAAATCTTATTGAAAAAAAAATTATATAGTAATTTTGACAATACTTGAAATTAATAATGTTCTAAATTCACAAAGTGATATAATCAATAATTATACATAGAACGCTTGAAATTATTTTACAAAACATTGATTGAATAACCTATTCTCAATTATAAAACCAGCCGCGACCTTCCTAAACAAATATTCTGTTTGCAAAAACCGGTTTGAAAGAAGACCTCTTCGGCAACAGCTCTATCCAATCCCCCCTCCATAAAAAAAAACCGAAACGTCAGTAAAGACCGCCCGTTCTCAATGAAAACTCCCTCACCCTTTCCTTGCAAGTAGTAAAACACCGAGTCGTATCAGCCCCTGCAAACCATCAATCGCCCCTCGATCTATCTCCGATTGAGTCGCACCTCACCCCGCCTGTATCTACTGAAAATCTCGCGTTGGCCTCTCCCCCTCAGCAGTCGCACGCTTCTCCCATTCAGCAAAAAAGAAAGAAGGAGCAACACACGCAACAGCTACGGCCGGTACTCGCCGAGCAACTCACAACTCACACGCACCCCAACTGTCTCTCGAATCTACCTAACCTATACATCCGCGCGGGCAGGCGTCTTCTGCTACGGCGCATGCGGCTCTCCTCCGAGAAGGCACCTTTTTTTTCTCACGCACACACGATCTCTCGTTGGTGTGCAGCTCGCGTGCACACTTATCATACCGCATACCAATATCATCGCGCGCACTCGCGTATAGTTTCCTCGTCTCTGTCGCGCGGCCCGCTCATCTGTCATGGATTCCGCGGGCGTTTCGCGGCCCGCACCGTCCCTCCGTCGCGGCCGCGGAGGTTAAGGTGTCTTCGGAGCCTGTATTTCAAGTATAGTGCGCGCGTGTCGTGTTCCGTTTTCGCGGCTGCAGCAGCGTTTCTGCAAAAAAGGAAAAGAAGAGAGAGAGAGTGTGTGCCGTGCGCAGGCGTGCGAGAGCGAGAGAGATAGAGGTGCGGAAGGTTTTGATATGTCAGCTGGCCCCGGGCTGGCGAGCAGCAGCAGTGCACGGCCGCAACGCCGGATTCCCGAGCCGAGGATCATGCTGATGAAGCTGAAGCTGAAGCCGAAGCCGAAGCAGCAGCGCCGGAGCCTGGAGGCGCGGGCTCGTCGCCGATCGCATTCCGTATACGTGAGTGTGTGTGCGTGTGGGTGTGTATGTTATACACAAGTATATATAGCTGCATCGAGGAGGTTGTTGTTTTAAAGCTGGATGGCTGGTTAGTGTACGGAGTTATGTGTGTGTGCTGGCTGCTTGGTCGTTCGATTTTTCAAGCCCTACTCGCGCCTCCCTTCCTCATATTCACGCATTCTTTTTCTGTCTGACTCTGTCTTACTCGCGCTCGCTCTTGTCCTCCTCACCTAGTCTTTCTTCTTACCGCTTACTAGAGTGTATATATAAGTCTTTCTCCTTGATCGTCTTTTTTACGAGTTGCTGGGTATTTTTATGCCCTTGCCCTTTTTTTTTTCTTATTTTTATCTATAGAGGGGAGGGGGGGAGATATTGACCCTATAGTACTATAGTTATAGCCTGTATTCATCTATAACTCAATATAGACGCGTTTTAACTTTTGTTATGTTGAATAATACGTATATAGTAATTATAAGGCTTCATTGAGTATATTTTAAATTTTTTTTTAGTATTAAGTATTGTTTGATATTATAGCGAGAATCTATCGACAAAAAAGCTTAATTAGAATAGATCTATATAGAACACTAATATATTGAGTGATTTTCGTAGTCTATTTTCGAGTGCAAAAATATAGTGTACCTACACTTTCCTCGCACCAAGAAAATCAGCGAATTATCCCGGCAGAAATGCCACGACACGAAGAGAGCCTCGTCGAATATAATCAGTATGCATCTAGCCTACAAACACATCTGTACAGTAGTTACAGGCACGCTTGGCCAAGACAGACTCAACTCTTCGCATATACCTTCGCCCGCCTGCACACATGTGCTGCATCAGTAAAAACAGTCGGACTCGTGTCAGACGCATACCAACAGCTCTTGCAAGTCTATCTCGTGCACGCACAATCTTTCTAAAAACATTAGCGGCAGAAGTAGCCGTAAACTCTGCAGGATCGTTCCTGTTACTATCTTGGATCCATGATTAAGCAGTTTTTAATTATGCGTTAAAAAAATATTGTGTAAAAATTATTCTAATTATCTCTAGATCTGAAAGCTGAACAAAAATTTACAGTTATATTCCTATATGTAAGGGATGATAAAACACTCTTAGTTCTTTAATTGTAATTGACATTATTAATTTGTTATAACGTTTATTTAAATTCGGTGTCCTGAAACCGCTAAGACTTGTAGAAAAATTATTTATTCATATGTTAAATAAAGTTTTATTAGGATTGGTTTATAGGGGTGTCAAAGTTAATTTAGAATTTAGATTTCGCTCTCAGTTCAATTCAGTTTAAATTGATCATCCTTAGTCCGAATACTAGTAAATTTCAGATTCTTCGAAAAATACTAGTTATTTTCAGTGACTTAATTAATACGAATAATTAATACTATTAAATTCTGTAAAAAGATTCAACTAGCACCGTTTTAAAACTTTTGAAAAAAGTGATAGTTTTTGTCAAAAAATCTGAAAAGTGCTAGTTTTTGTAAGGAGCATCGAATGATGTGAGCCCAGTAATCAATGCACTTCCTTTCATAATACCGCACCATTATACAAAGTTTGAAGCAAATATTTAAATGCTTCTACGAATGCCACTCGAATAATCTCCAGGCATAACTCTTAAGACTTTGTTGGAATAGCATTCATCGAAATATTGAAATATTTACTTGAAATGTTTACAATGGTAGAACTGCATAAGAAAGGGCAATGATATATGGGCTTTGCATAATTATAGGTCTATACATTTAATTTCAATCAATTATTTATTACTCTACCAGTAATCAGTAAAATTGTAAGTGTGAAAGGGCAATATCCACGTCACTGTTCTCAACACAAAATACTGTAAGTCTGTTTTGAGCATTTAAAGGTTTCTTTTTAACGTTAGCCGATTATTAGTTATTGTAAAAGAATTTGCAAATAACCAATAAAAATCTTGAATACTCTGCTTTATTATGAAGTTCTTAAAATTATTATACGATTATTCTTTTTCAATTGACAGCACTTTATTTATTGAAAAAAAGTATGCTTAAAAGTAGAAGTATGGTATTTTATGTTGAAAACAACAGCACGACGGTCTATGGTTATAAGTACAATCTTTAATAATGCAACCTCTGCAACCTATATAACTAGTTGCTTACATTACGAATAACATAAATTAAAAAAATATCTAAAACTAATATCTTTTAAGGCCTTAAGGCACCTTTCTACATTTTTCATTGGGTCGAGATGTGAAATTGTTAAAAAAATTCGTCTTGGTTGTCATCTAAACAAAATCATATAAAATCACTGCAGTGAATAATCATACTCATTGAATAAAAGGCCACATGACACTCACATTCGTTTAAATAAAAGATATAAGATCAGGGGAAGCAAATTATTATATTTTAGAATTATAAAAAAGCGCTCAATCCAACCTTCTTTTGAAAAAGTACTCATTAAATGACACTGGTGCTCAATTGCTCACCCAAAGCTAGAAACCTTGCATCGTCAGGGATTTTAACCTACAAACTCGCGTTCACCCGTCTTTAAATCCCAAATCGTCTTCGACACCCCCTCAATTTTCCTTCCACACCCAATCAAACCCCAAATCCACCTTCAACTAATCTTAAAAAAAGAAACTCAACGCTCACACCGTTGCTTTAATAAACTCACCCGCGCCACCCCTCGCCCTCGTGTGTTTATACCCTCTCAACCTCTCCGTGCATCACGAAAGCTCGCAAGCTCGGCAGCAGCAGCAGCCGCAGCAGCAGCAGCAGTAGGAGGGTTGAGCTTGCGCGCGCGCGCACGCGATATCGGGGGCGCGAGCGAGCGAGCGAGACGGAAATACAACGAACGGCGCACAGGCCGAGAGAAAGAGAGAGAGAGCAGCGCCGCTTGCTGGCCTGCGAAGTTGTGTGCGGCCGCGAGGAATGCCAGTGCGTGACCGGAATTCGCGGGAAGCGGAATTTCCCTGTCCGTCTGTCTGTCCGTCTATCTGAGCCTCCTCATTTGCTGGTATCGTTTCGCGGCGCGTGTGTGTGCACGCGCAGGATAGACGCGGACGCGTGCGGTGTAGGATTGGGACTGGAGCAGCTGGAGGCATGACCGCGTCCCGCAGAAGACGATGCAGTCGCGTCCGCGGGCCACAGCGAGCCTTCGACTAGTCCGCGGGGGAGGCGCCGGAATTAGCGCGGAGGAGATACCGCCACTGCGGCGGCATGGACGAGCACATCGCGATCGTCGAGTCGACACGACGGACTGATAGCAGTGTGTTATTCTTGGTTCTTCTTCGTTTTTGTTTCTTTTGATGGTGGTTGTTGTTAACCCTTATTTGTTCTTGTTGTTGTTGTTGTTGTTACTGTTGTTGTTGTTGGCTTTTGACGTTTATGTGTGGATGTTGTTAATGTTGTCGTCGTTGGTGTTGATGTTGTTAAGCATTGTTGTTTGGGTGGCGGAAGGTTTTGCGTTCTTGCGCGTTACGTATGTAGAATGCTAAGTTGACGGGGCTCGCTGGATATTGCATAACGTCTTTGGGTGGATTTCAATTATAAGAGGGAAATGATGCTTAAAATGCTGCCACGTGCAGTGCTCGGGTGTATTTTATGCTTTTGTTTCATTGAGGAGTGCGCTAATTGGTGTAAACTTCTTTATTGGATTATTTAAGTACATAAAAGTTAGACGTCGAGTATGTCTTGGAACGCAAAAACTTCTGCTAAACTTTACTTCGGCATAGTTCATCAAGTTGTACATTATACCATGTATTGTAAAAAAAACATATTACTAAACAAGTTTCATGTATTTTTAGGTATCACTCATTGATTGTGTAGTTTGTCGAATAAATGTATTATATGTAGTAGAGTATTTTCTTTCCATAAAGCTTATAAATGTTCATAAAAATATTGTAGATACTAATAACATTTGTATATGATGACGCTATTAGTGAATGTACCTATAGGTTTGCGGAAGAAGAATACCGCGAATAGAGAAATAGAAATAGATGATGAAAGTTTTTTTATTAATCTATATGAATAAGTAATAAATGCATTTATTAATTAGTTCATTATTGTTTGTTATTTAAATCATTACTGTAATACACTCAAATAATTCTTATTGTATTTCCTATCAATTATGTTATAATTTGTATAACTATTTTACATTCCCAGATTTCCAATATCATATTTACAAACTTATAATATACGTTAGGTAACGTTCAATTTAGGTCAATTTTACCATTCACTGCTTCAATTTATCCTAGCGTATTAATACAGAAAAACAAATCTTGTATATCATATTTTGTACAGATTTTCCATTCGTGATTGTATGCGTGTTTCGCTGTTTGTGAATGCATTTTTTTATTGACGTTCGAAACTTTGCTGCGGTAGTTTTTCATAAACGTTGTTGAGTTTTCATGTATAAACTTTTCTGTTTGCAATACTCTGGCAATTTATTTTTCAATGTTTCATGCTTCACTGATGCTGTTTGTACGTGTCTTTTTCTCCTGACGTTGACGCTTTTGTTTGCACCGTGTACTTTTAATACCTTTTTTTATTTATGCGTTACTTTGATTTGCTTTTTTCAAACTCTCTTTTCGTAAAGATAACTTTTATAAATGAAACTATTTACGATGTGTCATTTGATGTTTAATTGCTCCAAAGATCTAAAAATAGTGTATTGTATACAGGTCGCTATATATATTGTGTTAAATGCTTATATGTCGTCTATGTATGCGAATAATCAATATTATTAATGTATTCATGTATTTTTATTTCATTGAACCTTCCCTATTATAAATAAAAACATTTAAACATAAGTTGTGTAGATAGATCATAATAGCTTATATATGAAAGTAATAAAATCAACAAAACTTCAACGATAACATATACATTTATTTCACTCCTATGCAAACCTCACTATCAAAAAGTATAAATAAATTTTACATTCTGCTTTATAATATGTTCCCTGATAAAATATTCCGCAGTCATTTTATCACATATTCAACCACAGAGTTTTAGAAACTTCCTGGGTGTCCTCCCAATTTATATTCTCAGTACGGCGGATCTTATTACTCATCTATATAACCGTCTTTCCATATCTCTCTCTCACTATCTTTCTCTCTTTCACTCTCTCTCTCTCTCTCTCTCTCTCTCTCTCTCTCTCTCTCTCTCTCTCTCTCTCTCTCTCTCTCTCTCTCTCTCTCTCTCTCTCTCTCTCTCTCTCTATGGGTGTACTTTTTACACATCGTCACCGTTATTGCGTGCTTTTTTGGAAGTACATACGTCATGCCGACCGTGAGCCCCGTGATTTAAAGTCGCGCGGGAATCTTCGTTATCGCTCGGCTACAATTCAGCTTGATTTATTAGCGCTCCGACGGCGTCACGAATACACTATAAGTAATAATATTCCCGCGACCGAATATCTGGATGTGCGTTACCCACGTACACACGTACGAAACACGCGTACACCGCGTAACTATATTAAATAAGCGCGGAGTACATGCACAGCCGTAGAGTGGGGGGGGGGGGGGGGCGAAAAAGCCCAAGCGAACAAACGAACGGAACGACGATTAGCCAGGCAATTTTGCACGCGCTGCACTCCACAATCTCTCTTTCTCTCTGTCGCGCGCATTCACAATTAAAGTCCCGTCCTCGGCGAATTTCAGCTCTCTATTTTCGCGTATTATAATTAAATTGCAAACGTCGTTCCCAACCGCCACCGCATTTCTCTCTATACGCATATATGACACACGCGTGTAAATGCATGGGCAAAATTCGATTTGAATTTGCGTTTTATTTCCGCAAAATGCAGCGGGCGTTTCGTGTACACCTAAGCGAGCGATTTTACCGCACGTATAATACTACGCGCCCGACGGTGTACACATGTTTTGAAGAAACTCTGCGGTTAGCTAGCGCGTGTGTGTGTGTGTGTCGGTTGCTATTTTTAGCGATATGCTTATGGTACACGGCGCGCGCCGGCTTTCTTCTCACGTTCCACGAGCGAGAGCTCGAGACTAGCAGCGGCGCAGCTGCTCTTTCTCTCTCAAAGTCGATTAGCGTGGAACACAACGGACGTGAATCCCTCGCCCTCCCCTCCCCTTTGGTTGCCTTGGGCAAAGTGTGCGAGTTGCGGTCGGTTAAGGGAAAGAACGGCGGTGGTGGTGGGCACGACAAAAAGCCCTTTGCGGGATATATGCCCGATGGGTGATTGGTAGTAAGGTACACGGGTGAGGATTTAATCGATCTAAGTTGTGAAGAGTTGGAAGGGAGAGAGAGAGAGAGAGTTGCTGCAGATTCTTCTTTTTATATGGAGTTACGGTTAAGTTAGTTATATCTCATCTTTTGCACAGGTTAAAGTAACAAAGTTTTGGATTTTTTTCTTGTGTATTAAAATTACATTTTTAATATAAATTATTTCTTCGAATATTTCAAATTTGTGCGTAACTTACGTAATTTATTTTTTTGATTATTTGATTAATGTTATTGATTAATCATACTCTGATAATATACACAGTTAGTCTAGTTAATTTTAAATAAAGTAATGTTCTTCTGAATATAATAAATTACCTTTAACCTTTTAATGCATGTCTCGGTCAAAATGACCCAAGATCTTCTTAACTTCATGTTGACCTTCTTATGGGAACTCTACTGATTTTTAAAAAATCTCTCCCTTTTGACCAATAACATTAAAACTTCGGTAACTTTTTTTTGTCATAATTAAGGAGGTTCGGGGGTTTTACAAACAATCAGAGAACATAATGAAAGTCACACATATCATTATTTAGAGAATCAAGAAGTTCCCTGAATTCTTTCAATATTTGTTACCGATGTTATATTTAAGATATTCGACTTAAAAGTTTGCTCGACATACATGGGCTGTTATGAAACTGGGCTATTAAAACAGATTGACGCAGGGTGCGATGTGTTTAAAAAAACAGAGAATGAAATAAAAGAACTATGTACGTTATCAAGTAATTCATTACGAAGCTGTATGTAAAATTTGAACATGTTTCACCGCATTTAATTCCAAATATAGAATGGAAACGTAAACAAAAAGTCAAGCTTCTAGGCTGTGCGAGGTAATGTAAAAAAATGTTGAGAATTTTTTACTAAAATATTTTTACCAGTTATTGGATTAAATACATATTTTTGTAATAAAAATATGGGTTTTTAGAAAAGTTCATTGCGCATACAAATTTAATAAATTCTATTTTAAAAAATTCTGGATTATTTCTCAACTTAAAATGAATGAAAGTTAATTTTTTTGAAATTGTTTAAACTCAATTAATGGTCTGAAATAAATGAAACGTTTTTTGAACTTAAAAAAATATAAAAAACTACATGTTTCAATACTTACAATTTGGCGAATAAAACATTTAACCTCAAAATATCTCAAAACAAAATATTAACTTCTTTTCACAATACTTTAACCTATATTTTCTGGAAGTTTAAAAAATATCCATGGTCATGGGTTGCGCAAGGAACTTTTTGATGTTAGAAAAGTAAGTAACGGGCTATAACCTTCGAATAACAAAGAGTTTTGACATCCAGCAGTTCATAAAACTATTAGCATTAAAAATATGTAATAAAATTTTTTTCGATTCTTTGGTAAAAAATCAGTGCAGTTCCCCCTTAAATAAATTTTTTTTCAGGATTTTCTTGTGCGGTAATTTAATGAAAAGTTATACGTCTAATTAAGAATGTAAAGGCTACAATAACTATACACAATAAGGATATAAGTGTAAAAAGGGCAGCTGTACGTTACAGGGATAATGTAATTTTTAACCTTTTCTTGATTGGGATTTATTGACAGTGATCAAATGTGTAGCCCATCGACAATCTTATTAAGAAAACGCCATTGTTGTGTGCTAATTGTACGAAAAAGACTGCAAAGGTTTTTTAACGGATATACTTAGCTTAGATAATAGACGATATATGGACTTTAGAGAAAAAAAAATTATACTAAAAGTAGTTAAGATCTGATAGTATACGCGGTAATGTATGTGTTAGGTTCGCTTCTTTCTATTTCATTTCTATTTCTTTTTCTATTATAGTTTCCACTGGTTATTAGATGGGTAAAGCTTATGAAATTCCTCTAGCAAAAGTGAAATGTCTTGGCTCTATCTTCTTAGTACTCCATTGGATATTCCTGTTTGTGCCTTGGTAGTCTCTATTTCATTTTTTAATGTAGTCTTATTATCTGCTGTTGTCCTCGTATGTGGGGTCCTAATAGATAAAATATTTGTGTAGCTTATGAATACTTTTAGATTCATATATTTATACAATAGCTTAGATGACAAACAATTGAGTCTCTTAGAATAGTAAAGCAATCCTATTTTCTTTAAAATGTGAGGGATATTACTATAATATATATATTATTAGATTTTTCTTAACCAGCTAAAATCGATATTACAGTTTTAATTGCAATAGAGTGTAACTAAATTGAATAAACAATAGTAACTTATAAGGGAATCTTTTCAGGTGTACAATGCACTTCGAAATCTAGCAAGGCTAAAAAGGTTGTTAGTGGGCCATATAACAATGATTCATTGTCCATTCCCCTAACCTTTTTGATATAAAAGAATGTGATAGCTTTGATTTATTCAATTTTATTTCCTTTTTAGCATTTTTGGCAAAATTGGTAAATCGGCGCAGTTTAAAAAACCAATCGCTTTCATTATGTTAGATATCAATAAAATAAGACAGACAGTAATTCTTTATTATTTTTGTACGCTCTTTCTGAATCTGAAGTCATCTGAAGTTATAACCAACTCGCAGCAGAGATTTTCCGTCCGATGTTGCAGTACACGTGGTTTAAAAGTGGATATGCTGTTAGGGGCCCAGGAAATTTTTAAAATGTGAACCAAGTTTGTTTTGATAAAAACGCATTTTTCAAAATAGTTCAAACTCTTTGTATCTGGAACATTTTTTGAATAAATTAGGTTGGCATTAATGTTATAAAGTTTATTATTTTTCCAGTTACATCGAATAAGTGGAACGATTTCATTAAATTTCCATTTTAGATTAAAAATTTTCAATCCTAAAAATATTAACCTATAACTTTATGATAGAAGCGCATTACAAAATTATCCAAAAAAAGAATAAAAAATAATTTATAAAAAATTACTTCAGATTCAGAAAGAGGGCAAAAGAATAATAAAAAATGACTATCTATATTATTTTATTGATGTCTAACACAATAAAACCGATTGATTTTTCAAACTTCATCGATTTACCAATTTTGCCAAAAATGCTAAAAGGAAGATAAAATTGAAAAAATCAATGCTGTCGCATTCTTTTATATCGAAAAGGTTAGGGAATGGAGTATGAATTATTGTATATTGTCCACTAATAACCTTCTTAGCTTAGTTTAATAGACTACAAAATGCGTTGTATGCCTGAAAAGGTTCCCTTGTTAGATGCATTATGTGTGTTTCGTTGATAAAAAAAGCTATTGCAGTCGGTCTACAATCCCTTTCCATTTGAAATCGAAGGTAAAATGACAAGTCGCTTCTTCGCAGTTTGTTTTCTTCGCTGCTATTTTTTTTCACGTTTATTCGGAGCCCGCCTGCCCGCGCCCGGTCGCGTGCATCGTCGAGTATTGGATTCGTTGTGTGCTGGCTTTAGCCTCGATCCATCTTCTGTCCGCTGTTTTTGTTTGCTCTCCTTCTCGCCGCCACCGCTGCCGCCGCTCTCGTAGATCGCTGCCACCTGTTAAGGATCACGACGTTCTTTTCCTTATATGAGATTTCTTCCCGATATAGGATTGAGCAATTTAGAGAGCGCTGTTTGCCGTTCGTTAATTGATAGTTGCAGAGTATTACTTTACGATGTTTTTAGAAAATGATGTGTGCGATGAGTAGTAGTGGTAAGATTAATTAATTTTATTTCTATTTATTTATATTTGGTTAGAATGATTATCTCTTTTAGTAAGGACTGAATCTAATAATTTAGTAGTATTATTTGTGATTTATCATACAGGCTGTAAGAAAAGTACCGAGAAGGCAAAATAACTTGAAAAATAACAGCTGCAGAGGAAAATGTCAGGAACAAAAGCTATAGGAGTTTTCCCTGACTATCTGATGGTAATCCAATGTCACCTGCGCTAGATAGATACTCAATTTAGCAAGACTAGTATTCAAAATTCAACTATATTCATTTCTGTAATATGTCTATATTTTTTTTACTAATTATGCTCTGAATCGATTTCAACAAATTTCCAATTCTATAGTCTACTTGAAATAGTTAAACTAATACAGATTTATTTCAAAAAGCCTCTATAACTATTTTTCGATAATAATAGTTAGAACGGTAATAATCTTTTAGTTAGAATTATTATAAAAGATTATTTTTCAGTAGAATACATTTCAAGAACTTGTAAAATATAGAAAATATAAGAAAAAATATAAAACATTTGATATAAAAACTTTTTTATAATAAATACATTAAAACGTTACACACATATCAATAAACAAACATTGCGGCGATTAACTTCAAACTTCCACATTAATTATCTCGTTAATCAACGTGTCAACAAATTTTTATTAATGCAATAAAAGTAGTATGTATCGATCATTTGTACATTATTTACGCGCGATATCGCGCTCTCTACCAGGTGGCACATCGGCAGTTCAATTCTCTCGTCGTATTTAATATCCCCCATAATGAAAGCGAAAACATTTACATAAACGCGCGCGCTAATAAAATTTTCCCTCGTGATTGGCTCCACTTGCGTGGGCACGCTCATATCGATTCTACAATCGCATCCGGCCAGTTTCATTTTTCCCGCATATTTTATTCAACGAGATACTCTGCCGCTCTCTCGCATTATCTAAATATTTCGCGTGTAAATATTATTACTCGACATTATAGAGAGAGAGACAAAGAGAGAGCGAGAATCCCGTCATTTCGATTATCTCTCGGGCGCGAAACGCTCGCGAGTGCAGCGTGAAATTGATAACGTCACTTATTAACAAAAGCGATATCGCTCGCTCGCGCGCGAATTCCCAATCATTCGATAGCGCGAGCGGCTGCTGTAGTTACCTTGTCACACTTCGGCCACTAATTATTCCGCCGCATTTTGTACGCGCGCGCGCGTATGTGACACGCGGCGCACATTTTGATCTTAATGACGTTTTTGGGAATTCGAGCGATAAGCGTTTCATTTAATGGCTCGCGCCGCTCTTTTCTATGAACATTTTCATCTGGTCAGTGGGTTCATAAAACGATGCTCGAAAACATACTTGATTTTCACAAATGTATTCATTTGGTAGGTTAAGGTTACTTTTAAAGGGATAATATTGCTTTATAATGGACTGTACACTCAACGAATGTGACCCTAAATAACAACTTTTTCATCGGCGTAAGAAACAAAATCGCATCTAAAGTCATCTGTTTGTTGACTTTTTACTTTTTAGCGACTTGACATTCTTACGCCTATGAAAAAGTTGTTAGTTATTATATATATATATATATATATATATATATATATATATATATATATATATATATATACATATATTGAATATTTGCTGCGAGTTATATATATATATATATATATATATATATATATATATATATATATATATATATATATATATATATATATATATACATATATTGAATATTTGCTGCGAGTTATAGCTACATTCATCGACTCCAAATACGTGAGCAACTTTTTGAAGTTTGAAAAATAAGTTTTGAAAAAAACGCATTTAGATATTCACTTCTACATAAGAAGCAATATTAATTTTTTTCTTTGAATGGTGAATATTTTGTTGATTATGAAATTTTTTTATTCTATCGTATCCCAAAATGTTCTTACAAATGTAGAGCATCAAAAAGTGTCATCAAATTTTTTTCCGGTTTTTGTTAAAAAATTAGTGTAAATCCACCTTAAGTAAATATTTCTCTTTTACTTTCACGTGCAACAATTATACCTTTAGTTTGTATATGTAGCCCTAGCTTTCTTTGCTATGTTGGACCTATTTTATTGTCCATTTGTGTTGGAATATCGCTATGCTTTAGCATACGTATGCGTGTAACTGTAGTTATACACTACTACATGCTTGTACAAAAATGAATCGACTTACTAAGAAATGTCCCAAAGACATAAACTGAAATGCGAGATATAGAAAAGAGTGGGGAACTTTATGCGTCAGCCCCGATATTCTCTTATGCCCTTTTATCAAGTGTTTTTAGTCGTACTAGACCGCATGTAGCTAGAGCAGTCGCACATTACTGACGTTATTCCTTCCTTGTGCGAGTTTGAATAAACGAACGTTATTTTATTTGAAATATACATTGTGTATTATCATTTATTTGGCGACACCGATATCTGGGTCAAAATGCAATTTGATTATTATTTAAAAAAAATTTCATTAGATTCTTTTTATTAAAGTTCCCATTTAATTTTTTCTCCATTTTCAATATGTAGTCAAATTTTTTCCCTTTCTAACTCGTACAGTGTGGTAGAGACTGGAATACATGCAGCACATCTTAGTGTGATGAGGATTATTTTTATTTTGCTCGTGGAGACCAATAGCTTCTTTATTTAGATAAGAATATATACCTGAGCAATAGTCACTTTGTCCACATAATATTTTCAATTTATTCGAGTTTCACTGAGATTTATTAATTTCCTAAACTCATATTACTTTTTAAACATTGTGTAATGAGTTTTAAGAAAATGCGTTGTAAGTTTCAATTTCAAATGTCAGTAACTTGCAATACAAGTTGTTACGTAAGATTGCTTATTCTTAGAATTTTAAATGTAATCAGTCTTAAAACAAAGGTTTATAAAACAGAAGATAAATGTTTACATTTTAATGAAAAATACATCAGAATTATACCTTGAATAATTTAGTATTCTAAACTGCTATGTATATTCTATAGTCGCACAGTATTTAAAAATTCTTTCTCTTCCTCTTCTCTGATGTTCATTTCGATACTTATAAATGAACGTACAATTCTTTGCAAACTGCTCGCAAATCACTGCTTTCATATTTTCTAAAAAAAATAACGTAAAAGAGTAATTGCGAAGCCTCACGATCGATTTGCTCACCTCACGGGCCTCTGAAAAACGTTCAATGGCACGCACACCTCCGGCTGTCAATGTATATAATACTAGATGTGTTCCTTTTTGCGGAACGGTATTTGATAAGCGCGCGCTGGGCGAGCAGCGTTTAAGCGTCTTAAGGGTAAGTCGCTCGATCTAATATATACTTAGAAGCCTCTTTGTAATCCTGTAGTTAAAGAAACCCTGTCTCGCTTGAGTTCTGACCGGCTCGGCGGCTTGGACTCGGCATTATAACAGGTACATAAAGGCGTAAGAAAGCGGAGCGCGCCCGCGCACGTGCCGTTCGTGCGCGTCTAATCAAAACAACCGATGTCTTCGCATTATGAAATAAGCGCAATTGAACAAAAACTAAAACTACTTAGTAATAATATTCAAGTGTCTGTGGGTAGGGGAGGATGGGGTATTGCCGGTCACCTAAGCAAACATGCTTGTTATTTCCACTTTCAAATTGTTTCTTTTACCTTTAAATAATTATTATGTTAGTTCAAACCATTGACTATCAATATTTTTTATCGGTTTAATATAAAAATGTAAGATATCGAAGCTATAAGTCGAAATAAAAAAAAGCATTTTGACCGAATTTACTCCACATCAAAGGGTAATACCGGTCAGCCTTGGTACAATTCCGATCACTATTAGAAAGTTACTTTTACAGGTGAAAAATTTCTTTAAATCAATTATATGAACTTTCATATGATCCGTCGCATTATTATTCGCAC